>OX411307.1:181340565-181849059 GCA_948150685.1 Rhaphigaster nebulosa | reverse complement strand
AACAATTTTCTCGTATATATTTGGTTCTGTAAAATATATCAAGTGGAGATCCTGTCTTAAAGTGTCTACTGCTAATGTCATTACCCTATAGTTGTTCTTAGTTGGTATCTTCATTACAAAATTAATAAAATATAAATACAAACTGCATTCTTCCTCTTGTTGAAGCATCATTTTATTGAACAATTATAATTATAAGACCTCTGGAGCTGATACGAACTAAAATAACTACACATATACATATATATATATATATATATATATATATATATATATATATATATACCAAATTTGAGCCGTCCGTAAAGGTTCTTTGCCTACGCCATTTTCTTTAATCGGAGTGATCCTACGAATTATAGAACTAATGGTTTCTCAATTTAAAATGTTTTTATTTTATAACCATATATTTTTTTTTACACAGCCCTCCTAGATAATGCAATAACTGCTTATATTTATGGAAAGAAGAAACTTTCCTCTTTCTAACGAATCCAAGAAGACCAAAATCTGATTAACTTAAGACGAGATACAGAGCTACAAATTGAAACGTAATTTCGTGGCTTAAAAGTTTTGAAATCCCTCCGAACTGAAAAAAAAAAAAATTAATGATATTTTATATTCAAGATTTTTCGTACGATGAATCGTAATCGGCCCTTGCTTTTTGGATTAAAAATTTGCTAGTCCATCCTATAATCTCAATATTTTTTTTCGATTTATTTGACCAAAAAGCAATTGTTTTTAAATTTTGTATTTTCCATCAATATACTTTGAAAAACAAATTTTTTGGTGGGAAAACCACGGGATATCATTTTCCAAACTTGAATCATAAAATAAATCAGTTTCAGCGTGTTTAATTCTTTTTTATCGATCCATAGGAACGTTTGGGTCCCGTGTCCAATATTTTCGGATCTAGAATGACCAAAAAAATATTGTTTGAAATCTGTGTCCTATTGCCTGTTCCCTCCCCTTGTAAGTATGTATTAGAGTTACAAAAAGTAGATCAGCAAAAAGTATTTATTGGTTTAAAAAAAAAGTAGTTGGTTTAATTGGTTTAAAAAAAAAAAAATCAAGCCGAAAATCTAGGACCTTATGTAAGGTAGATTGCCAAACAAATTTGTTATGTTTGACATTTACACCAGCCTTACCTGGTAAGGAATGCCTTGTAAAAATAAAACCATAATTAAGTTTAAAAATTAACATAAAGGATTATATAATTTATGTGTGATTTTAGTTAGGATTTTTGAAGCGTGGGATATGTGATATTGTTTTTTCCCAACATCTTTTTGTGCCCATATAACGTATGTCTCTCAGGTCTCAGAGACATTTTTCATTAGAATCGTTCATCTTGATTCTAGTATAATTTTGGTCATAGTATAGCCAAATGTTGTAATAGTTAGTTTCCATGTTATTTAAAAATAAATAAACAACAATTTAAAAAAAAAAGTTAAAACTGGGATAAATTAGCTCTTGGTATCACTTATCTAACTAAAAAAATATATATATGAATAAAAATACATTATGAATGGTACATTATAAATGATGAAATGCATTATAGGGAGGCCATTATAATTTAGTTCAAATCACATTAATGATAACTTTCTCGTATAGCAAACTCATTTTCCTCAATATGTAGCTAAGTAGAATTAAAATGAATGGTTAACTCATTGTGTCTACTACTGGGTCTGCACCCTGTCTAATATTATGATTTTAATGTCTACTACTGAGGTTAAAAACCATTTTAAATTTCCTGTTTTAAAAATTTAACTACCTTTTTTAAATAAAAGTTATGTTTTTAAATATATTGTTATTTCAGTTAGTTGCCGGATAGTCCTTCAGATCAATCAAAATAATTTTCTCGTATATATTTGGTTCTGTAAAATATATCAAGTGGAGATCCTGTCTTAAAGTGTCTACTGCTAATGTCATTACCCTATAGTTGTTCTTAGTTGGTATCTTCATTACAAAATTAATAAAATATAAATACAAACTGCATTCTTCCTCTTGTTGAAGCATCATTTTATTGAACAATTATAATTATAAGACCTCTGGAGCTGATACGAACTAAAATAACTACACATATACATACATATATATATATATATATATATATATATATATATATATATATATATATATATATATATAGTTTGTAAAAGCTCCATTTTTATAATCATGGTTTGAATGAATAAATTTATCGAACGAAAATTATTTTAACATTAACAATTAGAGGACTTGTTTGTATGTATGAGTAATAGAGGGTGAAGAGGAACGCAATTTAATCTCATGAGGTGAGTGCCTAGCACTCTACAGATATTAATGAAAAATATTGACAGTCTCTCATTCATTGGCTCTCCCTTAACAATGTTTGAGTTTCTTTCCAATAAAGTTTATATTGGGCGTCAAAGTGCTTCAAGAGAATAAAGTTAAAGTCATCCTTATTATAAAATCCCGGATTTAACATGATTACTGTGTCTGTCCGGGCTTATAAGTCAATCAATCAAACATATTCTTTAATTTTTACGATTATTGTTAGTAATATTATTGATACTTCTGATGGTAGAAGGCAAATCCAGGTTTGGATTGTACTTGTTTAAATTTATAGAGTTATATTCAAGTACGTAATTCTTATGTGTTGATTGTTTTTTTTTTTGTTTTTTTATTATAACCAATATTAAACGCTGAATTATAAATAAGCTTAAGCAACTTGAAAAAGAACTTGAGAAAGAACTTGAGAAGGACTAGGCGTTTTATGATTGGATAAAAGGAAGAAACAAGGAACATACTCGTACTTCTATGCATTCAGAAAATTCTTCTCGAAATTCCAAATATAATAAAATAACATAGAAACTAACTATTACAACATTTGGCTATACTATGACCAAAATTATACTAGATTTTCGGCTTGATTTTTTTTTTTTAAACCAATTAAACCAACTATTTTTTTTTTAAACCAATAAATACTTTTTGCTGATCTACTTTTTGTAACTCTAATGCATACTTACAAGGGGAGGGAACAGGCAATAGGACACAGATTTCAAACAATATTTTTTTGGTCATTCTAGATCCGAAAATATTGGACACGGGACCCAAACGTTCCTATGGATCGATAAAAAAGAATTAAACACGCTGAAACTGATTTATTTTATGATTCAAGTTTGGAAAATGATATCCCGTGGTTTTCCCACCAAAAAATTTGTTTTTCAAAGTATATTGATGGAAAATACAAAATTTAAAAACAATTGCTTTTTGGTCAAATAAATCGAAAAAAAATATTGAGATTATAGGATGGACTAGCAAATTTTTAATCCAAAAAGCAAGGGCCGATTACGATTCATCGTACGAAAAATCTTGAATATAAAATATCATTAATTTTTTTTTTTTTCAGTTCGGAGGGATTTCAAAACTTTTAAGCCACGAAATTACGTTTCAATTTGTAGCTCTGTATCTCGTCTTAAGTTAATCAGATTTTGGTCTTCTTGGATTCGTTAGAAAGAGGAAAGTTTCTTCTTTCCATAAATATAAGCAGTTATTGCATTATCTAGGAGGGCTGTGTAAAAAAAAATATATGGTTATAAAATAAAAACATTTTAAATTGAGAAACCATAAGTTCTATAATTCGTAGGATCACTCCGATTAAAGAAAATGGCGTAGGCAAAGAACCTTTACGGACGGCTCAAATTTGGTATATATATATATATATATATATATATATATATATATATATATATATATATATATATATATGTATATGTATATGTGTAGTTATTTTAGTTCGTATCAGCTCCAGAGGTCTTATAATTATAATTGTTCAATAAAATGATGCTTCAACAAGAGGAAGAATGCAGTTTGTATTTATATTTTATTAATTTTGTAATGAAGATACCAACTAAGAACAACTATAGGGTAATGACATTAGCAGTAGACACTTTAAGACAGGATCTCCACTTGATATATTTTACAGAACCAAATATATACGAGAAAATTATTTTGATTGATCTGAAGGACTATCCGGCAACTAACTGAAATAACAATATATTTAAAAACATAACTTTTATTTAAAAAAGGTAGTTAAATTTTTAAAACAGGAAATTTAAAATGGTTTTTAACCTCAGTAGTAGACATTAAAATCATAATATTAGACAGGGTGCAGACCCAGTAGTAGACACAATGAGTTAACCATTCATTTTAATTCTACTTAGCTACATATTGAGGAAAATGAGTTTGCTATACGAGAAAGTTGTCATTAATGTGATTTGAACTAAATTATAATGGCCTCCCTATAATGCATTTCATCATTTATAATGTACCATTCATAATGTATTTTTATTCATATATATTTTTTTTTAGTTAGATAAGTGATACCAAGAGCTAATTTATCCCAGTTTTAACTTTTTTTTTAAATTGTTGTTTATTTATTTTTAAATAACATGGAAACTAACTATTACAACATTTGGCTATACTATGACCAAAATTATACTAGAATCAAGATGGACGATTCTAATGAAAAATGTCTCTGAGACCTGAGAGACATACGTTATATGGGCACAAAAAGATGTTGGGAAAAAACAATATCACATATCCCACGCTTCAAAAATCCTAACTAAAATCACACATAAATTATATAATCCTTTATGTTAATTTTTAAACTTAATTATGGTTTTATTTTTACAAGGCATTCCTTACCAGGTAAGGCTGGTGTAAATGTCAAACATAACAAATTTGTTTGGCAATCTACCTTACATTAGGTCCTAGATTTTCGGCTTGATTTTTTTTTTTTTAAACCAATTAAACCAACTATTTTTTTTTTAAACCAATAAATACTTTTTGCTGATCTACTTTTTGTAACTCTAGTACATACTTACAAGGGGAGGGAACAGGCAATAGGACACAGATTTCAAACAATATTTTTTTGGTCATTCTAGATCCGAAAATATTGGACACGGGACCCAAACGTTCCTATGGATCGATAAAAAAGAATTAAACACGCTGAAACTGATTTATTTTATGATTCAAGTTTGGAAAATGATATCCCGTGGTTTTCCCACCAAAAAATTTGTTTTTCAAAGTATATTGATGGAAAATACAAAATTTAAAAACAATTGCTTTTTGGTCAAATAAATCGAAAAAAAATATTTAGATTATAGGATGGACTAGCAAATTTTTAATCCAAAAAGCAAGGGCCGATTACGATTCATCGTACGAAAAATCTTGAATATAAAATATCATTAATTTTTTTTTTTTTTCAGTTCGGAGGGATTTCAAAACTTTTAAGCCACGAAATTACGTTTCAATTTGTAGCTCTGTATCTCGTCTTAAGTTAATCAGATTTTGGTCTTCTTGGATTCGTTAGAAAGAGGAAAGTTTCTTCTTTCCATAAATATAAGCAGTTATTGCATTATCTAGGAGGGCTGTGTAAAAAAAAAAATATATGGTTATAAAATAAAAACATTTTAAATTGAGAAACCATTAGTTCTATAATTCGTAGGATCACTCCGATTAAAGAAAATAGCGTAGGCAAAGAACCTTTACGGACGGCTCAAATTTGGTTTGAATCGTTCTAAGGGTTCCTGATTTATAGGTGAATTTTTGAATCTTTAAAAATATGTTAAGGGTCAACAATTTTTGGACATAGTTTTTAGTCAACAAATTTCTATTTTTATATTAGCCTGAAAATTTGAATATAGGAGTTTTTCAGAGTGCTAAAACCAAATCTGACACCAGTTTTGAACGAAAAAATTCTGTTAATATAATTAGGGATTGATAAAATATTTGCCACATCTATAATTTTGTTTTTATTTAAAACTAGTTTAGAATGTTTTACATTCATCTTTAGTTCTAAGAATACAAAAATTAAAAAATAAGCAATTTAAAATACAGTTATTAGGTTTCGGTTAGATTGTTCATTAGGTTTACGAAGCTTCTTATGTAGAATTCACTACCGAAATTTTGTTAAGCAACAGCATTTTTAATTAATGATTATTTTGCAAAATTCATCGGTAAAGGTATTTTTTATTGTGTTTTAAGGATACTACTTCCGAATTTACTATGTAGGATTTTTTATTTCCCATGTGCATTTTGATTAAACGTTACTGATTAAGTTTTCTTTAATATAAGGATCGTTTATTAGCTTATCTAGGGTTCTGATTCCATTTTTTAATTAGATTTTTGATTGTGCATGCGCATTTCGAATTGCCTTTATCATTGAAATTTATTTTGGTCTAGGTACCGCTTATTAGTTTTTGGAGGACGATATGTTTGAGTGTACTATCAGATTTTTGATTGTGCATGCCCATTTTGGTTTACCATGGCTTGAATGAAGTTTTAAATGCGTTTTGAAGTTTTCTTCAAAATGAGGATCGTTTATTAGGTTTTTAAGGATTTCGATTTAGTTTTTCGAAGTGGATTTTTTATCGAGCATGAACATTTCGAATTATCATCATATTTGACATTCGTTTGCGAATAGCGTCCTTGAAAACCTAATAAACGACATCTATAGCAACCAAAAACAAAGCAAATTCTAAATGAACATGCTCCATCATAAATTCGATTAAAATAACTAAATCAGAACTCCCGCAAACCTAATAAACGATTCGTGAAGAAACCTTCAGAAGTAATAGTTAATCGAAATGAGCATGAGCAATCATAAATCCTGTAAAACTGTAATGGTAATTCCAAATTTCGACACTTGATCGAAAATTCAATTTAAAAAACGGAATCAGAATCCTCGAAAACGATACCTATCTAAAAAAAAAATTAACAACGGTAAATCAAAATGTGCATAAGAATCTGATAAAGAATTCTAAAATGTTCTAAAAACTAATAAACGGTATCTATATTGAAGAATCTTGCAAACTATTAATTGATTTATAATGCTCGTGATCTAACGAAATTTCAAAAGTAAATTCAACATTAGCAACTTCAAAAACCTAATGAACGATCACCAAATCAATGAAATTTGCACCTCTATTCTTCGCAAAAAAAAAAAAAGTAAATATAATAAATTCAAGGCCGGTTGGATTGTAATTTAAATAGCAAAGGTTACAATTGAAATGGAAGATGTTACAATGGAAATGGAAAAGGTGTTTTGATTTGGAAAAGTTTAGAATTGACTTGGAAATGCTGTATTGTGAATATTATTACTAAGTTCTAGTAGTGGACACTTTTTATTCTTGTAGTAGATACGCCCTGTCCACTACTGGGTCCGGATCTAGAATGGCACTAATCAAACTTCAGAAGATATGCTCAGAAGGTATGCTTGTTGCCACACGGAACTCAACATTCTGCCTTAAACAAATCACTGCAAGGAATATTGGTCTGAATCTCACTTAACAACAACCAAGACTTCTTCTTTTGGCACCAATTTTTCTGATTCATTCCATACCCTTATTTTTCAAAGTCTAAACTCTGAGTGTCTACTACTGGTGTCTTTACCCTATTCAGACATAAAACGGTAAATTCCAACATCAAAATTTAAACTCCACAATTACCGACCAATGCTGGGTCCAAATATTAACTTCATTAGAATGATTGGTGGATGGATTAATAGTGCTTAGGTTGCAGGTAAATCTGAACCAATTACATGTCATTTTTTCATACTTCTGCTATTTTTATTTTCTTAGCCATGTAACATTTTTATATAACATTATTCATTATTATTTCTATCACGAAATAAGGGCGATCGGCTGGACCGCAAAAACTTCAGAGGAATATCTCTCCTACCGACTACAGATAAAATTCTTTTCGGAATCAGAATACACGGAATGTATTCAAGCGAGTTTCAGACAGATAAGGATTTGCGACAGGGTGGTGGGTTGCCATGTCTCCTGTTTACATTAGGCCTTGAAAAGGAAGTAAGAGATTGAGGAATACAGATAAGAGCAACGATTTTAAATTGAAGCGTCCAACTCCTGGGCTTTGTGGATGATATTGACGTTGTTGCAAGGTTCAAATATGGGCTGAAGAACGGCTTTCTAACAAAAAATCTAGCTGGCGGCTTCGCTCTTGGCTCCGCAGATAAATGAAAAGTAAAAAGTTCACAAATTTTATCCAGGGACTGAAATTAGCTTATTTTTTTCTATATGTGAAAAAAAAAATCAGGATGAGATTTCTATTTTCGGCACCGAAATATAAAAGTCACACCATGACTTTTATTTTTTAATTCAACAAATAAAAGTCACGATTTTATTTTTATATTTAAAAAAATAAAATAAAGGTCAATATTACATTTTTGTTATTTGAGTATGCATATAAAAGTTTTTCAAATATTTTAGATATTGAGGTTCATTATTATGTTATCGAAGGTGTTTATTACGAAAATTCTATAAATTTTAAGATCGCTTGTTCACGTCACGGTATATTTTGAGATTTCGGATATCCCCGATATTGAAGTCCATTATTGGATTACCAAAGGCACCTATTAAGATAATCCCTATAATGAAGAATCCTGTCAAAGTAACATTGAATCGAATTTGCAAGAAAATTCAGAATTCGTATCATCAAACATTAATTGACTACTAATGGAGGGAGTTATTGTTGACCGTATATTTATATTTAAAGGGAGAAGTTGGTCGGAGGGTGCGGTCAAAGAAATAGACTACTATAATGTGAACTTATATAATTGTGCCTACGTTTCGGCCTAAGTTTTAGGCCATCTTCAGGGCAGCGAGGCGTGTGGTCAAGCGAATATTGAGTTGGAGTCAACTGAATATTGAGTTGGCGCTTGACCACACGCCTCGCTGCCCTGAAGATGGCCTAAAACTTAGGCCGAAACGTAGGCACAATTATATAAGTTCATATTATAGTAGTCTATTTCTTTGACCGCACCCTCCGACCAACTTTTCCCTTTAAATTAATTGACTACATTGTCAAACCGCACCACCGATAACCCAATAGTGGACTTCAATATCGAGGACATCTGAAATGTTTTAATTAAGCGATAAGTGAGTGCGCCATCTTAAACACGATAGTATATTCTTAATAAGCACCTCCGAAAACCCCATAATGGATCTCAATAGCGAGGATACCATAAATGTTATTATAAATGTATACGTTTGCGCGCCATCTTAAAATTGACCGTATTTCAATAATAAACATTTACGATGACCTAATAATGGACCTCAAGATCGAGAATTTCTGAATTGTCAAAATAAATCGATAACTGAGCCTACAATCTTAAAATCGACAATATTTTCTTAATAAGCACCTACGATGCCCCAATTATGGATCTCTATATCGAGTACATCCGAAAAGTTAAAATCAATGTATACGTTTGCGCGCGATCTTAAAATCGACAGTATTTTCACAATAAACACTTCGATAGCCCAATAATGGACCTCAATATTGAGGAAATCCGAGATGTTAATATAAATCGATAAGTGAGTCCGCGAACTTAAAATCCATAATTTTTCTTAAAAAGAGTTTTCAATAAACCCAATAATGGACTTCAATATCGAAGATATCTGCAATGTTATAAGTAATCGATAAGTGAGTGCGCCATCTTAAGATCGATAGTATATTCTTGATAAGCACCTTCGAAAACCCAATAATGGATTTCAGTACAAACGTTACCCGAATTGTAATAATAAATGTATACGTGAGCGCGCGATCTTAAAATTGATATTATTTCAATAATAAACATCTTCAATGACCTCATAATGGACCTCAATATCGAGAATTTCTGAATGGTTTAAATTAACCGATAACTGAGCGTAGGATCTTAAAATCGAAAATATTTTCTTAATAAGCACCTACGATGACCCAATTATGGACCTCAATTATATACTTTTTTATGCAATTAGATATTTTTTAGTGTACTATCGGATTTTTGATTGCCCATTTTGGTTTACCATTGCTTGAATGAAGTTTGGAATGGGTGTTGAAGTTTTATTTGAAATGAGGATCGTTTATCAGGTATTTGAGAATTCAGGTTATTGAAAATTTTTAATATTCCTAATGAATGTAGGAAGTGGCTTTAATTCTGTGGGAGTTAGTGCGGTTTCCAGATTTTCTTCTAGTTTGTTAGACAGAACTAAATGTGGTTGGGGATGTAAAATGGAGGTTCCTCTGAGGGACCTGGTTGAGTTGAGGGACCAGGTTGCGGCTCGATATCTTCAATTGGAGCTGCCAGATTTTGGATGCTGGTGGTGAATTTCTTTTGGATCGTCTTGATGTTTGTTTTGCTGGAGAATTTCGGGGGTGTATTTTCCAGGTTTCCGAACCTCTTGGTGGCTGTCCCTTTACTTGACATCACGATATGAAATTATCGCATTTCATATTAATGAATGATGACAAAATAAACATATGCGGTAAAAATTTATGTATATATATATATATATATATATATATATATATATATATATATATATATATATATATATATATATATGCCAGCAGTATTTTACCCATAACTTTTACCATACCATTGCAGTCTCCGAAACATGGCTAAAGCCCTACATTCCTTCCTCTTCTGTTTCCCTACCTAATTATTCCTTTATCCGCCATGATCGAATGGGCCGGACTGGTGGAGGTGTCGGTCTTTATGTTCATAACAGGCTGAAATTCCGAATCCTAGATACCTCATCCCCATCCGATCATCCTCATATTGAATTCCTTGTTGTTGAAATTTCCTCCAAAGCACGTCCTCTCCTACACACTGTGGTGTATCGCCCTCCTCTGGTTCCTTTCGACTCATCCTTTGAATCAACTCTCTACAATTATGATCCTCTCTACAACAATATAATAATTTCCGGTGATTTTAATACCAATCTCCTATCTGATTCCAACGACAGACTCTACCTTGAAAATCTCTTTTTCTCCCTCCATCTCTTCATTTTCTCCTACCCATCACACTTTCCGGTCTGACACCTGGTTGGATCTGCATGTCATCGATTCAGAATGTAATCTCCTTTCCTTTTCTCAACTACCTGTCCCGTTTCTGTCCTCGCACGACTTAATCCAAATATCCTACAATATCGAAACTCCTACGATCCTCCCTAAAACCATAACTTTCCGTAACCTAGACGCCCTCACACATGAAAATATTTTACCTGACCTTGAAACGCTGCAGTGGAATGAAATATATTCCTGTTCTTCCATTGATTCCATGGTCGATACCCTCACCTATAATCTCATCCACATCTTTGATACCCATGCCCCACTTAAAACCTCTATTTTCCGTCGGCCGCCTGCTCCTTGGGTGTGACAACAAATTAAAGATATGCAAAGAAGGCGTGAGGCAGCCCGTAGACGCTCTAGACGCACTAGGCTAGCAGACAACTACCAAGCGTTTAGGGTACTCCGCAATTTGACAGAGGCAACTGTTAGGAGTGCGAAATCCAACCAGTATCATGAAGCCCTCTCCTCTACTCCCAATGCTAAATCAAAAGGGCAACTCCTTCTCAAACTCTCCCTTTGTCAATCCTCTCCCTCACCAGTCTTTCCAGTTTCACCCGATGAATTAAATTCATACTTTTTATCAGCCTCCTCTAAGACTTCTCCAACTCCTCCTTCCTGCTTTTCCTTAGTTCCATCATTCAACTCCGATAATTTTTATTTTTCCTACATCTCCCCTACCGATCTTATTTCATCCATAATGAAATCTCACACCAATTCCACTGGGCCTGATGGAATACCTGTTAAATTGTTAAAATTATGTCTCCCCGAAATCCTTCCAGTTCTTCTCTTCATCGATAATTTCTCCCTCCAAAACTCAGTGTTTCCTACCTCGTGGAAAAAAGCCTTAGTCCATCCTATTAACAAAATCTTATATCCTATATTTCCTAAAGACTATCGCCCAATTTCCATCCTCTCTAACCTTTCCAAACCTCTAGAAAGAATAGTCCAATCACAAATATCAAACTTCCTTGAAAAGTCCAAACTACTTGATCCTCTTCAATCCGGCTTCCGTCCCAGTTTCTCTACACAATCCGCGCTAGTCAAAATCACCACTGACATACACACCGCTATAGACGGAAAAAATTAACTGTATTAATACTCCTTGACTTTCCTAAGGTATTGATTCCTTGGACCATTCTATCCTTTTCGAACAGCACTATCCAATGGTTCAAATCTTTCCTTTCCGATCGGACTCAAGCAGTTACCATTCCTAATCAACCCCTATCTTCCTTCCTTACCTTGTCCTCAGGAGTAGCCCAAGGTTCGAGTATTTCCCCACTGCTTTTCAACACCTATATCAATGATCTTCCTAATTCAATCCACCACTGTTCCCACCACTTATACGCCGACGACTTCCAAATCTATTTATCCTTTCCTCCTTCTGAGCTATTAGTAGCGTTTGCTAGTATCCAGGAAGACCTAGATAGAATCAGTGCCTGGGCAAACCTGAATAGATTAAGATTAACCGCTATAAAAACTCAGGCCATTGTCATAGGTTCTAATTCCCTCCTCAAATCCAATGACACCTTTCCTACTTTAATCCTAAATGATCGCCCCGTCACGTTCAGCTCCTCAATCAAAAACTTGGGTATTACTATCGACCAAATCCTTTCCTGGAAACCCCACATTGCCCAAATTTCCCGACTGTCAATAAGTACCCTTAAATTATTCCATCGTTCTCGACATCTCCCACAACCTACCCGTAAACTCCTTGTGTCCTTTATTATCTTTCCCCACTTTGACTACGGATGTGTGGTATACGGGGGCCTCTCGAATGTGCTCGAGGACAGATTGAAGCGGATCATGAACTGCTTTTTAAGATTTGTCTTCGGCACCTCGAGACGGGCCCATGTGTCCCACCTTTACGGCGAGTTAGAGTGGCTGTTCCCCTGCAACCGTAGACAATATTTCCTCGGATCTTTTCTATACCAAACTCCTTCCTACATGTACAGCCTCCTACAATTCAAATCCTCGGTCCACGCACTGGAAACAAGATCTCGCCTTTCTGACCTCCAAATTCCCTCCCACAGAAGGAGTCTCTCATGGAGAGGCTCCACCATCCTCCGCTGACGTCCTTCTCCGTCAGCTCCATCAATGCCAGCCTAATGGATGAGTGGGTCTCCATCACCCAACTCCTCGTGAGTCCACTTCTCACTGGGGTGGAGAAGCAGGGTCTCATCCACCCCCTCCTTTCCTTCTCCTCACACTTAAGCTGTGGGATCTTTCCCCACAGGTATCTCTCCAGGGTCCCTTCCTCCCAGTGTTTGGGGACTTTTCTGACCTCTATTCGGGGCCACCTAGTCTTGGCAAGGCTTACCTCGAGCCCCTTTTCCGCCATTTTGCTCCAGGTTAAGATTTTTCTGGCCTGGTCGGCCCCTTCCGTCCTTACTAGGACGGCACCAGACCTGGTAACTTTTTCAATTTTTGCTGTGGCCCCTAAGGCCTCGAGATCCTCCTCTGTCGGCAACTGTTCATAGATCTTGCTGGGAGACCAGTTACCATCGGTCCCCTTCCCCTTCACCGTGATGTAGGTGACTATCTCCTCTTGGGGTTTGGGAACCGACTTTAGGGCCACTTTCCCCAACACATCCGCAAAGGTCTTCCTTCTGGGAACATTCTCCTTCTTCTCCCTGTCCTCTTCGGCCCTAACCCTGGGTCTCGGCCTTCTCTTATTCTTCTTCGCCTCTGTCCACGGCTCCTCCTCTTCCTCTTCGGTTGTTTCCGTGACCAAGGTCACGCGTCTAACCGTTTCCTTTTCTTCTTTCTGGGCCCTAGGAGCCTGTACCACCTGTTTCCTAGATGGCCCCGCCAATCTTCCAGGCTCCTTCCCTTTCCCATCCCCCCACTCACCATTCCGTAACGTTACTGGCACATCTCTTCGTGTCTCCGATTAGTCTGGCTCTTCTGTTATAATCATAATTATAACCGCTAGGTCGTCGACATAAGCCGTCCCTAGAACTCCCTCCGCCTCCAGTTCCCCCAACAACTGATCAAACACTAGCTTCCACATAGCTGGCCCGAGAACGGAGCCCTGCGGGCACCCTCTCTCAATCCTTCTCTCAACCGCGTAGAAGCAACCACACACCTTTACCCTCCTATCACTGAGATAACTACTAACGAGGGAGTACACATTGCTGGGGATATCAAACTTCTGCAGCCGCTGGAGTACGAAAGGCCATCATACACTATCGAAGGCAGAGGATATGCCGAATAATATGTATTTATTTTTTATTTATTTTTTTTTTCCCCTACCCGACCTTTCGGTCATACGGGGTCGTGGAGGCAGTGAGGAATTACGCTGGGGTAAGCGTATGCCACTGCCAACAATAAACTACTCATTTATTAAATATCTTATTATACATTTTTACACTGAGGATAATATATTTTTGGGGACAATGAATCCTGCTACTGTGGTGCAGCCCGGTGCGTGTTTGCACACCTTAGGGCTGAACCTTATTATCTGCTACTGTGGAGTAGCCCGGTGCGCGGTTGCTTACCTTAGGGCTGCACCTTATCCTCTGCCGGGCGGCGTGGCCAGCCCTCCTGGTCAGCCGCATCCGCCCGGTTCCCATCTTCAGCTCCATCCGTCCGGATACCGGTCCAGCCCTCCTGGTCCACTGCATACGTCCGGATCGTGTCTCAAGCTGCATCCGTCCGGAAGCTGGTCCAGCTTTCCTGGTCCGCTGCATCCGTCTGGATCCCATCTCCTCCAGGGTGCATAAACCATCATGAGGCTCGCCGAAGTCGGGTGGTCTGGCCCTTCCCAGGGTAAAGTACTCAGGGCCCACCACCTCCTTCCACCCGTACACGAAGTCCTTGAAGAAGGGTACACCTCTTCCTCCATCAGACGGGGGAAGTCCGACTCGACGAGGGCGAAGATCCCGGTACTTCTCGACAACCTGGCTCGGTGTCCTACTGCGGTGCAGGACACGATTACGTGCTCTGTAGTATCAGGGACTCCACAGGTGGGGCACCGGGGGTCTATGTCCTTTCCATGTTCCTGTAGTTTCCCCCGGAAACCTCCATGCCCTGTCAGCATCTGCGAGACCCAATAATCAGGGAGGACCCATCTCGCCTTCAGCCTTTCTTGGACGGGGGGGGGGGAGAAGAACTTCCTTAGGGTAGCTCCCTTCTGACTCCCTACCCACCGTCCATTCCTCTCCTCGATGGTATCCTCCCTCAATATCTTCTTCCATTGGTTGGAGGTCTCACCGACTCTGGTACGGAGTCACTCCGGTAGCACGTCGAGCCCCTGGCTCTTCACTTTATACTTTATTGTGTCCTCCTTGAGGGCGAGGTCCAGGGGCATCGCTCCGGCTAGCACCTGCACCACCTCATGCGACACCGTTCTGTATGTCTTAGTGACCCTAAGCAGAGCCAGTCTCTGGATCGTCACCAGTCTCTTCCTCTGCAACTGCGTGATGTGTCGGCTCCATGCTGGGGATGCGTACCTCAAGATACCCATGACCACCCCTGGGTATCTGATGCCCCAGAACGCACCCCCAATCCTGTACAAGCCATTTTTAGACCAGGTCACTCTATCTTTCAGGTAGTCTAGGTGAGGGGTGACGTTGAATCTTCTCCTCATCTTCACTCCTAAGTACGTCACCTCCTCACCCATCCTCACTCTCTGGGCATCTATGTCAAGTATGATAGGGTGAGGCCTGTCTGTGGAGCCTCTTACGAGCATGGCTTGGGTCTTGGCTGCGGCCATGTTCAGCTTCCTCCTCACGCACCATTCCAACACGAGACTGGCGCACTTCTCTGCCTATGTTTTCAGTCTGGCTCTGCAATCCTCGGCCACTATGACCACCAGGTCGTCGACGCAGGCCGTGGCAAGGAACCCTCTGTCCTCCAATTCCCCCAGCAGCTGGTCGAAGACAAGCTTCCACAGTGCCGGACCCAGGACAGAGCCCTGCGGACAGCCTCTCTCTATCCTCCGCTCTACCTCGTAGTAGCTACCTCTGATCTTCACGCTCCTGTTACTGAGGTAACTACTAACGAGGGAGAGTTAAAGGCCAGTGACCTTTCCTAAGACTTGAACCTAATCCCTTACTCAGTTCCACTGTGTTGGCATACTAGGAAACCCCCTCCTAGTCCTTGTCCCTTTCGATGTGCTTTTGTTAGAATAAGATATTCATTCTGTCTGTAGATCTGAGGTAGTATGAACCATTACTTGTAACCTATTTTAGACAATAAAGTTTTTTTTAAGTTCTCTATTTGAGCAGCTCTTTAACTGGCGCCCGAACACAGGGACTGCAAGCATCAAGAAATCACTGTTCCCAGGTATCTTGTATCATCTTCGCAGTCTGAACTCTGAACTCTGAAGAACTTTGATATTAAAGGCTCACTCTCCGAGGTATCTTTGATATCACTGCTTTTGGCCCACTCTCCGAGGTACCAGAAGACTCCGACGATTTTAGAGGCATTCAACGTAGGACATCACTCTACCGAGGTATCCTTCGTTGCAGTTCACTGGACTTCACTGGTTGCAGGTATCCAGCAGAACTTCGAGACTCTAGTAAGAATTTAGAATAACTTTTATTGTATTTTATTTTATTTTTATTTTTATGCCTACTGACCCGGCATTACGTCGTATTAGTGAACAAATGGAACAATTAAAAAGGGTAAAAATGGCAGACACTTCATTGCAAATAAAAAGCGCGGATTACGATCATATCCCACACTTTGATTGAAATCCCCACAATTTATTGAAATTTGTAAATGTGGTAAGACAGGTTAGAAATATAGTTTGTGCTTCTAACAATAATTTCAAAGAATTAAACGAGAAAAGACTTCTAAGTAAAGTATTAGCTAGGCTAACGGCGGAAGCGGATTACATTTACACTACGTGTGAATTCGAAACTGTAGAAGAACTTTTAACATATTTAGAAAGAACGTTTCGTGATTCTCGTTCAATTGAACAATTAACTTTTGAACTTTTTAATACTAATATTAAACCTAAAGAACACCCATTAGATTTCTTACAAAGGATAGTTAAAAATCGTACGTTAATTATATCAAGACACCGAATAGATAAAACACATAATAAAGAAACGGTGATCGCACATCTTGAATGTCAGCTATTATATCATTTTTTCACTAACATGCCTTTGCATGTTAGAACGTATTTAATGACAAAAACGGATAAACTCAAGAACCTCGACGATTTAAGGAATCTATTTCAAAATGAGAACCACCTACTATTCGACGATCTGATCTCATCAGGATCTATGAATAAGGCAGGTGATAAATCAGAAAATAATTTTCAAAATAAAAAGAAATTTAATGATCACCATAAAAATCAAAGGAAACATTATAATAATAATCGTTACAACAATTATCCGGCTAATAATTATAATCAACCAAGAGAGGTCTATAATCGCGAATGGAATCCTCACGATCAACAAAAGTTTTTTAATAAACCCAATTCAGGGCAATATAGACAAAATCATCCGAATAACCAACAAATACCCTACAACGGTACAACAGGGCAAACCGTTTCGATGAGAAGTGCAAATTCTCAGCCGCACAGGCAACCAATATATGAGATAGAAGAAGATCCGAGAGAAGCAAAAATAAGAGATCTAGAATCTCAATTGTCCCATTTTTTAGGAAATCCCCCGAACCAAGGCGACAACACGTAATTTTAGAGTTATTTACTATAAACTTCGACGAACTCCCATATGTAATAGATCACGCTAATAGAAAATGGCTTCTCGACACCGGAGCAAAGAGTAATTTTATAAACCCCGACATTATTCCTAAAGGCGTACCCCGCGTCAAAGAAAAATTCACTATAAAAATCGCAGCAGGCGAAAAACACGGTGATGAAGTATTATATACTTATTTAGACACCACATTTTTAAAAAATCCTGAAAAAATTAAATTTTATATTTATAAATTTAGTCCCAACTATAACATACTTTTGGGTAATGAAATATTGGACAACATGGATTCAATAATATTATTTAAAGACAGGATAATTACCACCAAATATAGCTCATTTAATTTTCATTTACGGGATGAAAAACGCCCAGTAACTCTAAAACAGGGTATCAACTCCGTTCCATTAAACAAAAACGGAATTTTTTACGTTGAATTAAAAAATGACGATATTGAAATTCCCGCTGGTATTTACGAAAATAATTTAACAATAATTAGTAAAAATCAAAATACATTAGAGTTAAATTTTCAAGAACTTCTTGGTGAAGAAGTTGAAGAAACCTCTCCCATTTCGGAAAATATAATAGAAGAAATCCCAAATTTAATTCGTGGTGACCATTTAAGTACAAAGGATAGGGAAACTCTTATATTTTTGTTGAGAAAATATCCCTCAATTTTCAAAACTGATAGAGATGAATTATCCGCAACTGACATATTAGAGCATAAAATTAAAACAAAAACCGAAGAACCGATATATTCAAAAAATTACTGATATCCACACCAATATCGCGAAGATATTAAAGAAGAGGTAACTAAATTATTAGAAAATAAAATAATCCAGCCAAGTAACTCTCCGTAAAATTCGCCGGTATGGATTGTACCCAAAAAATTAGATGCATCGGGAAAGAGAAAAATTCGAATGGTTATTGATTATCGAAAGTTAAATCAACAGACCATTCCCGATAAATATCCCCTTCCAAACATAGAAGATTTGCTCGGAAAGCTTGGTCGTGCTTCTATTTTCACGGCTATGGACTTATGTTCCGGCTTCCACCAGGTCAGAGTAGAAAAAGACTCAATCCCTAAAACCGCGTTTTCTACGGACCAAGGGCATTTTGAATTTCTAAGACTACCATTTGGACTTTCCAACTCTCCTACCACCTTCATGAGAGCCATGAATATTATTTTTGCGGATGTCCCCAATACTCTTACCTACATGGATGACATTATAGTTTTCTCAGAAAATATGGTGGACCACATGAAACGCATAGAAACCGTACTTCAAAAACTCGAAAAACATAATTTAAAAATCCAGTTGGATAAAACTGAGTTTTGTAAACGCGAGTTACTGTTTCTAGGTCACATTATTTCTGAAAAGGGTATACCCAATCCTGCCAAAATATCGGGCATAATGGATTCAAAACTCCCCAAAACCGAAAAAGAAATAAAAAGCTTTCTAGGGTTGACTGGCTTCTATCGCAAAATGATCCCTAATTATGCAAAAATAGCATCCCCTCTCACTAAATTTGTAAGAAAGGGAATAACAATCAATCCAGAATCTTATATAAACGCGTTTAATAAATTAAAACAATTGATTTGTAGTAGCCCAGTCTTACAAGTCCCTGACGTTTCTCAGGACTTCTATTTAACTACCGACGCAAGCAATCTTGCTATTGGCGCCGTGTTGGCTCAGAAAAACAACAACGTTGAATTACCAGTTTGCTATGCCTCGAGAACGCTCAACAAAGCTGAACAAAACTACTCTACAATAGAGAAGGAATGTTTAGCTATAATTTGGGCGTGCAACCATTTTAAACCATACCTATACGGTAGAAAATTTCATATTTATACGGATCACAAGCCTCTAGAATACATGAAAACGTGTAAAACACAAAACGCGAGGCTTATCAGATGGAAAATCATGTTGGAGGATTTCGATTTCGATATCAAACATATCGAGGGTAAAGCTAATAAAGTAGCGGATTATTTATCACGGTCCCCTATTGAATGTCAAGACCTTTTACATATTAGCGAAACGGATGAAGAAAGCCTTGCAACCGTCCATTCTGATGAAACTTCCTCTGAAAATAGGATTATGATAAACGAGGACAAACAAAAACCAATTAATATAGAAAAGCACCAAATAATAGTAAAAAAGTGTTTTTCAGAAACTATATGTACCCAACCGTTTAACACAAAAACCAGAAGTGAGATATTCATTTTAGGGTATGAAAACAAAACGAATCTAGAAAAATTACTATTAGAAATAATAAAGCCTAACGTGTCATATGGAATCTACTGCTCGATAAATAGCAATATACGATCAGAAACAGAATTATTAGAAAAAAATTATTTTGAAATTAGCGAAATATTTAGAACAAAATTCCAAACTAATCGTTTAAAAAAATACTTTAATTTTGTTACCGATATAACTGACAAAGGTCAACAGGACGAATTGATCTCTGATTATCATATTAGTAAAACTCATCATATGGCAGCAGAAGAAACCTATGAAAGATTAAAAACACAATATTACTGGCCCAATATGTTGGGAAACATAAAGACTTGGATTTCTAAATGTGAAATTTGCTTGCAAACAAGATATGATAGGCACCCACCAAAACCTAAATTTAAATTAACCCCTACACCTGTTAAACCGTTCGAAGAAATACAAATGGATACCATACATATCCATGGAAAGTATGTTCATTGCATCCTCGACGTTTTCTCAAAAAGAATATTCACGTATCTATCTGAAACTAACAACCAAAGAGATACAAAAAATGCTCTCATAGCTTATTTGAATATTTTTCCAAAATCGAAACTAATAACAACGGATATCGGTCGCGAATTTGATAATTTAGTATTTAAAGATTTATTAAAATATTTAATATTGAAAAACATGAAACGACTCCTCAAAATTCTAATTCACTAGGAACTTTAAACAGAGCAAGTTCCACCCTTTTTGAACGAATGCGTGTGATTCATTTAGAACACCCGGATAAACAGTTTAAAGAAATATTACAATTAGCTACCATCGTTACCATCATAAAAACTTAGAATTAATTCATAGAGCTATAAAAGAAAAAATTGAAATAAATAAGCAGAAATATATTGATAAAGAAAATGAAAAACGCGATGACATTAGTGTCATATCCTCAGGAGAAATAATAGTCAAAACTCCCCGGCAGGTTTCTAAAATAGATAAAAAATACCAAATTTGCGAAATTAAAGGCAAACGAATTAAAGCTAGAAAAAACTTAACGAAAAAGGTACACGCGAAAAATATTAAAAAGCAAAAACGCGATGTAAAACTACAATCGGAAATCGATGAAGTAATGCGCGAGTTAAATAATAAAATAAAAGATGTACAAAGAGAACGTTCATATCAGTCTCTTGTTACGAATGTAGGTAGTCCTCCGGATTTCAATGACCTTATCGCTGCTGACGCTTCTGATTCTGAGAACGACATGTTTGCGCGTTCAAAAGCTGTCGACTGGACCAGGTGCAATGATTCTTCCAGTTAATATAACCTATATATTTAGCGACTATTACTCGTTTTTAGAATATAAGAATTTAACTTTATTATTTACGGAAATCATGAACTTAATATAATAATATAAAGAACCTTAAAGCCGAAAAGGACAACTCCATCTAAGCATTATTAAACCTGATCAGTTTGCAAATGTTTATAATTCTCAAAGAAACTAGAGACATTAACTAGAGACACTGAGTTAAATTGGCTTATTGGCAAAAGCACATGCTCAATTTCTAACACTGGCATCATTTACTATTTCATACAACTCCCATGAAATACAAGTGGAGTTATGTCGTATCTCGCTATGCCATACCCTTATATAAATAACAATATAACTTATATCATTCATATTGAAAAAACTACAATTATCAAAAACAATAGCCATGTATATCAACCTACAAATTGTATTAATTATAATAATGAATTATATTGTAAGAACCTAGCATTATTAAATAATAAATGTATAAAAGAATTAGCTTATAATGAACCCCTTAATGATTGTAAGTTGCTGATTGTAAAGTCGAATCCAATGATAATGTATATTCCAGAAACACAACAATATGTAACCCATCTAATTAAGTATATTGAAACGAAAAAAAGATAATTTATTTCGTAATACCCATTTGTATTCTACCTCATTAATCAATCTAGAGAATAAGGAACACTTTGTAAATAATACCAACTTGCCTATAGCTTATAATGATATTGTACAATTACCTTTTATTTCTGAACATTTGCCTCAACAATAAGTTGTAACTAATTTTACTTTAGATGATTTTGAAGTTATTAAGTTAGGTCCTATAGAAATAGAACAATTAGAAGATTATACAATAAACAATAATGATATTTGGATATATGTAATAACTTTTGTTTCATGTTATTTATTGTTTATTCATGTTTATACCAATGTTAAATTAATATTTTATATATGTAAAAATCAAAAAATTATTGTAAGCCAAAATCCTTTGCAACCTTCACAATCCTCAACACCTATAGGATATCCTCCAGAGTTTGATGGCAGGGCTAGAGCCTGGCATACCCATATCCACAATACTTCCCAAAATTAATATGTTCCGAGGACGTCACACTAAATGAGGGAGGAGTTAAAAACCAGTGACCTTTCCTAAGACTTGAACCTAATCCCATACTCAGTTCCTCTGTGTTGGCATACTAGGAAACCCCTCCTAGTCCTTGTCCCTTTCGATGTGCTTTTGTTAGAATAAGATATTCATTCTGTCTGTAGATCTGAGGTAGTATGAACCATTACTTGTAACCTATTTTAGACAATAAAGTTTTTTTTAAGTTCTCTATTTGAGCAGCTCTTTAACTAAGTACAAATTGCTGGGGGTGTCGACCTCCTATAGCCGCTGGAGCACGTAGGGCCACCATACACTGTCGAAGGCGGTGGATATGTCGAAGAGCACCAATATGACATATTGTAAATATCAATTGACTGTATGTCTTTGGCCATACATTTTTTTCTGTTTTCTTTTATATTTGCACATATTTGTTATACTTAGTAGACATATTTACACATACTTTTAGACTTTAGACTTTTATATTTGCACATACTTGTTAGACCTAGTCCCAGAATAAAGTTTATTTTTCTATTATATTCTATTATATATATATATATATATATATATATATATATATATATATATATATATATATATATATATATATGTATATGTATATAAAAGCCAGACGGCAGTAAAAGCCCTAAACTCTTATACAATTACATAACAGATGGTCTGGAATTCCCTCGGTATCCTAAAATAATTAGCTAAGGGCAATAACCTCACCCTAGTGTGGACTCCGGGACAAGAAGGATCGTAGGTAATGAGATATCTGATGATCTAGCACGAAAGGGCTCAAAAACTATGCTAATTGGCCCTAAGTCATACTGTAGCATATCCACTAATTTAATCAGGAGAGATACTTGGGAAACAAAGAAGAAGGAAACATATTTTAATGTCATACCTGGTATGAAACCATCGAAACTCTTCAATTATATGTCAAAGGAAAAGGAACAATTCTATCTAAACTTGACAAATAATGAGTTGAGAACGATGATGATGTGATTGGGGGTGCGTTCTGGGGCATCAGATACCCAGGGGTGGTCATGGGTATCTTGAGGTACGCATCCCCAACATGGAGCCAACACCTGACGCAGTTGCAGAGGAAGAAACGCGACGATCCAGAGGCTGGAATTAGGGTCACTAAGACATACATAACGGTGTCGCATGAGGTGGTGCAGGTGCTAGCCGGAGCGATGCCCCTGGACCTCGTCCTCAAGGAGGACACAATAAGGTATAATGTGAAGAGCCAGGGGCTCGACGGGCTACCGCAGTGACTCCGTACCAGAGTTGGCGAGACCCCCAACCAATGGAAGAAGATATTGAGGGATAATACCATCGAGGAGTGGAATGGACGGTGGGTAGGGAGTCAGAAGGGAGCTACCCACCGTCCATTCCACTCCTCGATGGTATCATCCCTCGGTGGGTAGGGAGTCAGAAGGGAACTACCCTAAGGAAGTTCTTCCCCACCGTCCAAGAAAGGCTGAAGGCGAGATGGGTCCTCCCTGATTACTGAGGCTCGCAGATAATGACAGGGCATGGAGGTTTCCGAGGGAAACATGGAAAGGACATAGACCCCCGGTGCCCCACCTGTGGAGTCCCTGATACTACAGAGCACGTAATCGTGTCCTGCACCGCAGTAGGACACCGAGCCAGGTTGTCGAGAAGTACCGGGATCTTCGCCCTCGTCGAGTCGGACTTCCCCCGTCTGATGGAGGAAGAGGTGTACCCCTTCTTCAAGGACTTCGTGTACGGGTGGAAGAAGGTGGTGGGCCCTGAGTACTTTACCCTGGGAAGGGCCAGACCACCCGACTTCGGCGAGCCTCATGATGGTTTATGCACCCTGGAGGAGATGGGATCCAGACGGATGCAGCGGACCAGGAAAGCTGGACCAGCTTCCGGACGGATGCAGCTTGAGACACGATCAAGGAGATGAGATCCGGACCAGAAAGGCTGGACGGACTTCCGGGCGGAAGCAGCATGAGACGGGATCCGGACGGATGCAGTGGACCAAGAGGGCTGGACCGGTATCCGGACCGATGGAGCTGGAGGTGGGATCCGGACGGATGTGCCTGACCGAGGGGGCTGGCATCACCGCCCGGCAGACTATAAGGTGCAGCCATAAGGTGCTCAACCCCGCACCGGGATGTTCCACAGTAGATGATAATAAGGTGCAGTCCTAAGGTGCGCAACGCGCACCGGGCTGCACCACAGTAGCAGATAAATTGTTCCCTAAAATTAAGTATCCTCATAATTTGATGTATAATAAGAAAATTAAAATAAAAGAGCAGTTTATTGGTGGCAGTGGCATAGGCTTACCCCAGCGTAATACCCCACTGCCGCCACGACCCCGTAAGACCGAAAGGTCAGGTAGGGGGAAAGAAAAAAGAAAAAAAAATGTGGGTGAATTCTGGGGCCTGAGGTACCCGGCTGCTAGAACCATATATAAGGGGTCGTGCTGGGCATCCTGAGGTATGCATCCCCTGCCTGGAGTCGTTATCTCACACTTACGCATAAGAAGAAGCTGGCGATCATCCAGAGACTAGCACTGCTGAGGGTCACCAAGGCATACAGAACCGTGTCACACGAGGCGGTGCAGATATTGGCCGGAGAGATGCTCTTGGATCTCACCCTGCGAGTGGACACCATCAAATTCGATGTTAAGAGGCAAGGGCTTGATGCAATTCCGGAGGGACTGCAGCAGATGATAGGTGAGGAGCCTGGGAGGTGGAAGAAGGTGTTGAGGGAGGACTCATTGGATGAGTGGAACAGACGGTGGGTCACTTGTGAAAAGGGTGTAACCCTTAAGAAGTTCTCTCCTACTGTCTACTCCAGGTTAGCGGCGAAGTAAGTATATCCCTACTACTGGTTCTCAGAGATTCTGACAGGCTATGGGGGTTTCCGGGAGAAGCTGCGGAAGCATGGCAAGAATATCGATCCCAGGTGTCCCACCTAAGGTGTGTCTGATACAGGCGAGCACGCAGTAATATCCTGTGCCGCCATGGATGAACATCGAGCCTAGCTATCCAGGAAAACCGGACTGTATGCCTTTGACGAGGCCGATTTCCCGAGGTTGGTATAGGAGGATAATTACCCCTTCTTCATGGAATATATAGGAAAGTGGAGAGAGATCGTGGGTTCCACACATTTCACTCTTGGTAGGAGCCGTCCACCCGAAGAAGAGGGGCTGCCGCCGATGAAACAGCCTGAGGAGGGACCGCAGGAAGAAGCTGAAGTCTAGTGGCGGCTCTGGGCAGTGCAGTGAGAAGGCTCAGAGTGACAAGTCAAAGCCAGGCCCTGACTACACGAATCAGGAAGGAAGGACACAAAGGTGCAGCCCCATCAGTAAACGGTGTGCACCGGGCTGCACTATAGAATACCCAAATATTGTTCCCATAATTAAAGATACCCTTAAATTATGTATAACAATAATAAATAACAAATAATTCATAGTTTCATTGGCGGTAGTGGCATACGTGCATCCCATATGTACACCCCACTTCTGCTGAAACCCCGTATGCCAGAAATGGCCAGGTAGGGGAGAAAAAAAAATATAGTCGGATGGGTATGAGACATCTAGGGTTCCTGGTTTCAGGCTATTATGGACATAAAGTCCTACACCTCTACCAGTCCGGTCAATCCGATCGTGGCGGATAAAGATAGGGAAACAAAAGAGGAGGTAATGTAGAGTTTAAGCCATATTTCGGAAATTACAACGATATGTTAAAAATTTTGGGTGAAATTTCTTATAAAACGAGCGATGACAGGAGGCAGTCGCGGGTCGTCTTCCCTCGGTCTTCGACGCTCCACCATGTCCAAGTCCCCCAAGCAAATCTTAATACCGACGCCCGTTCCTACACTGGCAACCAGGACCGCGGGAGTCTCCCCTGCTCGGACTGGAATGCCCCGAATATCCACTGATCTGCAAAGCAGGCTCTGCTCTGCCTTATTTAATCGGACTTCGAGTTCACCTACTCGATTTTTGAGGGTATTGTTTTCAGTAGAGAGGTCTTCTAAATGTTTGGCCTGGCTCTCAAGGTTATTTCTATTTTGGAAAGCCTCTCGTTTAACTCAAAACTGAGTTCCCCGTATTTTTCTAGTGAAGCTTTCAGGCTTTTGATATCTTCATTCACGTGGGCGCCGAGTCAGTTCACAGCCGCTAATATTTCCGAAGGAGACGGCTCGCTGGTTGCTCTTGGTCGGAGTAGACTGTTTTTCACTGGCTGAGCCAGTCTTTTTTCCTTAAATACACTTTGAGCAGATCCAAGATTTTTTTTGAGCCTTAAGCTATCTTTATCATATAGATTGCATCACTTACCATGGAAAATGACCTTAAAATGGAAAATGAGGATCCAAAGGTAATATATATATATATGTATATATATATATATATATATATATATATATATATATATATATATATATATATATATATATATTTACCTTTGGACCCTTATTCAGATTTTTTCGTGTTGGTATGTATTTCAGTTTGGATGATCCTCTGCAAGGGTTCTTTTGCATTTTGGTTTAAATATCCCTGCCCCTGATTTTCCTTTCTTAGCTGAGCCATCTTTATACCAGACAAATTAGGATCCTCCTTCTTTCTATATTCCCCTGTCTGGAATATAGAAAGAAGGAGCTAATCACTCAGCGAGCTAATCCACTCCTTTCCCTTCAGCTCATTTAGTATTTTCATATGCCCTTGATAGTCTCCCGGCTTGTAGTTACAGGAACATTGTAGTTTAAGGGCACTTGATAAAGCCTCTTTTTGAATTCAAATGCGTAATGGAGTTATGATCAGCAATACTTCCATGGCTGCCGTGAGAAATGTTCTAATTGCTCCTGTGATTCACAGGCAAGCCATCCTTTGAACTTTCTTCAGCTTCATTTGTATGGTTTTCTCCTTTGGTTTTGGCCGCCAGATTAATGAAGCATAGTATATCATGGGTCGAATGACCCTAGTATATAACCATTCTGGCATTTTGGGTTTGATACCCAATTTTTATCCAAATAAGCTCTTGCAGATCCAAAGTGAAGTATTTGCTTTTCCTATGATTCTGTTTATTTGGGCAATCCATGTGAGTTTTTGATCCAGGATAACTCCTAGATATTTAACCTCATTTGTTATTTTAATGTTTCCTTCCAACATAAGTGGTTCTAAGTTCAGAATCCTTTTCCTGGTAAACGGTCATCGGCATACCCAATTATTTCAAAACCTTCATTGGTTAGTTTATTAAGGAGACTGTCAGTAACAATAGTCCACAAAAGAGGTTATAAAATACCCCCCTGTGGACATCATTTCTTTGCTTTTATTTTGACTTTTGTTTCTCTTATCGTAGCTGTTACGCTTCTATTTGTTAGCATTTGTTTAATCCAAGAGATAGTGGCTTGACTATCTCCTGTTCTCTTGGTAGCTTTTTTTCTCTCTTTGGTTTCATATGAGGTATTGTCAAAGGCACCCTCTATGTCCATGAATGCACATATTGCTGTCTCTTTATTCTCAACAAATTTTTCTATATTCTTAACGAGACAGTGTAATGCTGAGATAGTTGATTTCTCCGTCTGACAGGCAAATTGATATGTATGTAATGGTGAATTCCTGGAGATTATGTCTCATAGATATACATCCATAACCTTTTCCATTGTCTTAAATATTATTGAAGAGATACTTTGTTACCTTAAAATTTCGTTATACTTATTATTTTTTTTTAATTATAATTATTAATACCACTTTTGAGAGACTTAGTGAGGACGTAATATTAGAAATAGTTTTAAGTTACGTAATAAATTTAATTACGATCGCAAAACAGCTGTGCGATATGCAGGGATGAGAGAGATCTCGCCAGCTGGGAGGAGACAAGTGACGAGAGAAGTGTGAACTTTGATCGAAGTGCACGAGATGCGGGATTTGTTTTTCTGTCCTGGACGGTTTAACGAGATTTTTTGTGGTGTGCGTCCAAGGCGTTTGAGCTTCGCTTCATACGAGAGTTTATAGCGAATTTCCCGAGAAGGGGATGGAAAAAAGGACGTCACCGGAGAACCAAGAAAATAGGACTAGCTGCCCCATCTAATTCTTCAGATTTGTATTTTATTTCTTTTGTTTCTTTTATACATTAAACTAAGTATAGTAATTTTTTTTTATGTTTGAGTCCGGCTGGAATAGTTTCTTTTGTTTGTTTTCAATGTTTTTTTTTTTTTTTTTGTTAATAAAAGATTTATGTATATTTTTTTTTTCAAACAAGTTGTTTCATTTCGTTTGTTATATTATCCTGGTATTATTACATTTTATTATGGAAAATTTAGGAATGTCCATATGAACTACGTCTCTCAAAGGGTTTAGTAGTTATATCAATAGAGGGTCACACGGAGGCCCTGAGTTCGAGGCTACCTCCGGCAGGTATCTTTTTTTTTTTTGTTAATAATTAAATAAATTGTTTTTTACTATCATTATTTTTTTAAGTGACTTAAGGGTCCTTGTAAGAATTTTTAATTAAATTACTTTGTTGAGCAAGACGATTAAATAATTATTTCTTTTTTTTTTTGTTAAATTTATTTTATCATTGTTTTAATTTATTTATATTGGTATATGTTTCCTTGGTTTTTTTGTTATGAATATTTCTTTTAGGGTATCACTATTTTCCTTAAAATAGTGTGGCGTCCGAACTTCAATTATTTTTTTTTTGATAGACAGGAGATATAATTGTATTTTATTTTTGATGGTTTGGTGAGTAGAAAGGTTGTGGATTATTTATTTTTTTTCGAACCTTGGCGTCGCGACTTACGGTTATCGGCACAATATTGCCCACCCCCGTCGGGGGACGGAGCGTGGTAGCAACTTATTGGTCTATATGTATTATATAAAAAATATATATAAATAAGAAATACGTAAATAATTACGTAGATGATTGAGAGAGTCAAGCGATAGAATTCTGCCACGTACGATAGCCACTGGCTGTGGAGAGGTGGGAATATGTTTAAGATGGAGGCTCTATCTAGGTTTGACGTTGCTGTTTACGCTGATCACTGAAAGTTGTCTAATCAAAAAGTTTTTTGTTCTTGCTCACCGTGTTTATGTTATAGGTGAAAAGCAGAATTGATGATATTGTTTTTTTTTCACTCAAAGATAATTATTAATAATACTATTAAATAAGTCACTTGAACTAAGATGAGGGCAGTAAAAAGCTATCGCATGCTCAGAACACAATAAATCGTTCTGGTATTTTTTTATTTTTTTTTTACACAAGACATTAAACAACATCGTACGCAATGACTACTTGCTCATATATGGTCGTATGATAAATAAATTAAAATTGTTTAAATGATAAATGGCTAATTAATAAATGAGCCATTTATATGTTTTCTTCACCTGAACCATATTCACAGAAAACTTATGGAAACCATTTTTAAACTCCTGAATAGCTTATTTTCTTAAGCATTTTCCTTCATTAAGAGTATTGTGCAGAACATTGCATCTTCAATGGCACATTATTACTGTAACAAGGTACTATATCACTGAAGACGAAGCCTAAATATAATGGTGCAATGGAGACTAGCGAGTTGTTAACCTCAATTGGTTAAGCCTCAATAGGATCCATCCCGCCTTGAGAATATATTTGCTTGTTAAAAGAGGTGTTGTGCAGTAATCTTGGGTGCTGAAGGGCCGCTGATTGACCTTTCAACAGCCGGCTCGAAATAATCATAGAGATGAGAGACGTATGGGACAGATAACTTAAAGAAGGTAGTACAAACAATATTACCCAATTAGCATTCAGTGATTATTTTTATCCTATCATTCTAACACAACCAACAATTGAAATACCGCCCCAAGTTCAATTCTAGAACTTACGTAAGCATAGGAGAAGTTTTGAAAAAAAATAAATAGTACACTAAAACATCTACACAGACACACTTTCACACAGACACACAATCACAGACAACATTAACAAATTAAATATTTTTAGCTCCTATAGCTTTTATTGTTACCTTTCCATTGATACTTCAAAGCATAAATACTCAGAAAGGTTAAACAATTTAAAAGTACACCTCGAAAATTCATTAATATTCATCTAATTTGAATAATAAGTTATAAACATCTTACATTTGTTTAGCAAAGTGTATTCTATTGACACCTATCATATTATTCTTAAAAGATTTATGTTGTTTCGTTTGTGAAATTTTATGGCCGATCTTTGAATGCCTAATGTGGTGTGATATAAACATAAGTTATTTATTGTGAATGTTTGATAATTACGGTTGATAATTACTATCAACATCAATTTAATCGCTAATAGCTGCATTCGTTGATGTGTTTCAATCTATTTAACAGTGTATTTTAATTGATCAGTGCCATTTTAAAAACTTGTAATAAATACTGAAAATTCTACCAACCTCTTTAGAATCGTTTTTGATCTGGTGAAAGCTAAAGAATCTCTATCTTCTGCATAAGCTTTAAAAGTTGATTTGTATCTTGGGTGTGACAGTGGTAGCCATTAATGATCATACCTAGAAAAATAAATTAAACCATATTAAATGTAATAATATTTAATTTTAATTTTAACATTTTTTCCTTTAAATCAATTACAAGGAATAGGAAGGATACACGTTAGTAAGAAGCATATTACTCCAAGCGACTTTCTTTTATGTGTGATCCTAAAGCAATTTCTTTTTCAATAAAAAATAAGGGTTTTAAGTTTGCTGCAACATTGTTAGGGTATAAGAATTAGTAAAGATATAACGGGTGAATGAGTATTGAAAATTAGTGATGGAATATTCAATCCAATGGTTCGTAGTTTAAATTTTATTTTGCTTACTCTCCGATTTTTTCGAAATTGTTAAATTAATTTTTAGAATCAGAAATACACTGAAATACTAAAGAATTCAAAAATAAATAAGATTTTGAGCATAAATACTGTAAACTTATTGAAATTTTATCCTGGTGAACCGTCAGAAACCTTGAGACCAGACATGGACCAAGCATTGTGTATTCATGAACCATCAGCGGCGAATATAAAGAGAAGAGACATGCATGATACAACGATCTTCCAATGTGAACTCAACCGGTTCGTGGTCTCGACTAAGTACTCTTCCATTAGCTACAAATCCTTCGGCCCTTTTTCCCTCCATATTTTCTTCACACAATGCTAAATATTAACGCTTCACCCCACTCAGTACCTTGGTGACAGAACGAATGGCAACTAAAGGATTTTTTTATTTATTTCTACCTCTTATGAAAACAAAAATATATATCGTAATATATAAATATATATGTATACATATACTTGTACAGGGTAACAAAAAGTACATATGGGACCATGGTCCGATTCAACATAGAAGAGCAGGAAATGTAAGTTTTGTGTTTTTTACCTATTGAAGATAATTACGTTGCAATTGCAATATCGTAATGTAGAAAAAGTGTGCTTTAAGAAATAAAGTTTGGCTTAACTAAATCCATTGTAAGGTTGAATCGGAGGGACTAATATCGAAAAGTTTTAAAATCACAGTTCACTTGTCAATGTTTTTGAGGTGAGCTTCTCCTTTTGTTAAATTTTGATATCGTATGAATGAAGATTTTATGAATATTTCAGCACATCGCTAACAAAATAAAAATACAAAATATAATAAAAAAAAGAGAATAAAGCAACAGTAGACGCTATTTTTATGAAGTAAGAGCGTGAAGTTTCCCTCTGGTATTTTTCAAAATTTATATCAAATAAGGATATTTTAATTTTAAGTATGTTTTGTATGTTTTTTGTCAGTGCGATGGTAAAATTATCTTATTCTTTTAACTATTTCAGCGTTAATTAATTCATTTTGATTTGTCAATGTTTATTTATTTATTTTGTTTCTGGCAAAGTTTCATTTCAGAGTTGTTTTGGTTAATTAACAAATAGTCATTTGACATCCGCATGATGGTATAGAAGGATCAATCCCTAATTAACAAATATTTTTTAGTAAAGTTTTAATTATTTCATAAAGAAGCTTTGTATTCTGTATTTCCGTGTTATTTTATTGACTAGAAACAAAATAAGTTTTACTTTCAAAACATTTTTTTGGAGGGAAACCTTCTACGCCACACTTTCTGGCAAATCAGGTGCCAATTCTAGACCAATCCTAGAAGAAATCTAAACTTGATTTATATGAAATATAAGCTTAATAAAAGGGGAAATTTTCCTGAAAGCGGGATACCTGTAGCCTAACAGGGGACTAATAAAAGTGCCATTTTTTTTTTTTTTTAAATTTATAATTGTATTAAAATCGTAAAACACGTAAATGTGAAGTAAGAATGAGTAGAAACAAAGTGAATGTTATAAATTTTACTCTCAAAATCTACTTTCACGGAGAAACCTGAAGTCCATAACACACTTTTTGGCATATCGGGTGACACTTCTGGACCAACCCAAAAAAATCTTCAACGTCATTTATACAGTAAATAAAAGGAGAAGTTTTCTTGAAAGTGGGTATCGGTAGCCCAACAGGGGGCTGAGAAAAACAAGTAAAGTATGATTCCAAAATCAAACTAATTAAAATCGAACTTTTCGCTACTAGTACCGAATGCCAAAAGCCCCCTTATAATGGATTTAGTTGAGCGAAGATATATTTCTTAGAGGAAATATGTCTACGTTATGATGGTGCAATTGGAACTTGGAAGTTGCATTGAATTGTTTTCGCTTCCTATTCAACAAAAAATGTGACTTAAAAAACACAAAATTTTACAACAAATAATTTCTGTTATGATTTCATTAATGATAGTATTATGACACGAAAATTTGGATGCAAATGGTATAGAGGAAATTTAGAGATTTTCGCTGAACGTTGTTAGAGGAGTTTCAATAGAAAACAAATGAAAGCCTCTGAGGAAGAAGACAGGGAAGGGGTGGTCTTGTAGGACATTGCTTACCGACAATAGATGCAGTGATGTGTGGTGTTCCGCTATCTTACTCATCTTTTTCAAATACTTCAACAATGATCGAAACAAGCTGAGCCTTGTTTCCGCTAACATTGTGTCCGGATGAATGTATATACAGTCAAGTAGGACTTCAATTTGTAATCTGCAAATTCATCTCGGCAATGGCTCCGTTAATCTTACGAAAATTAGTCAAGTTGTTATTTGTATAGCAACATGTATAGCTACGATGCGATGATGCTGCCTATGATGTAGTTACCTGAGCTTAGCCCTCTAATGATATCATTTCAGATCAATGATTTTGTAAAGGCTTGGAATCTTCCATTAACGTCTAGCTGACTACCAAGCAATCAAATCGGCTGATGACGCCAAAGTTGCTAGGGATATCTTCTCAGTGCGCGAGCAAGCTCTGCGCATTTATGGCGGAGTTCCCTCTCAACATTGCAGTAGGGATATACTTATAAGACAACTTTGATAGGGAACTTGAACTCAAAACTCTCTTAGTGTCGACAATCTATGTCTATTCATATAAGCAATTAGATCCTCTATTTGCTCAATTCGACCTTTCCCGCTGAAGATGTACTCTCCCCGTTGTTAACTCCTTCATCTGTTTGCGTTCCCGGCACCGCTTTCCTCCATCATAAGGGGTTTCATGCGTATCATTGGATGGCTCTTGAGCTGCTCTTTTTAGCCTTATAATAATAATAATAACAATAAAAGGCTTAGCGAACCCGAAGGCTCGATGCCGATACCACTAATCGCTGCCTACAAACCTCGGACCACTGACAACCGTCCAAACCCAGATTCATTAGATCACCCTTAATACAATCCTCCCACCTACGTTTCGGTCTACCCCTCAGACGTTTACCAGTCGGCTCAGCGTTTATTAACTTTTTAGGAATTCACTCGTTACTTAGTCCAACAACTTTGCATGCCCATTTCAACCGTCGCGATGATATCACTTCGATTATATTAACAAGGTGCATTCAATTCCGCGTTGTGTAACCTCCTAAATTCTCCAGTTGACTCATCCTTTTTCGGGCCAAATATTTTACGGAATACCTTATTCTCGAAGACCTTAAGGCGTTGTTCGTTCTTCAAGGTTAGCGGCCACGTTTCACACCCGTACAGAACTTTAGGCAAGATAATAGTTTTGTATATTCTAAGTTTTAAGTTTCTAGACAAAGTGCGCGACCTAAGTAATGTTGATACCGAAAAATAACAAGCATTTCCCACCTTTAACCGCGCCTTTATTTCCTCTTAGAATTTCGTTTTTTCTAGTAATCACAGACCCAAATACTTAAATTTCTCAACGTGTTCAAACCTATTTTCTCCTATATCTATATCCTCAAATCGCCTCTGTTTCTATTGCTAACCATATATTTCGTCTTATCCGTATTTATTTTGAGGCCAATCTCTTTCCCAGCTGTCATCAACATTGTTATATTCCGTTTTATAGTTTCCGCGTACTCACTTAATAATACCAAATCATCCGCAAACCCGAGCACGGATATTTTACCACCCAGGGCTAAACCCTTTTTGGTGCGCATCACCTTTCTAATGACATACTCTAATGCTAAATTAAATGGGACAGGCCAAAGGGAATCGCCTTGTTTTAAACCCGAGCAAACTTCAAATTTCTCCGAAAAATAATTACCGATTTTAACTTTATTGAATGTTTCGGTCATGCACATCCCTTATAAATTTACTAACTTCTTCGGTATTCCCTGCTCAATCAAAATTTTATACAGTCTCTGGCGATCAATGGAATCATAAGCCTTTTTGAAATCCACAAAAAGCTGTTGAACTACACCGTTGAATTCTATTTTTTTGTCTAATATTTGCCGTAAGGAAAATATTTGATCGATAGTTGATCGGCTCCGTCTAAAACCACATTGGTAGTATCCGATAATTTCCTCGGCATATTCCGTGATTCGACTAGTTAGTATCAACGAGAATATTTTATAACATACCGGAAGGAGTGATATTCCGCGAAAGTTATTACACTCCGTCCTCGGTCCCTTTTTGTGAATCGGAATAAGTATAGATTCTTTCCATTCTTCGGGCATTTTTTCATTTTCCCAGATCTTTTTAACCAAAAAATGTATTTTAGAAACTCCAGCTTCACCGCACGCTTTTATTAGTTCACTGGGAATGTTGTAGATTCCCACTGCTTTATGATATGATAATTTTCGGATGGCTATTTCGACTTCCTCCTTACTCGGATCTTCAATTAACGGTTCAGCCCTCTGATATTCAGAAGGAGGAGATTGACTATTATTTCCCGAATTCAAAATACTTTCAAAGTGTATTTTAAATTTATTCACAATGTCCCCCGGATCGGCCAAGATATTGTTATTTTCATCTCTAATTCCATTCATTGCGGGTTCAAACTGTTTACGCGATCTGTTTATACACTTGTACATGTTTCTTACGTTGTTTTCAATTCTATTAGTTTCTATCTCTATTATATTGTTTTTAAGATATTCTCGTTTTTTATTTTTGAGGAATTTGGACGTTTCATTCATCAAGGCTCGGAAGTTATTAACATTGTTATCGCTTGGATTATTTAAAGCTTTTAATTTAGCGACTCTTCTTATTTCACACAAGTTTAGACAATCAATATCGAACCACGGTTTGTTCTTTTTATTGTCCCTTTTTCCAAGACACAAATTACTTACCTCTATAATATTATTCCTTATTCCGGTCCATAGCTTGTCTACATCTTCGCGATCCTCATCTAAAGATTCCAAGGCTTCAAACCTATTCTTGATTTCTACCGCGAATTGATTTCTAATTGAAGGGTTTTTCAATTTATCTAGATTTATCGGAACAAATACGGCTTTTTTTTCTGTTTTTATATTTAGTTTTTGTCGAAGTTTCGCGATTACTAATTCATGATCTGCCCCACATTCTGCCCCACGATAAGACCTCACGTTAATTATACTATTTTGCCATCTTTGTTGTATCAAAACATGATCAATTTGATTTCGTGTTTGTGAATTCGGCGATGTCCACGTATACTTATGAATATCCTTATGTTTAAACGTAGTACTTTTGATTGTTAGATTTTTCGAGATAGCAAAGTTTATTAGACGGATCCCATTATCATTACTATGTTCTTTACTTTCTTTACCGATCGTCGGATAGTATACTTCTTCCCTTCCCACCTTTGCGTTCGCGTCTCCTAATATTATTTTCATACAGTTTCGAGGTAGTTTATCATAAACCCACTCTAGTTTATCATAAAATTCGCATTTAACTTCATCGTGACTGCCTTCGGTAGGAGAATGTATGTTCGCGCGATGATCAGCGCGATTTTAAACCGCCGCCCCTGAAATATGGCCACAGATATCCTATCACTAAAAAATTGTATGTCCCTCAATGTGGAGAGCAATCTATTCCTAATTAGAAATCCAGTACCTAAACAATAATTACCGCTCCCACCGTACCAAATAGAATAATTCCCTTCTGTTAACGAACCCTCCCCTGGCCAGCGAACCTCTTGCAGTGCCACGATATCTACATTGTATCTCTTTACCTCGTTTGCCACCGATTTTAACCCACCCGCTGCATTCAAACTTCTTACATTCCACGTCCCTCTACCTAAATCTCTAATTGTCAACTTGCGCCATGAATCCCCTGAAGTAGTCCCCACCCGGAGACCCGAACGGGAGGATCTCCGAATAATGAGCGTTTTACCTCAGAGAGATCCATAACTTGTTTGTGGTATTTTGTAAACTAAAAATATGTGAGTAGGGCGTTCAAACCTACGTCACACCCTCCAGCAAGCCTGGAGGGACACTCTCACTGTTGGTCAGCGAGTCCATCGGACTTAGCCGGGAGGAACTTCCAAGGAATTTCCACCGACCATCCCCACATCCGCCACTCGTGGGACGTTCCCCTACACGGTAATGAGATCCGCGCGAGGCTTTTTAGCCTTATACGATTTTTAAATTTCAACTTGTCATTTCAACAAGTACAGGCCAACATTGTGTTCAGTTTCCGTAATTTTCAACTTTGATCTTTTCAAACTCGCAATGAGTTGTGGGTAGACAAGCACCAACCGAGTCGTTGATTGCCAATAATCAAATCAAACTCACTATGACTAATTTCATTCATTTTAAAAAGAAACTTTCAAGTAACGAATTTCTATTTAAGAGTATGATAAATTGTTAAGTTTATGAGTAAATAAGTGATGCCTTAAGAAATCACAGTATATGTAAAAAGAATTAATAATGCTTCACACTATTTAATGTAAAATTATTTGGTTAAAATTTATTATGTGATTTTACTAAACTAGTTCATCCTACAGGTAACTAACTTTAAAGGAGATTTAAAAATATTTCTCTTTTAAATGTATCTAAATGATATTATTTTTTTCTCGCTGGCATTTTTTAACTCATATTGTTGTATAATTATTTCTCATATTTCATGTTTGGGGATCTATAGTAATTCCAAATATAATTTCAAACTCATACCTTCATATCAATTTTAAAATCACGATTCCGTGCATTTTTTACTAATATGCATTTTCGGCAATCTAATCTCGCAGGGCTTGATATTATCATTATCTAAAAAAAAAAAATAGGTTTTTTTAGGCTGACATAAATATTAATATTGGAAACTCACCTAAACCCCCCCCCCCTTACAGGCTCAATACTATTGATGCAATATTATTGAAGATGGTATATTGTGGGTGCCCCTCTCACATGTCCAACGCTCAACCCATCTTTACATTGATTCCTCGAATTATTCATTAAGATCCCGTCGAAGTTTTGAATTAATGTAAGCTTAAAATATGTAAAAAATATTGAATTAAAAATATTGATTGATAAAATTGATTAGCCTGTCCGTTTTATTTTATATAGTTTTTCCCAAGATTTCGGGAATGATACGTAACAATTTGAGCTAAAAACAATGAAAAAAAAATATTATATGTTAATTGACTTTATTTAATGTTTCATATCTTATCATATTTAAGTTCATGGTATTATGTAATTGTAGCAGTTGAAATCGATTGAATCTTTTCCAAAGTAAGTTATAATCTTTTCCATTTCAATTTGAATTATTTCGCAAATATTATATCTGATCTTTTTTATTGTTTAAAAATAATTATTTTAATTTCAATAATGACTTGTGAAATTGCTTCAGTATATTCCTCCGATATTTTTTTCGTTTATTAGATGACTTTGAAGATTCATGTCAATGTTTTACTCCCCAAAAAAATCAAAATGGTGGAGCGACTTATAAATCAGAAACACGTATGTTTTAAGGTATATTATGACTAAAAGGCAATACCTATAAAAAAAAAAATAAAAGGATTGCATCATCAGCTAATGATTTTGTGAGATCCATAATTTTTTTAAATTGAAAATCACGTATTCGTCACAAATAATAAAAATAAACCTTTAATGGTTTTTAATTAAATAACAAAATTATTTTATTGGAAAAAATAAAAAAAGTTTTTAATAATTTATTTATAATAATTTTAAAGAAATAGGTTGAAATAGCATTAATAAAAAGAAAAACAATGAATTCAAATTAATTTAATCTAATTCCTCATCTTCAAGATCGACACCCGTAGAAAAGTTACTGTCTGACTTTAGAACAGTGTTAGGTTTTTCTTTCTCTTTTTTATTTTTACCAATATTTTTTTAATAAACTGCAAACATTAAAAAAAATGTATTGTACAAGGAAAAATCCGGTAACAATTATAAAAATTGACTGTGATACTATTGATGAAATAAAAAAACATTTATAAAAAAAAACTCTCTGACTAAAGTCCGTCATAATCGTTTAGCGACAAGTCTAAAAATGACAAACCGAATCCAAAGGGCCAGGATTATATGAGTGGTCAAAGGGGGCACTTGCCCCGGCGACAGAATTTAGATGGCGGTAAATTTCAAGCAAAATTTTATATTAAGGTCAAGAAACATATTTTTGACCTTAGTCAATAAAACGAGTTATGGAATGATGATGTTTATTTCGAAAAAAGTTTCTTAAAATACTGTTGACTTTTTTTAAAGTCTTACCGCTTCGTAGTTTTTTAGGAACATGCAAAATATATTTTTTTTCGGTCTCCCTGGTCCTGCGAAACCTCGATATCACCGGTGGCTCCCTATCGGAAGATCCAGAAAATTTGCTTCAAGATTATGACACACAATAATTATGGAAGGTCTTATAGCAAAAACTATACATTAAAAATTTAAATTTGAATTTATTGATTTGGATATAGCACAATTTTAATAAGCATTCTCAAAAAATTAATAGAAACTGATTAAAATATAATTACAAAAATGGAACGAAGTTTTCATGCAATCCAAATTACATTATGATAGGTATTAATCTATTTTAATTCATGGTTCTTTGAATTGAATGGTTTCAAAAAGATGAATGTAGGTTGTAATTCATTTTTACAACTTTTACATTATGTTTCTTTTTTTCGTCCAGGCGCTTTATTTCAAATTATATGGATTGATACCAACAAATAGTTTGGTATGACTCTAACACAACTTAACAGGATACGATTACATAAGACACTTTTAGAAGGAGTGAAATTGTACATATTGTTCATTTCATCTCCTTGCTCTAATAGTGAAAGCTAAATTCCTTTTAGTGTCAGAGCTAGTACATTATTTGTGATCAGCAATAAGATTCTTGTCTCTCCGGTTTTCTCAAAGCATTATATAATGCTTGGGACATTTATTAATATAGCATTATATTCTATTTTCTTTTCAGAAATATTCTTTATTAAATTTTACTGATAGTTGCAATGGATTCATAAAGCAACATTGTGTATTATACAATTGGATTTTCTTGTTGAATTTTAATTATAGAATTGATTTTTCGTGTAGTTGGATTTTCTTGTTGAAAATAAGTACCCATGATAAAGAATTATAGAAGGGAAAAATAATTATTAGAATATTTTAACTATTTATAATACTACTATAGTAAAATATGTTTTTAATTATTTTTCTCTTCTATAATTATATTATACTATGCTTTGATACACTTAAACGGCTAAATTTATAAAAATCAAATTTTTAGTAAGTCACACCAGACGCTGAAAATACAGAAATGTTAAGTCAGAAAACAACAAAATATTTGGGCAGTACTTTTATTGTCGAGGAAAATGTAAAACCAAATTAAAAATGTGTGTATAGGTTGTGATTGTTAGAGCTAAAGCCTGGTATGATTAAAAATAATATGTTTAGCATGGCCAAATTAGTTTGTGAGAAGTGGATAAATAATTATAAATAAAATATACTTGATAAAAAGCCTATAATTGCTTAAAAGTGGTCTATACAGACATTTAGGAAATATTCAACATTACAGCTGAAATGTGGGATAGAATGATGCTTAGATAAAGAATAGACTGAAAAGAATAATGTCCTGAAACAGAGGGATAAATACAAAAAGTTACAAGCATGTCGAAGTACCTTCAACAAACCTTACAAAGCTATTCTTAATTCTCTTCAGTCAATCCCACTGAGGCCACCGTACACCATACAGCCATAGTCAAAATGGTGAAATATGAGGGAGGATACTATGAGTGTACGTGTGGATTTGGATAGGAGATAGCGAGAGCGATGAAACAGTTTAAAGGTAAAAATTGAACGTCGGGAAATGTGGGCGATATGGTGATTCCAGGAAAGGTGGAATCCGTGACAATGGCCTCAGTCATAGTAGATTCATCGAGGTCTTCGTGGATCTTGGTAAACGCCACTAATAGCTCAGAAGGAAAAAAGGATAAATAGATTTGAGAGTCGTCGGCATAAAGGTGATGGGAACAATGAAGAATTGATTTGTGAAGGTCGTTAATATAGGAGCTGAAAAGAAGAGGTGATATGCTGGAACCCTAGGCAATTCCTGAGGATAGCGTAAGATAAAAAGATAAAGGTTGATTTGGAATGGTAACTGCTTGGGCGCGTTGAGAGAGGAAAGATTGAAACCAACAGATAGAACCGTTAGAGAAGGATAGTGATTTTAGTTTGGAAAAGAGAACGGAATGGTTGGAAAATCATCTATATCGACCTGTACATCGTTGGTAATTTTAATTAAGGCAGATTGTGTGGAATAGCCGGGTCGGAAGCCAGATTGGAGAGATTCAAGTTGATTGGAATCTTCTAGGATATTTAAAACTTGTGATTGCACTAGTCTTTCTAGGGGTTTTGAAAGGTTAGATAGGATTGAAATTAGGTGGAAATCGTAGGGAGTGGAAGGGTTAGGATTTTTATTTATTGGATGAACAATGGCTGTTTTCCAAGAGGTAGGGAATATTGAATTCTAGAGGGAGAAGTTGTAGATGAAAAGGAGAACTGGAAGGATTTCAGGGAGACACAGTTTTACAAGACAATTACAAAGAGACACTAAAAGGAATTACAAAAATATCGAAAATCATTAAAAGCTGCTCATATCAACAAAAATCATTAAAATAAATTATTAAAAATTTCGAAAATCATTCAAATTAAATAAAATTAATAAAGTAACTGGCAAAATCAATTATAAAAATATATAAAATGTTTAAAATATTCTAAAAAATACAAAGCTATGTTAAAAATTGGAGGCTGAAATCTAACCTGTAAAAGACCTATTCAAAATATATTATTGATGAATTGAAAGAAAATTATGGGTTTCGGTTGAAACATTAACCATGGTATTATTACCGAACTGTATTTTGCTATTGAAAGATGATAAAAAATAACTAAAATCAGTAAAAACCGCTAAAATGACTAAAAACTATGAAATTACGGGACTTCAAGTTATGTAAAATGCAAATATTGGAAGTTAGTCAGCGAGTAATATAGGATCTAGCCGATAGGAACTTCAAGTTGTGTAAGATGTAAACATTACGAAGGTTATGGAAAAGGTAAACGTTGTAAAGGTTATGTAAACATTGGAAAAATACAGTAGGGTACCTGACCCTTCAATAGGTCGAGGGGATAAACCCGACGGTTGAGCGTGGATGCTGACAACATCACTGTAAACAAAATGGCAGCAAAGAAAATTAATATGATGGGATACCCTCGTTGGGTACACTCAGCCTCTTTAAAGTTTAAAAGAATCAATTTCTTAATAAATAAAATATTTTTAAAGAAGTTATTATAAGGGATTAAACTATGTTGTATAAATGCATATTTCTTCTTTTTTTTGTTAAAAGATTTTAATATATTTTAAATAGGAGTTAATAATTTGAAAACGTGTTATAATTTTATTTTTCTTATGATATTTCCGTTTTAATGCATCTCAGATGCTATTTTAGTTTGGTCTAGAGTTTAATAACATGGTAGTCGGGGAACGCCAAATATGACATCGGTTGGTCATCTGCTTCCCTAATTAAAGATCCTATTACAAGTAATCAAATATTGGGTGACCGGGCAATTACTTCCTATCTAATATCATGTGTGGTTGAGCTGAGTTTAAACTGTTACACTATTTTGATTTATTTATTGATTTAAAAATTCTAGTAAAAATAATATATGAACACACATTTAGACTCATCGGATACTATCTACCCCTACCTATCTAATGGAAAGCCTAACCTGATTTTAAGCACTTATTTCATAAATGCAGAAGAAAATTAACTTTGGTAAAGAAAGTAAACTGCCGAACAAAAGTATCGCATCACTTGTGTTTCGTTCTGTAAAATCGTGACAGATAAACATTATTTGCTTACTGATAAGTTAGGTATGATAAACTGTTTACCTATATGAACAATAGGTAAATATCTCAGGGAACCATCAATTCCCTTAGTAATTTTCAGGTTATTCCTGGGTGACTTATTTTTCTCCCATTTAATCGTTTATTTTTTAATAAGAATAGACAAAACTATTCATTTTGAATGAAATAGACCACTTTAAAAAAAAATACAAGTTTAACTGAAAGAGGAATTAATCACTCTCAAGGGGAAGTGAAGTATCCGTCGCCGATTTCGATCAACATTTTTTGGATGATTCTACATTGAAAAAAGTCAACCCATATCCCACTTTTTTGTCCAATGGGCCCTAGAAGCTGAGAAAAAATTAAAACATGATTAAAATGCTTTATTTTATATCTCGTGTTTGAAAAATGATATCGATAGTTTTTTCCAGCTTAACAATCATCTTTTAGAACATGTTAAAGAAAAAATATAAACATTAAAAAATAATTCAGTTTTGGTCAAAAATGTTTACACTAAATTGAATGACAATAACTTCTTATGTGAAAATTAAATAGTTTTATTGAAAAATGTTTTTAATTAACGATTCTGTGGAATATGATAAAATACCACCAACTAAGATAATTAATGTAGATAGTGTTTCTTTCTAATTGTTAATTTGGCCATTTATAAATTATTTTATATTTTTTATAAAATAAATATTTTTATAACATTTATGTGTTGTATAGTTTTTGATATGATTTTGTTAAATAACATTTATATGGGTTTTTGGATATTTGTGAAAGAGATAAAATTAATGTGCAATCATTTTTGTTTATAGATGACAGACTTGAAAATCGGCGAAATTGGCCGAACTTGGCCTGTTGTAATTTAATAAACAATGGAGTAAAGAAATGAAGTTTAAAATGATTTATTTTCCTGAAAACATAATAATATAAGTAATTAAGGATTTTATAAACTTATTTTTATTTCTGCGGTTCATCGTCATACAAAGCGAGTGCCCTAAGTAGCAAGTCTTGGTGCTAATTCGTTTCAGACGAAAAATATATTCAGAAACGAAAGATGATAAAACCTCCTGAGTCCTGCTGCAATAATTGAGCGGTAACAGACTCACCATTAAAAAAGGGATTATATTCTAATGATATTACCGGTCCGATAATAATTTTGTCCACCTTGCTTATTCGGATGAAGCGCTGTGCATCGGTTAGAGAATTGAATTTATTTGCAGGTGTGAGTGCTTACAAACCCTTTCAGGGAACACCATATAAATCACTTCAGTAAATAGTTGAGGAAACAGAGATAGATAATGATGTATATGTTTCTCTTGCGAGAATTTGACATCCCTGATTATTATACTGATTGGAGGGCATTGGAAGAAGAGCCTTAGTTGATTTGAATTGCTAGGAAGAGGCTTAGCACCCTCGGCCTTTCTAATCATGATCAGTTGCCAGCTTTGCTAAAAGGGAAATTTGTTTATCTTCAAATAAATTTCCATAAATAGGACCAGAAATCGGTTAGGTGCTATTATAAAAAATATAAAATTAAACAGAACCCTACAACAAATAAATTTTAATATGATTTGAAGTAGGTATATATCCATGAGTCCTGCTCATCAAATTTATGATGAGACAAAATCAGTTCATTTTTTACATGAATCATCTAATTTGCAAAAGATTTCATGAATAATTTAGGATCCACTCTTATACAACACGAATTTTGACAGTCTGTTTTTCAATTCAATTTCTTATGTGTTGGAAGATTATTTTTATGCTTTAGGTACATTGTGAATCATATCTCTTCCTGTATCAATATTTCTTTATTGATTATCACATCATTTCACAGAACATCTCATATCAACAGCTTTCATATTATTCCTTGATTATATTAATCCATATATAATAATTTATTGTCAGTTTTTTTAAAAACACATTTTTTACTAGGAATGTATTAACTATTGTATCCTTTCAACATCACATAACCCCTTGGACTGTTATTATAATTCAGAATATACTTAATACATTTAAAAATGTCATTTTACTCTTCTATCGGTTCGGAAATTGGAAGAAAAAGGATATCAAATTATTTTTGAACAATCTAGCGTAAACAATATGTCTGGAGATAAAATTCTGAAAGGTCAACTGTTCGGACATTTATGCATTATTATATTATAATATTACATAATATATTATTATATTATATTATTACATAATATGTCATTATATTATATAATATAAATAATATTATATAATAATGTGTAAATGTCCGAACAGTTGACCTGAGTTTTAAGTGTGAGCTATGAATTGATGGAGTGGAGAATGGGGCATTCTTCTAAATATAAAATCTCTATGTGTGAAATATGCATTAAAGGGAAAGGGATCAAGTTTCCTTCTAATCATTTCCTAACACCTCAGAAGAAAGAAAGGCTTCTAGAGTTCTCTAAAGAGTTTCATGGAATGTATGCCGACAAATATCTCATCAAATCTATAATAGCTATCATTTTTTTGTCACTTTTATAGCAATTTTCGTTGTACTTATTTACTCAGAAATAAGTCTCAAGTTTTTCAAAAATTTAAATTGTTCAAGTCTATGGCAGAAATTTTGGTTAAACAGAAGTTAAACATTGACAGAAAGCTTATGTTGTGATACAGGTAGAGAATATGTATCTAATAAATTTATACGGTTTCGTGATTCAGAAGGTATCAGAATAAGTTACTCTGTGTCAAGGAATCCTTCACAAAAAGGAAAAGCACAAGGAATGCATCAAACCTTATTATAGTTCGATAGCTCTTACTATCAATAGTATCGATACTATCTTAGCCAAACTATATATACTATCGATAGTTTTAAAAATAAATAAAAAGTGTTGCTATTTACTAAATGTGCAGGGTAATAAACTAATTAAAAGATGTTCCCATGTATAAGTATCCCTTGTTGTGACGTCACTATGACGTTACAATCCTACATTCTAGTGTTGATACTGAATTAAAATATTCAATGCATAATGTGATTAAACTTGAATGACAAATTTGAACTGATGATTTCGGACCTTTTTTTTTTTTTTTTTTTTTTTTTATTAAATGTTCATTTCGAATTATCTTGTTATGTGTTGTTTTAAGTTTGCTTGTGATCATTAATTTGACCTTATCTTTCAACTAGTACAACTAATTTAAGTAATATTAAATATATTGAATTGAATTGATATAAAAATATTTTTTAAAAATGGATTAACCTTAAGTACATTTCTTATAATTCAGCCTGTCTTATCCAAGGTCATAGTTTTGGTTATATTAATAGAGAAATATGAATTGAACATTTAGGGTTAAAGTTGGTGGATTTAGGAGAAAATTTAGATGAGTTAAGAAGAAAAATGCATGTCCCACCTGGCTAACGCTGAATTTAAAAGAATTGGATGGCATTGGAACATCCATAGGATAACACCGATGTTCTTAAAAAATCATTTTTCAATCAATCATTGACTTTTTTCAAACTTTTTTAATTCAAGAGTCGATTCGTTTTCATTATGTGTGTTCAATCATTATGTTATGTTAGTGTGCAATATTTTCGTAAAAATTAAAAGTTAAAATATATTTATATACTTATGACATTCTTTATTCTCCTTAAAATAGTTACATCGTATGTACATAGGAATTTAGTGATTTGGATGTTATTTCTTTTAAAAGAAATAAAAAAAAGCAGTAGTACTATCGATAGTTTTATATCACTACCTTATTGGAGAAAGCGAAATGCCTTATATTTGACAGAAATTTTGAAAAGAAAATATTGGGTGAAGCAATTATGGCAGCAACTTACTTAATCAATAGATTGTCTACATCTTCTCTACCAAATGATGTAACACCTGCTGAAAAGTGGTATATCTGGTTTCAAACTCAAGTTAAATTAAAAATTTTTAGTTGTTCATTAATTCACGAAGGAGACGGAAATGGAAAACTGTATGAGCGTTCAAGGAGACGACTTATAGCAGGCTACTCTGACAATGGTTACAGATTGTGGAATCAGCATAAAAGGAAAATAGAATTTGCTAGGAATGTTATATTCTATATGTGTAGAACAACTAATTTCACAAATTTAGGTCAACCCTGATATTGTTCATGTGAACAAACAAAACAAATCTGGACTGCCAAGATCCAGATGTTGAGGAAATAGAAAAACCTATTTCAGATTAAGATTTCCAAGGATTTTCATCTGAAAAGAATGATGGCCCGTTCGAAATATCTCAGGAATCAGAACATAGCCGAAATATGTAGAAGATTTTGTAACTAATGTTGCTTTAAAAGCTTTAGCCCTACCTGCATCAGCAGATCTAGATGCTTCTAATGAGTATTCTGAGGTAATTAAGGATGAAGGTTGGAAACATGCCATTGATTTAGAGTTAAAATAATTAAAAGATAATGGTTCTTTTGAGATGGTGGATTGCTCTCCTGATGCCTTAGTGATCAACAGTCGATGGATTTTCAAAACAAAGATTGTTGATGGAGTTGTAAAAAATGAGGCTCGACTTCTTGTGAGGGGCTACCAACAACCATCACTTGATAAGGTTTTTGGACATCTTTGCACCGTTTGCATGTCTTGCTTGCTGTTGCTGCTGAACGATGTTTGCATATCCATCAACATAATGGATATAACACAAGGTTAGTATTCTTAAAAAGCAACCTGCTATTATGTTTATGTAGCCTTCTGATAGGATCAAGTGCAGTGAAGTGAAAGTGTTAAAATAAATAAAAGCTTTGCATGGTGTTAAGGTTTAATAGTATGGAATATGTTAATCAATGATTAATTTGTAAAAAAAAAAATGGATATTGAAGATCTTAAAATTGTTTATATGTTAAGGAATTAACTTTGTACTTTGTTTGAAATGTTTTTAAATGTACTTTTTTTGTAAATGTTTGAACTTTACGTATTTCAACTATACCTCTGTATTATTTTTTAGAATTTGTAGAATTAGGAGGGAGTATTATTTTATGTTCAATTCTACTTGGGTAACACTGGTCCTCCCTCTCTCTGCTATTGGAGATTCTGGTGCTAGGTTGTAGCACCCTTGTGATGCTGCTCTCTGTTATATCAATCTGCATGTTAAAATATAACTTGTTTCTCCATTTCAACTATTTCTATTTCAACATTACTGAGGACAAAGTTTCCTTTTAGGTACTGGCTTTAACGCCAAGCATCAACAATATGGTTCCAGAACCAATAAAGCTTGCAGGCGAACACAACTGCCTGAATTTAATTTCAAAAATTCTTCTCATACTATTACTAATCGGCCAACTGATCCAAACCAAAACCTCAAACTCCTTGATTTCTTCTATCGCGCCGTTTGGTCCTCAAAACAAATACATAGTACGAGTAGATGGCTTTTCTTCTTACCACGATCCACAAACCATTAACTGTTCCCTAGCCTCAATAAAAAAATTGCTCAAATCTCAGTTATCAGAAACTCTTCTACCAAATGCTTACCGATGACATGGGCCTGAAAGTATGCTTAAAAACTCTCAACATCTAAATGATATTGAAAATTCCTACACCGCTTTGATCCAGCAAGCAGCTTGGACTGCATCCTCACATCATCATTCCCCATAATACTGCAAGATAAATTCTTTACCCCATAACCTATCACACCTTATATATTCCAAATGTCGTTCCAGAGCCCTTTGGAAAAGAAGAACCAGGCGTTCTGAAGTTCGGAAATTATACAAGAATTATTCCAAACTAGTTTAAAAAAACTTTGACACCTTTAGAATACATTCCAATATCTCCTACCTTTGCTCACTATCTACTTGTGATAACTACCTCTGATAAGTCACTGAAAAAATCCTAAAATACCATTCTACATTCTTTCGACGCGATGATAGTTCCTGAGCAACATCAGATGAGAAAAGAGCAGAAGAATTTGCCCAACGCTTTTCAAAAACACTTAATTGTTTCCCGTCCCAAACTTCACCTCACCCACACAGCAAAAGTGATTAAGGCGAAAGGGGACGATACATTGGTGGTTTCTAGGACAAGAGATGGCAGCACTTTCGAGCGATTTGGTTTTCTTCCAATTTCTTAGGGGAAAAAATAGTCCAATTTTTATTCCAATATATGCCTTTTTTTCTTTATGACGATGGGAATGACGGAAAATAAATTTGAAAATATTCAAGCAAATATTTGTTGAAATTTGAAACCTAAAATTTAAAAAAATGTTTGATTGAGCGACGGTGTAGATATTCTTTTTAAATCAAATGCATTTTTCAGTTTTCAAATACATTCAACTTTTTGTGCATTTTTATTGTATTACAAATTGAAAAAATCGAGATAGCAATGTTGAAATCCTTAAATTAACATAAATGAGTAAGTTTTAAAAACTTCTCCAAAACTTTTCACCGAGATCCCTTTCCAGTCCCCAGTTGACTGGAGTATTAAGGATTGAACTGTATAACTCCCTCCTCTTACCTGAAACTATCAGGTAGCGGCCGGGCGGCATCATTCCTTTTAAATCTACATTTTCTGTTTCCGATGGAACCACTGGACGGATTTATAAACTGAAAAATGTTTTCCATTCAAGATTTTGATTGCACTGTCGCTCAATTTAAAATTTGAATTTTTTTTATTTCATATTTCAATCAATATTAGTTTGAAAATTTTCAAATCTATTTTCTGCGATTCTCCTCTCATAAAAAAATATCCCCGCATATTTTGGAATAAAAATAGAACTAGTTTTTCCCTACGAAATATGGGGAAAACTATTTGATAGTTTCTGCCTTTCTCGTGCCTCCCATCCCCTCCACCTTAAATTCCTCTCTTCTTACCTCCGAATGTTGTCAGTACCTCTGATTTAAATTTCTTATAAATCCCCTGCAGGTCTCATGCATAGACACTCCTCTGAGGAGTATGGTACACACTATCAGGTTTAAAATATTTAATATAAAAAACAAAATGCCAGTTTTTAAAAACTTAGGATACCATCTCTCCTCTAGAGTTAACCTACAGAGGATTTTGGGATACAATTTTGGAACTAATCTGGAATAGTATACCTAAAGCGAAATATCATATTAAGAGGTTAATAGAAGAATATTCAAAAAGGCTCAATATACTTAAGGTTTCAGTGAGGAGCCGATAGATCAGGTATATTAAAAGTGTTCACATATTTAGTAATATCAAAATTAGCCTAGGGAAACTTTGTCTATTTATCTGACATTCTTATGTAGCTTTCTGCTATAGATCCAATCTACTAAGCGGGTCTCAGTTTTGCAGTTAATTGTTTAGATAGAGATGCTGATTTAGCTCTACTAGATGTAAGTAAAGATCAATTTGGATACCGTAAAGCGGCCCACACACGATCAGTTAGCCGGTCCGGCGTTCTGAAGCCTGGCCGGATCAAGATCCTCACCGGTCTATAAAACCGAGCGTATATGGCCGCTCATCAGTTTTTCGTCAGTTATTCCTATAGTTTGTCAATTACATCAGTGCGGTATGGGGGGATAGGAGAAAAATATCATTTTGCCTTTTGGTAGCTAGTTCATAACTGCTGGAGGAAAAGAAAAATGAACACCAGCAAAAAAAAAAGAAGAGTATGGACAAAGGATTGGCTGGACAGAAGCATAGGAGGTGACGTAAACCTGCTTGAAGAATTACGCGTTACAGAAAAAATAATTAAGTAAGTTATCTTCGAATAGATGAAACTGCATTTAATTTTTGTTAGATAAGGTTTTGCCAATTATCCAAAAGCAAAGCAGATGCATGAGAGAACCGATTTCTACTAAAATCGGATTTTTAACTACCGGGAGAAACTTCGAGGATTTAAAATTCTCTTTGAGAATATCACCTCAAGATTTGGGAAAAGCCATAATGGAAACATGTGAGGCAATAACGACGGTGTTGAAAGACTATATTAAGGTAAGACAAAATTAAGTATTGTTTATTAAAAACTTATTCTAGACAAATTATTTTTATAAGAAATTACACAATGACCCATTTAAAGATCTAAATAATATAATTAATATATATGTTACAAAACTTTTTAAAAAAGGGTACATTTAATAAAAATAGATCAAATATCACTAATTATAGTACACCGAGAATACATCGGCTAATAAAGACACATAAAATAAACCAAAATTTAAGATATATTAAAAACAATATTAGTGGTCCGACAGAAGCACTATCAAAATATCTAAGTCTATATCTAAATGACTTTAAAGAAATAATGATTATGTTATAAAAAGTTCTTTGGAACTAAAACGTTTTAAATAACACAAGAATATATATTAAAAATATGGAGATCATAGTTTACAGGCATCGAATCTCTATTCACCAACGTCCTATTTAGATGAGTGTTTAAAATTAATAGAGTATAATTAGATAAAACTAAATAATAAAACACACAACGATAGAAGCTAAAAAACTATTTATGGAGGAATTTAATCTATGTATTAAACCAAGGTTCTCCAAACTATGGCCCGCGATCACCTCCGATTCGGCTCGCTAAAGTTTATTATGATTACATTGTAAAATTTACTATATAGGCCCATTAATTTAATAAATCACTTATATAGGTTATATTAAGACTCCTAATATCTAATCATACATTTTGCCAATACAATTGATACAGAGCAAGACAATACTTTTTGGCATTTATTATTCTACATATGAATTATGCAATCATTGTAAATAAAATAACGAAATAATAATATGGATAAAGAGACAAATAGGATTAATAGCTAATATAAAAATGATATATAATAAAAAAAGGGCACATTAGTAAAATATCGTGAAGATGGGAGGGACAGAACCCCAAAACGTTAATGTCACTATGTTATGATTATTTTAAATAATTAAAGAAAGGACTTTCTTCACAATAACCTACTTAAAATAGTTTGATTCGTTGTTTAGAGAATTATAAATAAAGATATAAATTTGTTCGATTTCTTATTATAATAAGACTGCTGATAAGCTCAAAATATGTTTGTTTTTTTTATTTTTAAAAATCAACAGCAAAAAGGTTTCCAAATTAGTATATTTTACATAAAATAATGTAAAAATATTAAGGAAAAAATAATTAGTAGAATAAAATATTTAAAATTTGCTTTATTCGGAATTAAATGTTTTTTTCTAATTATTATCTTCGATTTAATTAATCATTTCTTGCGAGTTTAACACTTTCAATACTTTAATTAAAAATAGTTTATCCTAATGCGTTATTGATTATTGAAATTATATCATTAAAGTTTATAAATTATTCAAAAATATTTACTTAATCAATTTATTTGTTTTAATTGTTAAAGTTGCTATAGTATAGGATGATTTATTTGGATTTCATTACTGAGTTTAATTTAATTTTCAAACTACATATCATCAAATAAATATGACATTCTTTAAGGTAATGAAATTGTGAAAACTAATTCTTCCCTATAATTTTATTAAAATATTACATCAATAAATCTTTGTAAATAAAAAAAATATTTTTTAAAAATGTGAACTTGTAAGATAGGATTAAATAGATAAAATTTGTGAATTTTTAATTTATATATATTGTTAACAGTAGAATGCAAAAACCGAAGATGAGACAAAAATACCTCGAAACTTTGTGTGTGAGGTATTAAAAAAAAAAATCATAAGGAAGAATTAGTGTTCACAATTACCTTAAAGAGCTTTATATATTTAATATTCCAGAAACTAAATTGTTAAATGCAATTATTAAATAAATACAAATATATAGATACTCGCTGAAGATCGATGGTCAGCTGCGAGATGATTGTTCGATGGCATGATGGTTCCCCAAGAGTTGATTGAGTCACTCTTCAGGCTTCTCCTGGTCTAATAAAAATATTAAACCTTTAAAATAAAAAAGAGACGGTGTATAAAATTGAATCTGCTGAAGCCCCCGATTTTTTCGATTCTTCTATTTTTTTTAATTCTTTACGAAAAGAAGACCTTATATTATTATTGCTTTACCATACTATGCTTCGTGAACGTTGTATAAAATTTTGTTATATGCACGTACTCCCTACCTGCTATGGTGGCATTTACCTAAATATATTCTGAAGTCATTGTAATAAGGAAAGCTCGAGTTTATTCATCTATGATAAAAATCCTAAAGAAGAACTTAATAGGTACTGGAATGGATAACATCACAAGTAGTAACCAAGAGCAATGAAGCGAATAAGGAAGCAGCATTATTGCCATTAGAATGAAGCAATATCCACACCTCATCATATATATTTATGCAACTGTCTAAAATACCAAGCCAAAATGACCTGGATCCACCTGTGGGAAACCACCGAAGGACACAATAAATTATTAAATTATTAAAAAAAAAAAACTGAAAAATTTCTAACCGTAACAACAGAAGAGAAGAAGTTTTTTTCACAAGACCAAGAATTGGTCGGCTATAAACGACTTACGGATTTCTAATTAAAAAGGATACATTTCCAAAATATGATAGTACAATATTCAACCGACCATCTGTCACATTTTATAAGAATACCCGCTACATGGCAGCTATTTTCAGAATTTAGGGATGAACAAAAACCTCCAAACGATATTGGGTTGCACTAATATAGAAAAAAAAATTATTTTCTTAAAATAATGTTTAATAAAATACAATAGTATATAAAAAGGGAAAATTAAAAATAAATTTTAGGCCACTACGGACCCAAACTATTGAGTATCCATAAGGCGCATAACCTAACCTCGAAGTGTTAAGAGGCTTGAGCTCGAACAGTTAAACATCAATGTCGCCCATCAAATTCTTCAGCAGAATGGTCATATAAAATTTTAAATCTATCCGATCTCCTTAAAAAGGTATCTGATATAGCCGGCTTTATGTAAAAACTACAAATTTATGAAAGGAAAGAATGTAGTGATCGACAAGTAAGAATGAATAATATTTCACTAGTTGTGAGGCAGCTTATAATATGTGGTCCACTAGCCATGCAAAGTGGAATGGGTTACTTATTGTTTATGAGTAATGTCACTACAATTTCATGACTATTTAATGAGTTTTTTCTAGCTAAGAGATAGGATCAGATGAGATTGCTAAGCATGTTTCTCGTTTTGGCAGTTACTTGATTGAACTTCAGAAAGAGATGAGCGAAGAAGATAAACTTAGATTGCCAAAATCATTGCTTATTAATAGAATACTCTACGCATTACTTTCCCAGTATTTTGAATTTTAAAATGACTGAGTTCATGCCCAGAGAGCAGGGGGCCAGTTAAAACCTCGACGAAGCGGCTTTGAACGGTGGAGTTTCTATTCTACTACAGTGGTTGTTGCTAACAATATTCATTTAGAATTTGGAAAGAAAGATGATATCCCGGTAAAAATATCTAGTGTGGAAAAAGTTATCACATACGTTTTCCAATTAACCAGCTTGGCAGTGAAGTTGCTATAAGATCGGAAGCTGACAGAGAAAGAGCTCCCAAATAAAGTCATACAATGTTATTATTAACATCAATAATAATAATGTTAATGTTAATAATAATAAAAATATTATTACTATTAACATAAAAATAATATTATTAACAATAATATTAGTTTCATGCTTACTGATATGATTTGAAAGTAAGGAAAACAATTTGATGAAACTGCTTGAATTTCGATCATTTTAAGCAGTATAAAAAGTGAACAGAATAAAAAATATAAATATATAATGTCGTAGCATAATATATGAGTTCTTCAAACTTGTTTTTACCTTAAATGATTTTTCAGAGTTATTTCCTCATACTCTCTTGAAATTTGATATGTCTCATTTTTTTATTGCTTTTTATTTTATTTTAATTTTGTTAATAGTTATATATATTCGTTACATACATTTTTTTTAATGTTTAAGTAACTAAAAAGTCTAAAAACACTTCCCCGCCACCTGCTCTTTGAATCAACAGTTCACACAGGGTCCTAGCTTCCTCCAACAGCAGCCGCCATGCGTCCCTATTTTGAGCCACTAGTTCCGCACGATCAAATACTCTATTGCTTCATTGGTCACACAATCTGCCCAGCGCAGCTTTGGTCTCCCAACTCTGCGATGACTAAATAGGGGCTTGGTCAGAATCTTCCTAGGAGTTAAATCGTCAGCCATTCTGGCGAGATTCCCTGCCCGTCTGAGCCTTCGAAGCTTGATGAAACGGGAGATATCCTGCGAATGGTGCGAATCTTATAGCTCCCGATTGCTTCTCCGCCTGCATTCATTGTTTTAAAACACATCTCCATAAATTCGGCGCAATACTTTCCGCTCAAATATAAGAAGGAGCTTGTCCTCAGCACTAGATGTAGTCCAGATCTCTGAGCCATATCAATTTACCGGCCGGATAAGATTCTTATAAATGATAACTTTTGTCAGTCTTGTCACCAGATTGCTTAAAAGATGCTTTCGGAGTCCAAAACAGCAGCGGTTGACAGCTAATATTCTCCTCCTGATCTCAACTGCGGTTTCATTATTACAAGTTACCATGGATCCAATGTAAACCTGTAAGGTCCAAAAGCAATACTGGCAACTGCCAATATTGGAGCATGATCCGAAACCATACACTTGGTTTTAGCTTCATTGATAATGAGTCCCATGCGTCTCGCAGCGGCTTCTAGAGCAAGGAAGGTTTTAACTACCGCTTGTCTGGATCTTCCCACAATATCCATCTCGTCTGCGTATGCCTAACATCTGTACCAATTTGTTCCATACCGTGCCTGTAGTTTGTATATGAGAGCCCCTTATTGCTTTATCTAGAGTCATGTTAAAAAGCAGGCACGCCAGGGTGTCACCCTGCCTGACTTTTTTCCTGGATGAAAATTCCAATGACCTCCGACCTTGTATCTTGTGCCTGGACCACACACTCAACACTTCCCATTGTCAGCCTTATAAGGCGTATGAGCTTGAGCGTAACATTCAGCTCATATAATGCTTTATAAAGCTCTGTTCGATGATTGCAATCGTATGCCGACTAAAAGTAAACAAAGATATGACGTGTCGGCACGTTATACTCCCTTCCTCTCTCGAGTACAGTTTGGAGGCTACAAATTTGTTCTATAGTAGATCGAATTAGGGATTGATAAATTATTTGCCACTTCTATAATTTCGTTTTATTGAAAACTAGTTTAGAATGTTATGCATTCATCTTCAGTTCTAAAAACACACAAAAATTCAAAAATAAGCAATTCAAAATATAGTTTGGTACTATTATACATATTAAATCAGATGTAATATAAATCAATATTATAAAACATTTATGAATTATGAATTTAATTACTAAGACAAGGAATCAAATACATGTTGGTACTCACCAAGGTTTAAATGGAATATATCAAACAGAAAAGTTTGTACTGGTTTCTTCTCGCACTGAACTAACAGTGAAAGAAAGGTGGGATGTTTATAGGTAAACGGTTTAAGGGTCGGGATTTTTCCAGTAATGCCGGTGAGTAATTGGTTTTTCGGTTATAGATGGGAATAAATTTAAGATTGGACTATTGGAGATATTTATTTGGTCATTTAAGCAAAAATCTGGATTGGATTTGAAAGATTTTATTATTTTAAGTGCTTCATATATATTTAACTTGAGGCTGTTTTCAACGTGATGTATTAATTGCACAGTCATTACAATTTAGTTCATATACTCCTCTTTTTTGGAAAGGGTCTATTTTGTCTTTAGGAGAAGGGAAATATGAGGATAGGTTTTTTTTTCTGTTTTAAATGCAGGGTTTAATCCTAGTTTTTTTTCAATTCATTTCCGACTTTGATGGATATAGGGCCGTAATATGGAATCAAGATATAATGATTCGGGATGGGTCAGTCTTCGGGGGTTGTTGAAAAGATGCCATTAATTGTATTTTTTTGTATTTGTTTTTTTTTTAATGTGATATTAGTGGTTTTATTGTACCCGTTATTTTTTGCTATAGAATATATTATTTCAATTTCTTTATTATAATTCTTTTCATTTAATGGTACTTTCAAAAGACGGTAAATCATGATATTAAAGGCTGCGACTTTATGTGCTATCGGTCCCCTAGCTCATAACGACATCCGTGTGGGTGTGTTTCAGGTAAATTCTAAATTCATGATGTTTATTTTTTACTGAGATTTCTAAGTCTAAAAAGTTTATGGTTTCGTTTTTTTCCAGTTCTACTGTGAATTTAATCGATGGGTGAATTTCGTTTATATCCTTTAAGAAATTATTTATTTGTCTTGTCGTACCAGACCATAGGCATATATTGTCAACCTACATACTGTTATGTATTGAGAATACTGGGATTGAAGGAAATAATTAATATTCATAATAGTAATTAATTAAGGAATAAATTAAAGAGATGCCTCCCGGTTCAGTAATATCAACATTAACCAGTTTCTTTTTCGGACAAAGGAATCTGTAGGAGGTCGGCCGTTGTACCTGGAGGGTGCTGTTCAAGACCGCCAATAGGCGGCTTAAGATAAGCGAAAGTAAGAGCACCATAAACCGAGAGATAGGCCAGGTCGACATGGTGTAACAAAATCTGCCGCCCAAGGTTACAAGTCCTTTGAAAATATTCTTACGGCGACAGCCAATAGAATGTCCCAAAAGGAGAGTGGGGAACAAAATTCGTCTGTTCAAGAAGAAGTAGGGGAAACGGTATAAGAGACGGAGAAAAGACAGTTCTGGAAGAGTTGAAGTGGAGAGTTTTGGGAAGAAGGAGGTTCGAGCTAGGGGCAGAAGACGGAGGTTCGCAGAGGGTACAGCTGAGCAGCACATAGAAACAGGAGAGAGAGACCTAGACCATTGAGCAACGAAAAGAAAAGTCCTTTGATTCATTGTGTACATCAATGTATAATATTATGTGGCATCTGGATAATTTTTTAAATAAGCAAGTTCTCCCAGTATTCTCAAATACATATGCTACAGTCAGTAGATTTTTACAATGATAGTAATTTAGATTAGAAATTAATAAACCAATAGTTTTATTAATAACGTAACATAAATAAAGAAAGATCTGTAACAAAATCTACCATTCTATTTACCCTGCATGCCATCATCTAGTTAATTAAGTGAAATGGTGAACACGACACCCTTGGAAAGATTATCCAATGGTATTTATAAAATCCCAAGTTAGTGACCATAGCAAAAAGGAGGTCTGTGGTCTCTAGCTTTTTATGTTAAAATATAGTTTGATTGATCGGCTCCCTTCTGGAACCGATGCAAATGAAGATTAAATTAGATCATTAAATTGAGTAAATGCGGTTTCTGGAACCCCCACCTGCCTTAGAAAAGCAGTTTTCCAGAAACATAGCAATACCGATACCAGTATATGATATGTTGAACTAGTTGAGAATTGTTTGGGTCAAGAATTTTTTGTTCTATTTTGTCCATAAACGCCAGAAGGGGTGAGAGAGGGTAGCCTATCGGTAAGGCTTCTTCCTGTTTGAAGAATTTTCCATCAAATTGAAAATAATTATGTTTAATGCAAATATACATCAAATTGTAAAGATCTAGTTTTTCTAGCAGTGATAGATTTGATCGGAAGATTAACTGTTCTAAAATTTCTGTTGTTTCTAGTGGTGGAATACTTGTGAAAAGATTAGTGACGTCGAATGATATTAATTTCGCGTTATCCGGAATTACTATGTTCTTAATTTTGTTGACTAACGCTATAGAGTTTTTTACCGTGTGTTGTAGGGAAAATGAGATTCTGGTTTTCAATAAATTGTTCAAGTAATGGGCAAGTTTATAGATCGGGCTATTGATGTAAGTAACGACTGGTCTTATGGGAATTTCCGGTTTGTGTATTTATGGTAGGCCATATAGTCGGGGAGATAGCTGATTCATCTCAATGAGATTATATTTTTTATTATCCGGTCTCAATATGCTGTTCTTTATCAACTTGCGGACTTCGGTGGCAAATTTATTCACGCGATTTTTGATAGTAGATCTGTCTTGCCTGAATCCACATTGATAATGGCCAATCTTCCGTTCAACAATTGGGAGATGCCGGCAAAATATGATATTTGAGAGGATTTTAAATGCACAGGGAAGCAAGAATATTCCCCTATAGTTGGTGTATTCCATTTAAACATATATCCCTTTTTTTTTGTATATTACAGATCAACTTGAAACCACTGACATATTCAACGTTTTTAATTTTCGGATATTTTTGCTGATTTTTACAGCCGCGTATCTCAGTAGATTTTCCAAATATTAAAATAATATCCTATAGAAATTTGCTATAAATTCGACGCTATTTAAAATTAGTAATGTCAAATTATTACCTTAATGCACTGGAACGAGTAATTTTGGAAAACTGAAATAAAGTAAGTTTTTCAAGATGGCGAAAATGCATGAAAAGGAGGAAGTCGAAAACTTACATCTTTTAAAAGCAGGGCTTTACGTACGTCATACCTGAAACATAAAAGTACTCCATTTCAAATCAAAATCTTAACCAAATTAGGCTAAAATGCCAATTGCCGGAGATAGGAAGATTGCCAATTTCGAAATGTGTACTTGACCGAATTTATATTTTTTTCGTGCTCAATGGACACCGGATTTTGTGCTCTACAACCTTTATTTTATGACTTTTCTCTTAGAGAACTCATTTCCAAGCTGCAGATTCATATATAGTACTCTCTCTCTCTCTATTTTTTTACAAAATCGTCGTTTACGATTGTGGTTTTCGACCACATTAGCTCAGCAAATTATCATATTGGTACTCATTGGACGCAAAATTTGATGTTTTTTAATTGGATATACCATATCTAACGGGCAGTTTAGGAATTATAGCTGAATAACCAAAAACAGTTCTAAGAATTTTTTGAAGTATGATCCGACTGGCATTTTCTTCTTTTTTAATTTCAATATTATTAGGATTCAAAAAGATTACTATCAAAGTTTTCTTCAATGTCAATTTTTTGCACGGGCTCTCGGTCTAATTGTCTGAAGGCAAAAATCCTTTTCAAATCCTCCTCCCTCGATACGCCTCATATAGAATACCTATTTATGGAAACTTCCTTTAATTCATTTTGCCTTCTCTTTTTAACAGCATACCACCCTCCTCAGGTTTGATTTGATCCTACGTTTGAATCCTCCCTTTTTGTTTATGTCCCTTTCTTCAATCATGTTATAATCGCCGGTGACATTAATACAAATCTATCTTCTGACTCAACTGACAAATCATGCCTTGTAGACCTCATCCACTCCCCATATCTCTTTATAATACCCTTTTAACCCACCCACCAAACCCAGTTTGCAAGTACATGGTTAGACCTTTTTATAATTGATTATTCCCAAAAGCTTTTATCCTCTTCACAGAATCCAGTGTCTTTCCTTTCACATCATGACCTCATCAAAATTTCCTATAATATCCCAACTCCCAAAATCATTCCTAAGCAAATTTTCTAGTGGGACCTCTGATAGCCTCTGATAAAATAACTCCTTTTCTGGACTCACTATCCCAATCCCTAGAGGCCATCTATTCCTCTTCATTCATAGAACAAATGGTGGAATGTCTTCCATCTAACCCCTCTATACTCCTAAATCACTATGTCTCCTACTACAGATATCATGAATATCTCAAATGAAAAAAAAAAAAAAAAACTATCTCTTCAACTTTCTTTATTACACTAGAAATAATGAAACATGTCTACTAAATAGCCGTTCTAGAAAATTAACAAAAATTCACAAAACAAAACATAGCTCCATCTTGCTTCTACACATAACTATTGAAGGAAAATGTGTCGTTTTAGTGTTGGTCACAGACTAGCAACGTTACACATGGAGCAACCTTAGTGTACGATATTATGATCATTGGCGATATTTGCCAATGAGGCCCCTACCTCACAATTTTCAATATTTAAATTGACTAGTTTCAATCGGGTTGAAAATAAAATGAGTAAACCAAGTAAATATAAGTTATATAAAGTAAACAACAAGCTTACTAATAAAATACATAGATGAGGTCATAGACAAACATAACCTTGTCGATAGCCTGGTCCAAGAAAATAAACATCTAAAGCTAGATCATATTAAAATAAGACCAGTAATCATATTGCAACGCAAAGAAAACAGCCGCAGGCATACAGTAATTGAAACCGATGGGAACATCTTGAATACTCTGCTTCAAAACAAACTGGCCCTAGGATATGGGAAGCACTGGGCTGAAGAATAAATCAGGGTGAGAAGATGTAGGAATTGCAATATATTCCACAACAGCGCTATCCAATGTAAAAGCCCTACCATATGCTCTCGCTGCTGAGGGGAACAGCCGATCCGACAGCCAAATCCAGTGTCCCAACTGTACGATGCACAACCAACACCGGCATAACCAAGTAAGGATAGACCATGAAGCTTCTGAAAATCGATGTCCGACATACTTAAGAGAACTTCACAGACTAGTAAAAATACTGAATACTAACTTATTACAGTTACCTTAAATCATAAAAATGGCCTTTAGACTAAAACTACTACAACTTAATTGTCATCATAGCAAAACGAACAAAGACTGTTTAAATAATTATATTTATAATAGCCATATAGATATATGTTTATTACAGGAAATGTACTTGAGGAACGGAAAAATTATAGGGTACAGAAATAGCTATAGAATATTTTATGCATGTGATGCAAAAGCTGATATCATAATAAGGTCAATATTGATGCGATCTTACTATCCCAATTTACGGATGCCAATATGTGTGTGGTGGAGATTATATTAGACAATAACAAATTTATACTGATAAGTGGTTATTTGACATTAAGTCAGATATTGAGAAAAACCTCTTAAAAATAAGAACTATTATGCAAAAATACAGCCGAGATGGAATAGTTTTAGGTTTAGATTCGAATAGTCGATCAACCTTATGGTATGACGTAAAAACCAATACTAGAGGTAGACAATTGGAAGATTTTATATTGGCAGAAAATTTAATTCTTTTTAATAAACCATCTAGCTTAACCACATTCAACGGAGAACGGGGGAAAAGTAATATATACTTGACTATTAGTAATGCAATAGGATTTAAATTTATAAAAAACTGGAAAATTAACAATGAATCGAATTTCTCGAATCACAGAACATTGGCTTATGACTTAGACCATACAACTATGAATTCAGCTATTGCATCATTCAATACTCATAACCATAAATATATAACTAAAGCAGCAGACTGGGAGAAATTTACGGAAAACCTAAATGAACACTTACATAAGCAATTTAAAATTCCAGAAAAGAATCTAACCCTTGCAGACTTGGAAAAGAAAATTAAAAATTCATTATTTAAACTAAACCTGGAAATATACATGAAACTTTTTTATAAAGCGGTTAAAAAAACATGCAATATGACTTTTAAAATTTCAAACGAATATGTCAAAAATATTAAACCAAAAAGAACGTCCACTGGTGGAAGAACTGACCGACTTACATAAAAAAATAAAAATAGGCTAAGGAAAATTTATCAAAATACTAAACATGATCAGGATTTACGCACTAAAAGTAGAGAAGAATATTTAATTGAGAGACATAAATATCATACGATGATCAAAAAGTCTGAAATCGAATCATGGAATCAATTATTGTTCAAGATTGACAAAAGAAGATACCTGGAGTTGGCCTTACAAAATAGCAGCGGAAAAAATTAAACCAGGAACTACACTTAAAACCATCCTTACAGAACACAAGACATACACCACGGATTATCAAGAAACTCTGGAATATATAATGAGCTCACTTATCCCGGATGATATTAAAGAAGGAGAAACGGATCAACAACGTTCCTTGCGTTCAGAAACAGACATATTGCCAAATACAGATGATGATCATTCGTTGAACGAAGAGGAAATCTTGGATTGTATCAGGAATCTTGATCCTGACCTGGACATGATAAAATCTCGGCAGATATTTTGCAACATATACCATCAATCCTTCCTGAAATAATCTGTCAACTTTACAAGATTGTCTGGGACAAGAAATACATCATTCCACATGACTGGAAAAAGGGGATCCTTTATATGATTCCAAAACCTGGAACGGATAAATATAGACATATAACAGTTCTACCTGCTATGGGGAAGGTAATGGATAAACTAATTAACAAACGGCTGCTGCATCACTTAATAAATCATAAATTTCTACATGATAATCAATTCGGTTTTAGACCAAGGCAAGGAGCTGTGAAGGCTCTCTATAAAGTTGAAAATATCATGCAAACAAATCTGAATTCTAAACAAAATACTTTGGTGCTAAGCCTGGATATAAAAGAGGCGTTCGATAACAGCTGGTGGCCAATAATTCTTCAATATCTCAAAGCATATAATTGTTCAAAACATATCTACTAAATAATCAACAGCTATTATAAAGACAGAGAAATTTTTATAAAATCTTATAATTATATTGTTTAAAAAAAAAAATATCAATAGGCACTACTCAAGGATCACCACTGTCACCAACATTGTGGAACGTTCTATTCAACAGAATTTTTGAGATTGAACACCAATTAATGTAGAAATTGTAGCATTCGCAGATGATTTGTTAATTATCCTATCTAGAAAACATTTTGATGTTCTCCAAGCTTTAACAAATTTCATAATTTCTAAATTAGAAATTTAGGCAACTAATAATAAATTCAAATTTTGTCCCGATAAATGCAAATATTTGATTTTCTCTCGTAAAAGGATAATCCCACAATTATAAATTAAATTAACGAAACAGTAGTGCAAAATACGGAGATACTCAGATTTTAAGGACTTTTGATAGACAGAAAATTAAACTGGAAATACTACACAGACATACTAGTAACGAAAACAACAAGACTAATAAACTTTTGAAGTCATTCGGCAAAACTCTCTTGGGGCCTAAATTCCACGATAGTAAAAATCATGTATAAAGCGGCAATACTACCAAAGCTGCTTTATGCCTTTCCAGCTTGGAGGGGAGGGAGCTTTAAAAAGAGAAAATTTAATTAAGTACAGAGAGTCCAGAGATTGATTGGTATGAAAATTTTCAGGGCTTATAAAACTCTCTCTTTAGCCGCAGCGTGTATAATACCTGGAATTCTACCCGTCGAATTAAAAATCGAAGAACAAATAAATTTATTTTTGTAAAAAAGCAAAAATATTGTTACGGAACTTCAAATCAATAAAATAGAAAAAGAAACATTACCTCAGCACTGGATGCATCCATAACACCAATACAACAGTGTAAAATTTATAAATAGAGACAATATAGATGACATTAAAATATATACTGACAGTAACAAAAGAGACACAAAAATTGGGTGCTCCTTTATTGTATTTTTACTAAGACTCCAACATCATAAAACAATTCCGATTGGACAAAGATTGTACAAATAATCAAGCAGAAATAGTAGCAGTTCTGAAAGTACTTCAACACTTACAAACTGACCCAATACTGCAGACGAAAAAGGTTATTCAATACTAACAGACAGTATAATTTTACTAGATTCACTAAAAAACTACAAAATAAATGACCCACTGACATTTGAAATAAGAAATCTTTTGTGGACCTTAACAAATAATGGTACAGAAATTAGTTTGAACTGGGTTAAGGATGATACCGGAAACATTGGAAATGAGATGGCGGACTTATATGCTAAAATGGCTGCAAATAATGAAGCCCCGATAGCTTACGAAAAAATCAATCTATAAACAATAAAAAGTAATATAAAGTCAGCGATCATAAGGAAATGGAAAAATAAATGGGATACAGCCACGAAAGGCAGAACACTTGATAAATTCAAACCGGACATAACTCTGACAAATAACTATTAGGTAAAGAGTACCCATTTCCAACTGACAGAACATGGCCCTAGCGGACACTACCTTAAAAGATTTGGACTGAGGACAAATGACCAATGTAAATGTGATCAAGAGACAGTACAGGACTTCAAGCATCTGCTCTACGATTGTAGGCTGCTAGAGCGAGACAGAACAAAGCTAATTAGACAAAGATGGTCTGTCCTGGCCATATATTAAATATTAATTGTATTATTAAAATTTGTATTTTGTGTTTAATTTTATGTTTAATTAATTAATATTTTATGATAAATATCAATATTTTAATATTAATTATGTCACTACCATGTATAAATATCAATAATTTCTTACAAGGCCATATGCTCTAAGAGCATGGAGCATGTATGTTAAATCAATAAAGGGCTCTCTCACAGAGTTACTGTGGGTGAGAAAGAATGAAAAAAAAAAAAAGCCTTACAATTTAAATGGCAATTCAAATAGCGGTAAGGGCTGAAATATATAAACTACATTTAGAAATAACCATGCTAATTTTCTAAATGTTTACTATCGTTATACCACAGTTTGCACAAACAGATTTTAAAAATGGTCAAAACCGATAGGAGTTTTCCACCCCTTAAAATTATTACAATATTGGATCCCTGTAAAAAAATTTACTTAAGAACAAACTTTTTTTTTCTGAATACGAAAGTTAAAATGAATCTCACCTTTTTCAATGCTTAAGCCCGTCTTGAAACTTCTCTACGGAAAGAGAAAACAATCTGTACGATTTATGATTAGATTAGGTTTTACGATCCCGATTTTAACTTAAAAGTTTTTCCCATCTTAAATGAAGAAAAAAAAAAGAAAAATTACATTGAGTTTAATATAATCAGAGAGTAACTGTTGAAATACTTTTAGGTAAAAATACCAACCTAAAATATAATAATTTCAGCTTCTAGGATAAGCATATTGTAATAATCAATTTGGAGTGTTACATTGTAATATACATGAGCATTGTTCAATTTTTGTTTCTGATTAACGGAGGAAAACAAAACTATTTATTTTCTAAGAAATCGGAAAGATTAATTTTAACGTAAGTAGGAAACATTTTTCGGTTGAGGAGATACAAAATATTGTTAACATTATTACTATAGTTTTTATTTACAATACTATGTATAACTGAATCGCTTCATTCTAAATCTCTCGAACCTGAACATTGGGTTTGGACAAGAAAAAATGGGGGATATATGACCCCTATTAAGGACAAGGCCCCTATTGCATCTCATACCGTGCTCAACACCATATTTTATTGTTATACCAAAGGGTGCGCTATGACATGTGGATACCGGAAAGCCAGCATCTACTGCTCACCTGTCTGTGGCAATTGCTGTGGCGCTAGCACTAACGTACTATACTTTCCCGTACTTCTCGTTCAATAGGAGTTGGAAGAGTTTGACGGTGAAGGGTATAAACAGCTGACCAGAGGGCTCGTTAACGACCACGAACTGACACCTCGCCAGGCTCTCTTCCACGGCTCTTCTTCTGGCGTCTGTGCGCACTGAACCCCAGGCCGTGCTCCACGAATTGGTGTCGAAACAGACTATCGCGTTCCTATGCCTCTACGGCAGATATACTGTCCTCGGCATTAGGTGCCGACATACCGGCCTCGGCGGCATGTAGGTGGACACGAGGGCGAACGTAATGGCGCCCCATCTCACATAACATGCCGACTGATTTGCCGTGGTGAAATTCTTCAGTTCCATCACGTCGAGGGCAGGATTGACGATCACTATTGCCGCTCTGGGCCTCCTCTCTCCCGAGCGACCACCCTCGACGCTACACCAAATCCAGAGACCACATTCTTCTGACACCATGGCTCCTGGATCGCCATGATGTCAACGTTCCGTGCGAGAGTACGCAATTCGTCCGCGACCCATTCGTCTTCGGCCCATGTTGACCTGCAGAATCTGCAGCCTAAGCATACCGGGTTCTCTTCGCCAAAAACTCCATGTTCCTCAGATGTATCGGTAACTCCTTACTGCCCGTGACATGCTGTACCTCCTTCCCTTCTCAGCCTTGCAGTTTCTGCAGCACGGGGCCATCCCTTTTTGCCTTTCCGAGTACTCGTTGGCATTGTGCCCGGTCACCGTGCACCACCTGCACGCGACGTCCTTCGTGCAGGTCCTGGCCAGATGTCCATATTCTTGGCATCGCAGGCAGAGCAGAGGGTCCAAGTAGTCCCTGAACGAGAGGCTCCAACACCCTCCACTGACGTTAGCCTCAGACAGACTCATGAGGGCGAACCTCATACTAGGGTGGGTCTTCATGGCCCGTGTCTTGGTCACGCTTCTTCTTGTGGTGGTGGAGAAGCAGGGTCGAAGCCAGTCCCATCTTTTCCTCTCTTCGCACTCTATTTTCAGTTTCCCCCACAGGAACATCTCCAACATTCCCTCGACCCAGTGGGTTGGTACGCCCTTGACCTCCACTCGAGGCCTCCGGGTCATGGCTTGGCTTCCAGCCCTCTCGCCCAGTTTTCCCCATTCCAGGAGTTTCCTCGCCTGTTCCGGTTCATTAGTCTTGAACAATACGGCGCCCCCATGAGTCACCTTGACCATCTTGACTCCGGAACCGACCTCACTCAGCTCCTCCTGGGTGGGGAACTGTTCGAAGACCTTGCTGATGTCCCATTTTTTGTCCTTCCGGCGGGTCCTTCCCTTTCACCGTAATATAGGTCTCCTCCGGTCTCTTAGGAACCACCAATGGGATCCGGCCTAGGACATCTGCGAAGGTCAGCTTCTTCTGCTTCGGGGTCTCCTTCTTTCCCCGCTTTACCTCCTCCTCCTTCTCCTGGATCCTCACCTTCTTTATCCTCGTCACAACTACGTAGGGCTCTTCCCTTATCTCTTCCTCCTCGTCCTCCTCCGTGTCGAGGTTCCTTCCCCGGCAGATTGGGGTATGGCTCTTTCTCTGAGGCATCGGTGCAGGTGCCAGCCCTTCATAATTTTTAGTCTTCTTTGACGCAACGCCGGATGTCCTTTAGTCTTCAAAGGGGCCTTCCCCCTTCTTTCCTCCGCCCTCTTGGCCGCAACGTAACGGAGGATCTCCCCCTCCTCCGTATCTGGTCAATCATCTCCTCGACCTTATTGAGTGTCGTGGAGACCCAGACCCTCTTCTTCTCCTCGTATTGCGGTCCGATGCTCTCTCCTATCGCCTCCGCGACCATCGGAGCCACTATCTGGAAGACCTTTCGGGAGATTATCTCATGGATCTCATCCATCGAGAGGATCTCCCTTACCGCTCTCCTTATCACCTCCGCGGCTCCTTCCTGCCTTTCTTGAAGAACTTATAGAAATATCACGAACCTCCATAATTTTCGAATTTATGAAGGCCTACTGGTCCTTGCTGATTCTGGTTTTGGTCCTCAGGTACTCCCTGAGGCCCTCTGCAATTTTTGCCGCTCTATCTCCCGGTTTCGGCTCCTCCACCAAAAAAAAAAAAAAAAAAAAAAAAACCTCAAAATCAACAAGCTTTTCAGCTCTCCCTCCAATTTCTGTTATAAAAGGAAGAAATAAAATAATAAAAATCCAATCCAACTCTATTTGACTAATATTTAACCGTTTAGAGCCTATATACGCACGCACTCACACCAATAGCGCACTTACCTACCTCAACTTTTTTAAATCTTTTATAATTGATTTCTCATATTTTCATGTGATAAGTGAATTGATTTTTATTTAATTTAATTATTTGTATTCATATTTTAACGATGTAAAAGTATCATTCAACAAGAATACGAAGAAGTACTTTACTATGCAACCGCCTTATCAGTAACGGTCACCGCACTAATCACCGTTCTCTAATCTTATTGTCAGCAAGGTACAAAATTAAATTTGACAATTAATAACTACAAAAAATATGTATATAAATAAAGTGTATAAATAACTTAGTCATGAATCGATATTCCCTGAAATATTAAAAACAAACATTTATATATCTAGAACTATTAATTTAAAATTCCATATCCACTGCAAATGTCGAGAAGGTATTAAATAATGAAATTTCAATTATAAAATTTAATTGATTTAAACCAGTATCCGAATTTATATATTAAACAATAAATAACTAGCTGCATAAAAAAAACAAATACTGTCTTTCATTCTGTAATACTTTCGTAGCTATAATCCCATTGTTTTTATTTATTAATCTCTATCACATTAAACGATTAATCTCAACTATTACATTCTTATTCCGAATCAGTGCAGTCATGTTAACTTCCTCACTATTTTGTTAACAACAATACATCGCAAGGAACCGGATTTCAGTTTCTATGGAATTCCGATTTACGTAAATAGTGACAAAGTTTTGTACTGTTTTAATGTCCACAATCTACTTTTTAGTTTATTTTACAAATATAGTTAAATTGTTTATTTATTCATAAAAAATTAAATAAATAATTACTGATCTCCCTTCCTCCCACAAACCAAAATCTTATGAGGAATTAATATTATTACAAACCAGATACAATTGGTTAAAAATCACTATTGGTTAAGTTTTGAAGCCTATAGAACGTATTAGTAGGACTTTTGGCCACGAATTGGAAGTTTCTCCACCACTGAGCACAGAACGTAAAATCAAAATCATCAAGAGGCACAGGGTCTGATAATAAAATCAGAGCTCAGAAATTTCTTTAACTTAAACAAATATCTAAAAACAAAGGACAGAGACATTTCAGAACGAAAAAGGGTCACGATTTCATTTATCTTTTTCGGGCCAACTAATCCTTGTAATAAAATGCTATAAAAATGACTTTATTATTTTTAAAAAAAATATTGTCTAATGAGCTAGTCGAATTTTGTGAAAATTTAAGATCATATTCATTGTGAAAATTATAGTTATTCAATGTGTAACAGAGTTTTTAAAGGTGTATATAATTCCATGAGCAGTCGTGTACATTGGAGAAACCTCTGAAGATCTTGCAATTAGAACTACACACTATAATACTAATTGTAAAAACATTAATACCGCAGCATTAGAACAGCACCACAAAATTAAATTAAATAATTAATTGTTTTTATAACAATGAATAAATTACAAACCAAATTAATAATTTTAAAGCCATTTTTTTAATGGATTGAAATGACAATCAACGTACGAATTATTTCACAATACTTGATAAAAAAGAAACTAATCAAAATGTTTTAAAAAAATTCAAGATACTAAATTTTTATGCAACACAAGGTTCTCTCTCAAGCCTTCCGTCTATAATAATATTAGTCTTGTAGTTTGTACTTGTTACAATTCCGTTTCATAATAACAAAGTACAAAAGTACAAACAACAGGAAGTAAAATCGAAAGTACAAGCAAAATATTGGATAGTACAGATGATTCTGTTTCATAACCAGTGGCTAATAGTACAAATCTTTGTTATGTACTAGCGTTTACTTGTATTATTTATACAAGTATCAGTTCTATTATAATATTAATACAAGTCTCATTTCTTCTTGCAATTTGGTTAAATTCCAAAATTGTGACGCCAACATAGCAGTTTCTGGAGCGAATTCTAGTGCCATTCTTGTTAACTACGTTTCTCCTATTTCGCACTTTCTTTGAAATTAGGTTCTGTCTCTTGTTATAGTTCACTGATTAAAGATGTTTCACAGCTACTATATTGAATTTTATTTGAGTTTAAATAATTAATAAAGATATAGTTAATGAGAATTATCTAATTAGGGAAACTAAATGCCAAGTTTAAATTTTATTTGAATTGTGCTGCTCATTGTTGTAATAAAAAATTCAATACATTTCTTTAATAGTCATAATTTACATTAAAATATCAATTAACAATTAAAATATTAATTAGTGATTACATATTAATTGATAATTAGAATATTATTATAAATATTATTATAAATATTATAAATATTGGAGGCCCGCGTTCTTGCAGAACCGTAGAGCCAAAATAATAATACTAATAATAATCAATACAAATGTCCTGATTAAAAAATCAAATTAGTACCCACCACTTTTAAGAATTTACTAGAACGTTATTTTTATATTGTTATAAATAATAGTTATTTATTTTTAAGAAAAAAAGGTTTGTTTTATTTTAATATACTGAATATCTTCTACCTTTCCAGGTAAGGTAACCAACAAGATAAATAATATGAATATAATATAATTTTAGGTAGTTTAAAATAAATAATTATGAAAATTCAAAAAAGCAAGGATAAAATAAAATTTATTGAAACATAAATAAACCATATATAATCTTAATTGCAATTTAAATATTTATACTGATATAACAATTTTGTTGTTGAAATCAGACGTACCCATTAATTCAAAAGGTCTTTAAGCTTATTAATCATGGACAATAATGAACCACAATGTTGATATTTCGCTCTCTCAAAAAAATGTAATTCAACACATAGGTGCATATATATATATATATATATATATATATATATATATATATATATATATATATATATATATATATATATATATATATATATATAATATACATAGAGTTATACATTATAGTTATGCATAGAGTATACCTATATATAATCATAATAGGATTATATAGCACACTGAGGATATGAATGGGTGCAAGTTGATCCACGATATATATATATATATATATATATATATATATATATATATATATATATATATATATCTTGTGTGCGTGGTGCGTGGTTGTGTGTATGCATCTGAACCAGTAAGAATTGAAGTAAATACGGTTGAATACCTTATTGCATATGATTCATTTACCATTCCGGTATAGACAAATCTTAATTCACATAATCCTGTCATCGAATTTTTTTGGACCAACGGTGACATTTGCTCAGAATGACAAAAACTAGTTCTCTACAAAGTTTCAAAGCATTTGACTGAAATCAATTTTCCTATAAAATACTGTGGGGTCCTAAAGGATTGAATTGCTCTTAATTTTTTCGCTGGTGGAGGTGTAGGGCTTTATGTCCATAATAGCCTGAAACCAGGAACCCTAGATGTCTCATCCCCATCCGACTATATTTTTTTCTCCCCCTACCTGGCCATTTCTGCCATTTTCTGCTGACGGGGTTCAGCAGCAGTGGGATGTTACGTATGGGATGTACGTATGCCACTACCGCCAATAAAACTCTGAATTAATTTTTAAACTATTTATTTATTATTCTTATACATAATTTAACGGTATCTTTAATTAAGGGAACAATATTTGGGTATTATATGGTGCAGCTCGGTGCGAGAAGGAGCTGCACCTTTGTTTCCTTCCTTGCTGATTCGTGTAGTCAGGGCTGGCTTTGACTTGCCACTCTGAGCCTCCTCTCTGCAATGCCCAGAGCCACCACTAGACTTCAGCTTCTTCCTGCGGTTCCTCCTCAGGCTGTCTCAGCGCTGGCAGCCTCCTCTTCTTCGGGTGGACGGACCCTACCAAGAGTGATATGTGTGGGAACCACGACCTCTCTCCACCTTCCTTTGTATTCCATGAAGAAGAGGTAATTTTCCTCCTCTACCAACCTCGGGAAATCGGCCTTGTCAAAAGCATACAGTCCGGTTTTCCCGGATACAGGCTCGATGTCCATCCATGACGGCGCAGGATATTACTCTATTAGTGCTCGGCTGTATCAGGCACACCGCAGGTGGGACACCTGGGATCGATGTTCCACAGGAACCCGGAAACCCCCATGGCCTATCAGAATCTGCGAGGACCAGTAATCGGGATGGACCCACTTCGTCGCTAGCCTGGAGTAGACGGTAGGGCAGAACTTCTTAAGGGTTGCACCCTTTTCACAAGTGACCCACCGTCTGTTCCACCCATCCAGTGAGTCCTCCCTCAACACCTTCTTCCACCTACCAGGCTCCTCACCTGTCCTCTACTGCAGTTCCTCCGGATTGCGTCAAGCCCTTGGCTCTTAACATCGAATTTGATGGTGTCCTCTCGCAGGATGAGATCCAAGGACATCTCTCCGGCCAATACCTGCACCGCCTCGTGCGACATGGTTCTGTATGCCTTGGTGACCCTCAGCAGTACCAGTACCTGGATGGTCGCCAGCTTCTTCTTCTGCGTTTGTGTGAGATAACGACTCCAGGCAGGGGATGCATACCTCAGGATGCCCAGCACGACTCCCTTATAGATGGTTCTAGTAGCTAGGTACCTCAGGCCCCAGAATGCACCCCCTATACTCGACAGTCCATTCAGGAAGAAGGTCACCCTATCTCGGAGGTATCCGAGGTGTGGGGTGACGTCAAATCTCTTCTTGAATTTCACCCCAAGGTATGTCACCTCGAGGCGGACCCGTTCTCCTCCTATGTTCAGGCTGATAGGGTGAGCCCTATCTGTCGAGCCTCTCAGCAACATTGCCGGTGTCTTGGCAGCGGCCATGTTTAGCTTTCGTCTCTCACACCATTCCGCAACCTTACTGGCATATCTCTCCGTATCTCCGATTAGTCTGGCTCTGCTGTTCGCAGAAATTATAACCGCTAGGTCGTCGACATAAGCCGTCCCTAAAAATCCCTCCGCCTCCAGTGCCTCCAACAACTGATCAAACACTAGCTTCCACAGGGCTGGCCCGAGAACGGAGCCCTGCGGGGAGCCCCTCTCAATCCTTCTCTCAACCTCGTAGAAGCAACCACGCACCTTTACCCTCCCTGAGATAACGACTGACGAGGAAGTACAGGTTGCCGGGGGCATCAAACTCCTGCAGCCGCTTGAGTACGAAAGGCCACCATACACTATCGAAGGCAGAGGATGTGTCAAATAATATCATTAACACGTATTTTTCTGCCCTTTACTCAGCGTCTCTACGCACTCGCATCAGCGCGTCCGCTGTCCCTTTTCCTCTTGTTGATCCAAATTGTCGTGGGTGGCTCGCCGTTTGGAGGACTAGCCGTAAGCTAGTGATGATTAGGTGTTCCAGGATCTTACTAACAACAGGGAGGAGGCATATGGGTCGGTACGCCTTAGGTTCTTCCTTATCCTTACCTCTCCCTTTGTTTATAAGTCGCAGACCAGCGATCTTCCACTGCCTCGGGAACGGCCACCTGTCCAAGCATTGATTGAAAATGCGAGTTCCTCTTCGATATGGTTGGCACTATTTTTCAGGATTGCCGCGTCAACACCTGGGGCTCGTCCACTCTTCTGTTTTTCTAACGCCATGCGAAGATCCCAAATGTCCCATAGCGGAAACAAGTCCGTTCCCGGTGGGTATTTGGTGGTACGCCTTACCATTCTATCCTCCTCTGTGTCCTGGGACGGGTCATCCCTGGAGTATGTATAATCCACATACATCATCACCGTCTCCTCCAGAGTTTTTGTCTGGTCACCTCCCATCCTCATAGCTGCCATCATCTGAGACGGCTTCACTTTGTCCAGTGCCACTCTCTGCGGTATCCCCCAGGGATTCTTCGCTGACTCCACCACTATAAACTCGTCCCATGACTTTTTCTTCTGGTGTCGCAACCCATTCCGATATGCTCGGTATCGGTATCTGTCGGCCGCAGTTTCTTCCCACTCTCTCTCCACCAGTATTCCCTCAAGGGCCCTGAAGAATTACGCCCAGTCTGCTGATTTGGTGACGAATCCTCTGTCAGTTTCATGGCGATCCTCTTCTTCCACGCTGAAGGTTATGGTTGCGTGGTCAGAGCTCGTCGATCGCAGGGTCCAGTCGACAATGCGTCTCGACATAGTTGGCGAAGCCAGCGTTAGATCTATCCAACTTTGCCCTCTCGCTCCTATGAAGGTAGGTCCAGAGGGTTCATTCATCACTATGAGTTGACATCTTGCGACGCCGTCCTCCACAATCGTCAATCTTCTGACGTCAGGCCACCAAACATCCCTGATGTAGCTCCATTCTTTATTATTCGGGACAACGCCGATAGATTTGGAACATTCGCCAATATCCTTCCACACCCCCATTATTTTGTTTGTTTTGGTGAGCTTATCGTTGAACACACCAAATAATATCATACACAAGCGCGTTTTTCTATTTCCTTCTCTCTTACTAATTTTGGAATCTAATGGACTACTGTTGAATGTATAAAAAATATATTACCACAGGCGTACCAAACTCATTTTATTCAGTAATAACAAAATCATCAACAATATTTTTTTCGAAAACCCAAACAAAATTTTTTACATTAACTGACTTTTTTTTTTAAATTCATTAATATTCTTTAATTAATAAGTCCTTTGCTTTATTTTGCATCTTTGTTTAGGAATATGTATGCATAACTTGAGATAAATTAAGAAGTTAATTTATAAATTAAAACTTATAAAATATATTTCTTGTCCTCGGAACAGAGTTTGAGGCCTTTCAATTTAATAATCATAATATTTCATATTGCAAGGACCGACCGGTCAATATTCGGAGGAAGATCTTAACCAAATTTAATTCGTGGCCCTCCAAAAGTTATATTAACAAAACTGAAAATTAAAAAAAAATTAATAAAATATTATTATTATCTAATGACAATAAGTAATCTGCAAGCTCTAAAAATAAACCTTCCCACATTCTATCTTGTACTTTTGTACTTCCTAACTTGTATAAAAGAGCTAATACTATTACTGTGGTCGTCCGCATTATGAAACAAAAAATATTAGTTCTTGTATTTATGAACTTGTACTATTTATTACATTTATGTAAGGAATCGGTGGGCCAATTAAACAAACATAAGGAAAATTAGCCGTATTATAAAACATATTTACAATAATTAAATTGTTTGTAGGAGCAGAATAATGAATGACATTTTTGTGACTAGAATCAATAAAGGGATCAATAAAGCCTATATTTAGCCTCTGTAAATAACAGAAAGTTCTTAAACTGTGTTGATTCCAGCAAATATGTACTTTATTAGTAGTTATGTTTATTACATTTTGATTAAACCACTGATTCCAATAAATATATACTTTCTTAGTAGTTATGTTAATTACATTTTGATCAAACAACGACCTCCTTACAACAGTGTTTTTGATATTCATAAACATAACCTACACTTGGGCTGAGAGAAATTTGCCATTTATCTCTAAGAGGAATATGTTAAGTCTTCAAGTGAATTTTAGGGTTATTATTTTACATTGTCATTTTACTGCCACTATGTCAGATAATGAGTAAGTTCTTTGGAGAACTTTATCATAAAAACTTTTGTAATCAAAGCTCTTTCTAGAACTTTTTTTCTTGACACTTTAGGTACAAGTTCTATATTACAAAAGCTCTACATAAAGCTTTTTAGTGAGAACCTAGTAAAGTATAGGTAATATTGATGGAATTGTCTTGAGCATCTATTTGACAGGTTTCTTGTGGCTTCCCATCTCCCTATTTCATTCAAATGATCTTTGAAAAATAAGCTTATAAAAAAAGATGTGCCCCATAGGTATGTGAAAACTTATTTGTGAGATCTTATATTTAAAATGTTCCAGTAGGAACTTCTATTATCATAATTTTTATTTTTTAAAAATTGGCAAGAACTTATAGCAACAGAAGATTTATAAAAAAATCTTCTACTGATATAAGTTCTTGAGGTACTTTTTATCAGAAAGTTCTTTTGTGTAGAGCTTTTATGTTAGTAAAACTTTTATGTAAAACAGTTAAATTAAAACCTTTGGAAAAAATTCGTAAAGTGTTTCGTGCCCTGATTATAGGATGGTTTCATTATGAGACACTTTAATCATAGTAATATGGAAGATCTTAGATTGCTTCGATTCAGTATTGATAATTAATTTTGAATTAATAATAATAAAGTTAGTGAAATTCTGTAACATGTTGTTAATGCCAATTTTAAATATAGAAATCAAATAAGTGTACTGGGCCAAGAATCTGATAAACAAATTTAGTACTATTAAAATTAAAAAATGAATATAAAAACATAAAAGAAAATAATTTGTAGGAAGTAAGTAATAGACATCTATATAATTCAGAATAATTTTAATTGGTTTGTAGATAAGATGAAACATGAATATGATAGTACTTAGCTAAAATCAATTTTTGAAATAAATTTATATGATGATGATGGTTTAATGTTGAAATAAAGCACTTAAGTCTCACATAATAACTATAATTAATCATCATATAACTGAATAATAAGTAGAATATGGGAGTAGGTAAAACTTAACATGATGCTAACTCAGGTCAGAACAAGGGTTGTGGAAATGCCAATAATCTATAGATTATTTGATTGGATAAATTGGGCAATGGAAAACTAAAATCAAATTATAAATTACAAAGATTATTATGTTATATAAGTGATAAATTATTAAAGTTACTATACCATTAAAAATAAAATATTCCAAAGTGGTCATTTACATTATATAATATATACATAATTGATTAACAAAATATAGATATTTATAACATTATAGATAAGTTTGCATATATAAGCTTATAGTGTTTTGCGCTATCAATAGTGGACATGGTTGTTATCTTGGAAAGTGGTTCCATTGATAACTAAGACATTTGGTATCACTGGGAGAAAATTTCAGTTTTGAGGGTGTAATTATAGATGACATCATTCCAATAATAAACTGAAATATAGATACTCAAAAAACCAATACTGAATAAAATTATTAAAAAAGTATAACTAAATGTGATAAAATACCATACATAGGGACAAATAGCATAATAGAAAATATAAAATTAAATAATGTACAGGGGCATAGTAATAATTACAATGCAGTGTTAGAACTTTATAAAAACTGATATAAGAAAACAGAATTGTTAATCTGACAGAAAAAGAGATTCCTAAAAACATAATAAATTTGCTATCACAGGTGGGGAAACGGGGAACCATATCCATTCCATTTTCCTATTGATTTCCCTGGAACCCTCCATGTCCTAGAATCTGCGAAACCTAGTAGACGGAGGAACCTCGAATGGACAGTGGGGAAGAACTTCCTCAAGGCGGCGCTCTTCTGGCTCACCATCCACCATCCACCCATTCCACTCTTCTATGAAGTCCTTCGTAATAATCTTTTTCCTCTGATTAGGGGTCTCGCCAAATCTTTGCTGGAGTCCCTCCGAGAGTGCCTTCGATCACTGCCTCTTGTCTTCATATTTTAGCATATCCATCTTGAGGATAAGGTCCAGGGGCATCGCTCCGCCCAGCACCTGTACTGCCTCATGGGACACCGTCCTGTACGCCTTCCTGACCCGCAACTAAGCCAGTCTCTGTATGGTGGCCAATCTCCTCTTCTGCTGCGTGAGGTTTCGACTAAATTCCGGGAATGCATACCTCAGGATACCCAGGGCCACTCCTTTGTTGGTGGTCATAGTAGTAGGGTACCTTAGGCCCCAGAATTTACGGAATGCATCCCCTACTCTACTTACTCCATTCAAGGGCAGTATCACCCTATCCTTCAAGTACGCCAGGTGAGGGGTGGCGTCGAATCCTTTTCTTATCCTGACTCATACGTCACCTCCTCACCTAGCCTCTCTCTTTGTCCTTGTATTTCCAAATTGATAGGTTGAGCCTTGTTCACTGAGCCTCGTAGGAGTATGGCCTGAGATTTAGTTGAGCTCATACTGTTCTTTCCTCACGCACCGAGACTGCCGCACCTCTGCTTGTATCTTCCTCTGGCTCTACTGTCCTCGGCGACGATGACAGCCAAATCGTCGAACTAGGATGTTGTCTAAGGACCCTCTATAGTCCTGCTCTCCCAACAGCTGATCGAACCTTGCTTCAACAGTGCCAGGCCTAGGTTCGACTCCAGTGGTCATCCCCTTCCGATTGTCCCCTCCACCTTATAGTAGCTGCTCCTGATCTTAACATTTCTTAGTTCAAACGATTTCCCGACTGTTCAGAAGTTCGCTCAAATAAAGACGAGCGAGATCAATTTTCTGACTTTCCTTTCGTTTTTATTGTTTACCAGTATATCCATAATGAGTGAATGGATTTTCGTGGTTCAAACGATCTCTCGACTTTCTAGAAATATTCCAACAAAAAAAATAGTTGAAATTTTTTCCGAATATCCTTTCACTTTTCCTATTATATTCAGTAAAATTGTGTATAGACTTTCACGGTTTAAGCGATTTTCCAACAATTAGGTACTAATTCGTGTATAAGTTTCAAGTCGAAAAACCATAGGTGCCCGATCAGAGACATGCACCTGTATAATTGTATACGCTATAGCTCATGATCTTGAAGGGTACTAATTACAATACTTTATCATTCAACAGTACTAATTAGGTTTAAGTTTCAACACGAAATTCTATAGATGCCGGTGAGTACAGCGACATGTGCTTACGCAATTGAATACGCTATAACTCAGGATCTAGATGGGCACTAATTCTATTATATTAGTACCAAATAATACTTATAAGATAATAACTCGTGGATTAATTTTAACTTGAAATTCCTTAGGTGCCCAGCACCTTTTGATATGTAATAACTCCTGATCCTGATGGGTGCTCATTCTAATATTTTAGTTCCAAATAGTAACAATTAGGCATCAATTCGTTTATATGTTTCAACTCGAAATTTTATCAGTGTCGGTCTACCAAATAAAATTTTACTGCTCAAACCACTCAAAAACTTACTACTCAAACCATTTCACATATCAAATTAAAAACATAGCAAAAAAAAATCAATAAAGCAATTAGATTGACAGACGAAAAATATGTTAAAAAAAATAAATAAATAAGTTATAAAATATTATTTTTATCCAAATGCATTAATAAATAAATGGTTGTTCACATTTCTTAACTAAAATAAAATATCAGATAATAATATGAACTTACAAAAAGACAAATAAAGCAAAACATATAATTAATTATGAATTAAGATAACAAACAGAAAGGAAACAACAGTTTAATAACAGACTTTTTTTCAAATAATTAATAATGATCATAAATCTGATACTAAATTAAAAAATATCGTCCTTAAAAACTTAATAAACGAGACTTAGGATAAAAAAAATTAATTGTAATGTTAATTCGAAATTCGGATGCTCAATCAACAACCTAATTCGAAAAATGGAATCAGAACCCTCGAAAACCTAATAAAAGATCCTTATATTAAAGAAAATTTCAACAATAACGGTAAATCAAAATGCGCATACGCAAGCAGAAATCCTATTGTAAATACTAAAATATCGTTGTCTAAAAACTGATAAACTATGTCTATACTGAAGAATCTTGCAATCTAATTTGTAATTAGAAATGCTCGTACTCATACAAAATTTTGAAAGTAAATCCGACGTTAGCAACTTCAAAAACCTAATGAACCATTTCTGAATTAATGAAATTCACTTTTCACACTCATCTTTTAAAAAGAAGTTAATAGAATGTATTCAATACCTGCGGGGTTACAATTGAAATGTCAAAGGTTACAATTGAAATGTCAAAGGTTACAATTGAAATGTCAAAGGTTACAATTGAAATGTCAAAGGTTACAATTGAAATGGAAAAGGTTTCAATTAAAATGAAAAAGTTACAATTCAAATGAAAAGGTTTGAATTGACATGGCAATGCTGTATTCTGAATATTAATATTAGGTTCTAGTAGTAGACACGTTTTTATCGAGTAGTAGACATCCTTGCCTAGTAATGGATTTGTATCTGAATGACACTGATCAAACTTCTGGCATGCTAATTGTCACTAAATTATTTAATTTAAGCTAAAAACAGACGATTAAGTCAGATTCCAGAAGTAGACACTTGTGTGGAAAATCAGTGTTTTTTATATTAAATACAAAAATTTCATAGTTATCAGCTTCGATATCAAAACATTTTTATAAAGGTTAACTAGTTTTCCCATTATAAATAAGTAAACTAATTCCATATTTCAATTATTAGTGAACTACCTGCCCAGTATATCTTTTATTATATTTAACAATATAATGGCAGATTTATAATCATTTCCAATTTTTAAGCTATTTCAGGAAAAAAATATATGTTAATTACTTAAAAATATTCCAGCAAGCATCTTCTACCTCGTTCCAACTCAACCACAAAAATGTTATAATATTATAATTGATAGTCAAATACCTAGGTATAAACTTACCATTTTCTCTAAAGAAGCAAACTAAATCCTTCCTCGGAAAAGTCTGAAATGGTAAGTTCTTACATAATTGATTGGTGATAATCCTCAATTTAAAACAGGTATCGTAAACCAATATCATAAACTAAAACTTATTGAATTATCATAAAACATTATATAATAATAAAGTTTTATTCTCAATTTTAAAATTACAAAAACTCTGTGTAATCATGTTCTGGGTTTGAAATCCTTTTCATTATTAATCATTTTTAAAACAATAATTAGGTTTTACATCATTACGTGGTTCGTATAATAATAGCAGGAAAAATAGAAAATTAAAAACCCACATAGGAAAAATAAAATAAATACACAAGAAGGATACATAAGTAGGATAAAGTATAATAAATCTGACACACAAACTATGTTAGATTAGGAGTACGTGTTGTGAATTGTGGGAAGTTCTAGGTCTTGGGAGTGGAGTAGCTCAGTGGTAAGGCACTGTGTTATCATTCTCTCGGTCCAGGGTTCGAGACTGGCTGTGGCGGATAATTATTTATTGTTACCAGCAGTGGATCGACCCTTTGAGATCGGGAGACCCTCCTAGGGCTCACCCATCCTCTGTAAAGTGGGTACCTTTAATTTGGGGAAAAATCTGGTAGTTGAGCATGATCTTGGCCAAATCATCTCCTTGCATAACCGTGGGCTTAGAAACAGTACGGTCCTTACCAAGTACTGAACCCAAGACCCTTCATGGGTTATAGAGGTACAGGTTCTTTCTCTTTCTTTTAGGTCTTGGAGCATGGTTGTGATTTTAGTAAACAGGGGGTTATTATTCATGATCCTCATAAAAAAAATTTGGATCCTTTCAAGTTTATTGAAATTATTTTTACAAGTAAAGCTCCCCACTGGGAAGGCGCAGGTAAGCTGAGCTCGGATCACTGATTTGTAGAGTATAAGTTTGTTTTTGGGCTTAACTTGTATTTTTTATTGAAATTTAGGAACATTTTAAATATAATTTTTTTGGCTTTATCTGTTTTTCTGTTAATGTGTTCTGTGAATGTTAGGAATTTTTCCAGAGTTAAACCGAGGTATTGTACTGATTTAGACCATGGGATGTGTTCTGAATTTAGGGTAAGATGCTGATGAATGCATTGCCTGCGTTTGATAAAAATTATCAGATTTATTTGTGTTGATTTTTAATTTCCATATTTGACAGTATTTGTTAATTTTTTTTAAACTTAATTGTAATCGGTTTACTATTATATCAATGCGGTACGATGTTGTGTATAAGGAATAGATCGGGAAATCGGATAGGAATAGATTGAATAGGGTTGGGGATAGGGGAGAACCTTGAGGAAGGCCAGCAGAGAGAGGAAGTACTTTGGAGGTTGATGAGTTTGAGTATAAAATTGTCCATTGGAAAGAAATGAATGTAAGATGTGAACTAAATATGGAGGAAATTTGTGTAAAATTAGTTTATGAATAAGACCAGCATGCCAAACGGTGTCGAAAGCTTTTTCAAGGTCTAACAAAAGCATGCCGTTATGTTTGCGATCGTTAAATACTAGTTGGTCAACAGTGGAGTGATGCTCCCTGGAGCCAAACTGTTCTTCTATTATCAGTTTATTCTGTCTGACTTGCTTGTGAATCCGGTTTAAAACTAAGCGTTCTAAGATTTTAAATAATATGTTCAGCAGACTTATAGGTCGGTAATTTAAAATATTTTTAGGGTCTTTATAAAGTTTTGGGATCGCGACGGCTTTGGAGGTTTTCCCAAGCTGTAGGAAAATAATTGTACCTTAATGTTGAGTTGAATATTTTGGTTAAATAGAAAATGGCTTTTCTGCTTAGATTTTTGATAACCAATGACGGAATGCCATTGTCACCTGGTGCTTTCTTTGTTTTTAATTTCCTGATAATTTTCCCTGCTTCTCTGTATAAGAAATCGGGAAAATTAGTAACATTTAGTATTTTTAAATAGTCGCGGACTGGCTTTAGGATTTTCCGATTATGGTGATTTTACCCAAAGTTTGAGATGGTTGTGTGAGTAGATTGAAAATGAGTTGCTAATAATTCGGCTTTATCTTTATCATGGTAAACATAGCTATTGGTTTGTTTTAGTGGAGGAATTTTGGAAGATTTTTTTTTTGAAGATTCTATGTATTTTCCAGATTTTATTTTCACCAGTTCTACAAGAGTTCAGCGTATTTGCTCAATCTTCGTTTTTTCAACTATTTATACGTGATCGTACATAATTATTAAATTTATAAACAACTGTCTTTGATTAAGGAATTTTCGTATGTTGGTATTTTTAATTTTTAATAGAGTTAATAATGAGAATTATTAATTATAATTATAATAGCGGTAAGGCTGTAAGGAATGCTGTGATATTGATTTTGTCATAGACTGCTTAATGTGTAGGTTAAAATTATTTATGTGACTGTCTATTTCATGTGCGTTGTCAATTATTGGATTTATGCATATATGAGAATCTAGTATTTTCCAAAACTTGTACCAGTCAGCCTCTTTGAACATGAATTTATTGTTTTTAGGATGAGTGGTTAATTATGAGTCTATAAGGAAGATCACGGGGTTGTGATCCGAGTTAGGGCATGATAAAGCGATGAGTGGGGATAAGTTACATATATATATTTTTAGTAATAGCTAAATCAATAATACTAGGTTTGTAATTTCGTTGTGTGGGAATGTGGATAGCTTCAAAGGGATCGTGTAACAGCATTTGTTTTTTCACTATATAGTTCAGTAGGAATTTACCATTTTTGTTGGAGCTGTGACAATTCCATTGAACATTTCTAGCATTCATATCGCCGAAGATTATTACATGCTTATTTAAACGAAATAATTTAGTGAGATTGTTGATTAATAATTTGTTTGGTGGGATATAAACGGATATGGTTGTGATTAATTTATTGTTAAATGATTTATTAATGGCTACTGCTTCAGTAAACGGTAGGTCGGGTAAATGTTTGAAGTGAAGTTGGATGTCGGAACGAACTAGAAGTATGACCCCCCTCCCACTCTGTTATGATCTCTTCTATAGATGTCGTATCTCGGTTACAAGCGATGTAGTTTAGTATCACTTTATCATCCGTGGGGTGATGGACGAGAAAATGTGTGATATGAAAGTATATATTGTGAGACTAGCGATTCTTTAATGTTGATGGAAAACTGTTATTGTGAGTGAGGGTATTGTGGATAGGATTAGGAAAGGCGAAGTTCGTAAGTAGTTCTGTAGCATTACAGCTTATAAAATTATTGATCATGCAAATGTTATCTATACTAATGACAGCTAATATGTCCATTTATCAATAAAAGAGAGTAAGCTTTCCATCAAAATGAATATTTTTGAGGTACCATCTTCAGAATTTTTTAATTGTGACATCATTATCTTAAAATTTGCAAAAATCTTGCCTACATTTAATGTACTAAAAATATCTTTTATTTCTTTAAAACAGTCAGAAAACGAAGGTTCACAGTTTTTCTGATTTATTTGAGGGAATGTTTTTTGAAGCCATTTTGATTTCTAGTTGAAAGGGCTGGGAATGCCTGGTCAGTTGAATGAATATTTTCCGTGGTGCTGCTTTTAGAATAGGTTTTTTCTTACTCAATTGCAGTTCCATATTTCTTCTGAATTTGGTGCATTGCGGTGAATGTGAAAAATGTTCTTCGGAGCAGTTTCAACATTCGGGTGTGAATCCTTCGATTAAGAAATTAGGACAATCTTTTGATAGATGATTTTTGGAGCATTTTAGACACTTGGACTTTTTATAGCAATTTCGTGCCATGTGATTAAATTCTTGACAGACGTAGCATTGCGTAATTACTTTGTTAGTCCTCTTTTTCTCCCATTTAATAACTATGTTACAACAGTAGAGTATGGTATTTATTTTCTGAAATTGTTCCTTATTATCCAGAATTACTACGGATAATGACAGTTTTATCGAGTCATTATCAGATTTTTTTTCCATTTGGCAGATATTATATATTTCTAAGCCTTGATTACGTAAATCGACGGTGACCTCATCTAATGGAAGTTCAGGGGCCCTCCCTTTTAGTACTACCTTTGGTTTCATCACATTTTTCGAGGTGTAAGAATGATAACCGAGTTTTTTTTCTTTAAATTCGTTTTTGATGAGAGCTAAGTCTTGTCCATTATAAAACATAAAAAGTAGTTCTATTTCCATTATACTTTATATTTAAGTCTTTCACTTTTAGCTTAATGTGGTTGATTGTGGTTTAATACTATTATATGAACTATTTACTATTATATGAGGATATTGATTTTTTGGCTTACTTTTAAGGTTTACGTTGGCTGAAATGTCCGAGATCTTCATCCATATCCGAAAATATGTCATTGCTATTTTTAACATCTATGTTATATTTGATGATATCAACTATTTTCCTTTTGGGAGGATTGTTGTTTGATGCACCTGGAGTTGGTGCATTCATAGTATTTGTGGCCCCTCCCTTCCTCTCCTAGGGACACTGTTAGGAAATTCTGGAGTTGGTGTATAACAACTTACGGAAATAATAACTTAAAGAACGGCTAAAAAATGTCAAAATAAATAAATGCAAACTTAAAAAGAACAAGATTACTAAACTTTTATCGACATTCTGTATACAGTGGCTGCTACAGCGAGATTGATAGAACATTAAATATGCAATTAGTTATTAAATTGTTCATCGAAACTAAATAAAATTAAAAAAATGCATCTTGGTCTATATTATTTATAAATAAAATGGCAGTAGCAAATTTGTTCTGACAATATAAGCTAGAATGACTATCACTGGCCAACAGATCAAATTAGGTCATAAAGTCCCTCGGGGTGAATTCTGTGATGGTATCGTGTCTAGACGTCAAGGCGTAGGATATTTCAAGGAAATACTAAAGTACTCATAAATAGATAAGGCAATTAAGAAACATATTCGCATAATACACGATATGTATTATATATCAGTATAGTGAATAATTATTTCGAATTGATCAAGCAGAATTGTTTAAGCAGCTTTAACCAGCAGTGGCATAACAACCGTTTGGAATTTTTTTTTTTTTCTATAAATTTATTTGGAAAATAAGATAACTTTTAATTTTATATATATATATATATATATATATATATATATATATATATATATATATATATATATATATATATATATGCACACATACATACAAATAGATATGTCGACAGATAGGTTTAAAACCTTACAGATTTTTAATTTTTAGTTCCTTTGCATAAAAATAGATTTCTAATGAAGTTTGCATAATCTGTTTATGTAAAGTTTACTACACGATTGACAGATTATTTGAAATATATTTAGCTGAAAAAAACTCAGTGGGGTCCTAGGTGCAGGCAAGAATTACATTAATAAATCAGTGCTATGCCCTCGAAATATTGTTTTGCATGTATCTTAATTTAAATTTAGTGTAACTGATTGTGTTCCGATTTGCTAATCAACTGAAATTTGAAACTTATCAAATATAATGAGTTTTATATTTAATTTAGCATGTGAAATTCTTATCTAACTTTATATATATATATATATATATATATATATATATATATATATATATATATATATATATATATATATACACACACACACATATACATCACCATGAAAAATACTGTTAAAGCAAAGTCATTGCTATTGAACAAATAACAAAGATTAGTATGCTAATACTTTGAAAATCATTATCCATATGGTCTCTTTTGTGAAGCAAATTTGATTATTGGAATTCGTCAAGTATACATTTTTTTTCAGTATGAAAGTATGAAAAGTATAGTATAAGTATAAAGTATGAAAAGATACAAAGTATGAAATATAGTTTTATCATTATCTCAAAGATCTTAAAGCAAAATTTGTTGGATTAATAACAAGATTAATATTATATTATATTGAGATTAATAACAAGATGAGTTTTTTTTGTTTTAATTTCAACTGTCCCTATTGCTAAATCAAATAAAATATTAGTTTTATTCTTGCAGCTATTATGTAGGTCTGAAATAAAATGTGCTATCCTAATGCCTGTATTAGAGATGGCGGGTTGGCTGCTTCTGCCTACCTGTTAATATGGACACCCTGAAGGTTGAGTGTTGAGTGAGGTAGTCCTCTACTCCGCTCTCTATTATATAGCTTTATCCCCACTCCTCCTACCTCTACCACAGCTATCCTATATCCCGTATATCATGTTTTATTTTTTTCTCTGAATAAAAAATTCGTACAGTCTATACCTATTTCCGATAAGAGTATCATTAAATGTAATGTTGATGAGAGATATAAGTATTGAAAATAAACTGAAAGCTGCTTGATAAGCAAATAAGCTTGGATATTCAAGTGCAAATTTTGGTCCCTAAAACGGATCACTTGGACCAGCCCGGCCTCAGCCTCTATATAAGCCGCGGCCTAATTACGTCTCTATTTTGGCGCACCGCTCACTAAAACCGTCCGCTCCGGCCTTACGCTTGTATATTATGTAACTACAGCCCGCCCATTAAGGTAGTTTTTCGCTGGTATTGCCCACGGCTGCGGCCGGCAAAGTTTGCAGGCAGTTTACTATTACTTTGACTGAATATATTTCGCTGGCGCTGCCCGGCAGTCTAGGTATGACGTCATACCTATACTGCTGCGTATCTGACCGTTCCAGAAGGAGTCATACTGCCTCAGACGCGAAGGTTCCCGCTTATGGCGAAGAACGTCTAGTAGTTTGTACTTCAGTTTCAGGTTCTTTATGACCAGAAACATAAGGACTATAGAAATGTAATAGTAAAAAATAATGAGTGGAAAAACGTATTATTTTATTTTTATATTCAACATTATTATTATTATTATTATATTAATAAACAATAAAGAAACAGCGACAGAGAACTTTGTTCATTGTCTAAAATACCTAACAAATATCTAGTTGTACATAATAATAATAATAATAATAACATTATAATATAGCTTTATTGACATCATTTTCAAGACAAAAGCCTCTACCGAAGGAGGTACAATGGAGTTCAGCTCTACAAAATAATTATTCAAGCATAAATATTGAAGATACAAATATAATAATATACTACCATATAAAATAAAATAAAACACTAAAAATAAAATCCTAAGCGCATATTAAAATATACAAACAAAACAGAGTTGTACATAACATAACAATGTATATGTTGTACGTATATAGTTACATATATGTAAATACTTGTAAATAAACGTATTAATTTATCTATAATTTGTATGTATCTAAATAACATATAATTTTAAAGGTTTTAAGGATATACGATATGGTAAGATTATAAATATAGGAGATAACGTTATAGGTTATGCAAGAGTGGGCCGCTGCGGTGGGTAGTTTCAGCGAAATATAGAAGCAGTAACAGTTAGCGGCTACGATTGGCAAACTCTGACAGTCGCAACTGCGGGAAGTACCAGTGAAAGTCTACCTTTAGACCGCCCCGTCTCGGTCCGCGCTTCCGATCCAAACCTGCTCCGGCCTAGATTGGTCCAAAGAGGGACAGAAGAAAAGGCCGGATGTGCACTGATAGCATGAGACCCTCTCTCACATATATATATAACATGAATATATAAAAATCCAATGGTTCGATAATTTCGTGTACTTGCATCCTTTGAAGCTGAGTTCAGTTTGACCATCAATATTTTCTTTTCTTGCAAATTACCAACCTACATAATTTCTTGCGCATTCAAAATCTTTGCAAACAGAGTTTTATGTACAATTACAGGAGAAAAACACGAAGAAATCTTTCAGAGAACAGAATATTTTTAATAAAACTTTAGAATGGAGTTATTAAAAATGTACAAGCAATTAAAAATTATTACGTATACAATTTGCAAAACGTGAAGAATCACTTTTTTGTAAATAATAAACCGTTTCTAGTTTAATTTGTGGAATTAATATTAGGTAATGTTTATATCAGTGTTCAAATTTATTTAAGTATTAAAAAATAAATAATTTAAGTAAAATATTACCTTTTCAAAAACTTTCGTTATATGCATCCGACATTTATTTCGTTTATTACATAATTGGTATTAAGTGCTAATTTCAATACGTTCAATTTGAAAAAAAAGAAAATCCTGATTATTAATTTTTAAATATTTATTCTTCTTTTTTGGAGGGGAAGGGATTATGGATTTCACAATTTGGTGACCTTTCATTTTGTTTTCGAAGTAACTAATATCGAAATATTGTTCGGCAACAAGCATTTAAAATTAAGTATTAGTTTCCCGGATTCATTAAGGCATCGATTACTAGGTTATCGCGGGTTCTGATTTCATTTTTTGAATGAAATATTTGTTTGCGCACGCGTTAAGGTTTATTATGGTATAGAGATTTGATCGGGCATGCGCATTTCGGATTACTGTTACTGTTGAATTTGATTATGATATTCGGATAACGATCGTTAATTAGGTTAACGAAGATTCTGATTTTTTTATTAGATTTTTCATCGTGCATGCGCATTTTGATTTACTGTTACTGCTGACGTTTTATATTACATAGTGATCGTTAATTAGGTTCTCAAGTGTTTTGATTCCTTCTTTTCTATTAGATTTATGATCGGGCTTGCGCATTTCGATTTACTGTTACTTTTGAAGTTTCATAAGACATAACGAACGTCAATTAGGTTCTCGAGTGTTCTGATTCTATTTTTTGAATTTGATTTTTGATCGGGCATGCGCATTTCGATTTACTGTTACTGTTGAATTTGATTATGATATTCGGATAACGATCGTTAATTAGGTTAACGAAGATTCTGATTTTTTTATTAGATTTTTCATCGCGCATGCGCATTTTGATTTACTGTTACTGCTGACGTTTTATATTACATAGTGATCGTTAATTAGGTTCTCAAGTGTTTTGATTCCTTCTTTTCTATTAGATTTATGATCGGGCATGCGCATTTCGATTTACTGTTACTTTTGAAGTTTCATAAGACATAACGAACGTCAATTAGGTTCTCGAGTGTTCTGATTCTATTTTTTGAATTTGATTTTTGATCGGGCATGCGCATTTCGATTTACTGTTACTGTTGAAGTTTTACAAAACATCATGTTCGTTAATTAGGTTCACAAAGATTCTGAATCCTTTATTTGAATTAGATTTTCGATCGCGCATGTGTATTTCGATTTACTGTTTCAGTTAAGGTTTTCAATGGCATGAGGATCGTTAATATGGTTCTCGATTGTTCTGATTCCTTTCTTTAATTAGATATCTGATCGGGCATTCGCATTTCGGTTTACTGTTACTATTAAATTTGATTATGATATTTGGATAACCATAGTTAATTAGGTTCACGAAGATCCTGATTAAATTTTTTTAATTAGATTTTAAATCTGGCAAGAGCATTTTGATTTACTGTTACTGCTGACGTTTTAAATTACATAGGGATCGTTAATTAGGTTCTAGAGTGTTCTGATTCCTTCTTTTCAATTAGATTTTTGATCGCGCATGTGCATTGCGATTTACTGTTTCAATTAAGGTTTTCATTGACGTCGGGGTCGTTAATTAGATTTTTGAGGGTTCTAGTTCTGTTTTTCTATTAGACTCAATTTTTTCTATTAGATTTATGACCGGGCATGGACATTTCGATTTTCAATTACTGTTGAATTTGTTTATGATATAAGGATTGTTGATTTGGTTCTCGAATGTTCTGATTCATTTTTTTGAACTGGACTTTTGATCGGGCATGCACATTTCGATTTACTGTTACTGTGGAAGTTTCATAAGACATAACGAACGTTAATTAGGTTCACGAGAATTATGATTCCTTTATGTGAATTAGATTTTTGATCGGGCAAGTGCATTTCGAACTACTGTTTCAATTAAGGTTTTCAGTGACTTAGGGATCGTTAATTAGGTTCACGAGAATTATGATTCCTTTATGTGAATTAGATTTTTGATCGGGCAAGTGCATTTCGAACTACTGTTTCAATTAAGGTTTTCAGTGACTTAGGGATCGTTAATTAGGTTATTGACGGTTCTATTTCCGTTTTTTTGAATACGATTTTTGATCGGGCATGCGCATTTCGATTTACTGTTACTGTTGAATTTGTTTATGATATTGGGATTGTTAATAAGGTTCTCAAATGTTCTGATTCATTTTTTTAAATTAAATTTTTGATCGGGCATGCGCATTTCGATTTACTGTTACTGCTGACGTTTTCTATTACATAGGGATCGTTAATTAGGTTCTCGAGCGTTCCGATTCCTTTTTTTTAATTAGATTTTTAATCGCGTGTGTGCAATTCGAATTACTTTTGCTATAGTAATTTTATATGACATAAGGATCGTTAATTAGATTTTTTAGGGCTCTGGTTCTGTTTTTTGATTAAGACTTTTGATAGGGCATGGGCTTTTTGATTTACTGTTACTGTTTCATAAGACATAACGAACGTTAATTAGGTTCACGAAGATTATGATTCCTTTATTTGAATTAGATTTTTGATTGCGCATGTGCATTTCGAATTACTGTTTCAATTAAGGTTTTCAATGACATAGGGATCGTTAATTAGGTTATTGACGGTTATATTTCCGTTTTTTTAATAAGATTTTTGATCGGGCATGCGCATTTCGATTTACTGTTACTGCTGACGTTTTCTATTACATAGGTGTCGTTAATTAGGTTATTGACGGTTCTATTTCCGTTTTTTTAAATTAAATTTTTGATCGGGCATGCGCATTTCGATTTACTGTTACTGCTGACGTTTTCTATTACATAGGGATCGTTAATTAGGTTCTCGAGCGTTCTGATTCCTTTTTTGAATTAGATTTTTAATCGCGTATGTGCAATTCGAATTACTGTTGCTATAGAAATTCTATATGACATGAGGATCTTTAATTAGATTTTTTAGGGCTCTGGTTCCGTTTTTTGATTAAGACGTTTGATCGGGCATGCGCATTTCGATTTACTGTTACTGTTGAAGTTTTATAAAACATCACGCTCGTTAATTAGGTTCACAAAGAATCATAATCCTTTATTTGGATTAGATTTGAGATCGCGCTTGTGCATTTCGATTTACTGTTTCAATTGAAGTTTTCAATGTCATAGGGATCGTTAATTTGGTTAAGTCACGATTGCCGACAGGTCATTTTGAAGTTACCATTTCATCTAATGATTACTGGCAGATAGAGTATAACTATCAATAAGTGTTTAACTTACATTTCAAATTAGTTAACGATCCCTATAGGAATACGGCTAGTAACTTTTCACGTACAGATATCTACACTGAACATAATCCAGCTCAATACCTTCCCCCTCACCGATGTGTTTTTATAGATAAATCAACAAGCTGTTCAATTAAGTTTACCTACTTCAGATCTTGCTTTTTGCACCCAAAATTTGTACTAGGCAGAACATTTGTAGACTTCATCAGTAGGGAAACCATGACTAACAGATGTTTCATGATTTCCTTGGACTCTTAAATGAGTTGCTGATTGAGAAAAAAAAATCGGGAAGCTAGAGCACAATGCTGGCCAGAATTTTCCCGAGAATACCATAAAGTCGTCTATGAGACACCTCTACCAGTACCTGCCCCCCTTTCCACTCTCTATCCCCTCCCCCCTCCTCATCGAAGTATGTAAATAAATTATGTGATTGATATTTTTTAGCGATGAACACGCTAAAAAATATCAATCACATAGTTTATTTATTTTTTACTAAGAGACGGAAGCTGGACATCTTTAATGCTCCAACATATTTTGGTAATCAACTCCAATTAACCAAAAATATTAAATATTGTCCCAAAATCACAGAAATTGAATGGAGGGTCCTCCATGGCCAAACCTAAAAATAATAGAAAAATAGCTCTAACCTTGTCTGACCACCCCATACCACCCCTAGCCATCTCCAACCATATCTGATAACCCCATACCACTCCTAACCATCCCCAACCATATCTGAACGACCCTAACCATCCTAAACTACACCCCAGGATTTCACTGAACACCCCAAACCATATCTAACCATCAGTCACTCTCCATCACTACCTCTAACCATGCCTGACAACACCGATCTCCACCACCTCGTTTGACATAGGTCCTGTAGTACCGAAAGCTGTACTTCTTAACAAATCTGAAAAATAACTCTAATAACAGACAATAAATGTCAGGACAATCGCATACATTCACCAAAAGATGTTGGAGACTTAAAGACGTCCAGCTTTCGTCTCTTAGTAAAAAATAAATAAACTATGTTATTGATATTTTTACCAATTAACACACTTCGGTGAGGAAAGGAGAGGGGATGGGGAGAGGAGAGGGGTTAGGTACTGATAAAGGTGTCTCATAGGCGACTTTATGGTATTCTCGGGGAAATTGCGGACAGCATTGTTCTCTAGCTTCTCGATTTTTTTTTTCTCATTCAGCAACTCATTTTAGAGTCCAAGGAAATCATGTAACAGCTGTTAGTCATGGTTCCCATCCTGAAGAAGTCTACAAATGTTCTATCCAGTAAAAATTTTGTGTGCAAAAAGCAAGATCTGGATATAGATAAAGTTCATTGAGCAGCTTGTTGATTCATCTATAAAAACATTTCGGTGAGGGGAAAGCTATTGAAATAGCTTATGTTAAGTGTAGATATCCCTACCCTTCCCTAACCAGCCAATTACAGTGCTTCACCCCTCCCTTGACTACTCCCTCCCTGAGCCGCCTTGTTTACGATGAGCCGCCATTTTGTTTACAATGATGTGGTCAGCATCCACGCTTAACCTCCAGGTTATCCCCTCCACCCATTGAAGGGTCAGGTACCCACCTTATAGAGGTTGAGTGTGCCGCCATTTTGTTTGGTTTTTGCGGCTTGAGAGACGAAAAGCTTTGTTTGAAGGGGCAGGCCCACCTTATAGAGGCTGAGTGTTCCCGACCGCCATTTTGCTTTTTATACGATACCATTTTGTTTTCCTGAAACTTGAGAGGCTTAGGGCTTTGTCGAAGGGTCAAGTACCCACTTTGTAGTATGTAACCTTCCCAACGGTCATATAACCTTAACCTAATCAAAATGTTCATATTGTTTACGCGTTTTTGCAACCTTCTCAAAGTTTATATAACCTTCACAATATTTAACTTTATCTGCATGTAAACAGGCTGGATCATGTATGAACATTTTGGATGATGTCTAGGTGGAATGTAAACATGAACTTTGAACTTTTAATTCCTAAATATAAAAAAAAAAAATGAGTAGGCCCCCTTCATCCTATAACAGCTTTTGGACTTTGAACTGTTTATCTCTAAAACATAAAGATATAGGGCTTCTGAATCTATTAATGATATCAGAGGGAAACATAAAAAAAGAGTAGGGCCTCTTAGTCCTATAACAGCTTTTGGACTTTGAACAGGAATCTTCTATCTTTAATAATCTCGCTAAAACATAAACAATAAAACTTTTTAATTCTCCATTTTTTTTTTTAACTCTCATAGTATAAAATATTAAAATACCTTTAAAGGATTAAAGTTTCTTAGCATTTATAAATACTGATATACAGCATTTTAATCCTTATATAATATCCGGATAGGTGACCTCATTATTATTAGCCAAAGTATTGTGCCTTTTTCAGTTCTCAATGTTTACATTTTTATGCAACCTTCCCAATGTTTATCCAAAAAAAGGACGTGAAAATAAAAAACCGAAGGAGTAAATAAGCATAAAGGGAAAAAAAACTGTGTAAGCTAACCAAAGTTCTAGCAGAGGATGAAAATTAACATGACCCCATAACAATAGTCCACGAAGAACAACTCTACGGTGGTAAAGCTGCAGCAGATCTCTTAGTGGAGAACATAAGTTCCCAGAGCAATATTAAAATAAATCAGGGAAGGAAAAAGCTTATTAAAACAAGCTGAATTTACATATAAGAGAGGCCAAGAAGAAAACAAACGAACTGGATTCCCCATTTGTAATGCTGGAACTCGAAAAAGCTCTGTCTTCCCTCGAACCAAAAAGTTCCACTGGAATCGATGGTATTACAAATGAGCTTTTATTCAACATCGGAGACAGAACAAAGAAGAGGCTCCTAAAACTGTTCAATAACAGTTGGAAATGTGGAATATTTCCATAATATTGGAAGGAAGCAGCCTTAGTCCCTATAAAAAAACTTGAAAGTCGAAAAGAGATGTGAATAGCTACAGACCAATTAATCTACTAAGCTGCCTTGGAAAACTAATGGAAAAACTGGTAAACAACAGACTAATGTAGTTTCTTGAACTGAAGAAAATGCTCATTCCGGAACAAGCCGGTTTCAGAAAATACAAATCACATTACAAAGAAGATCAAATCACATTATCCAAGACATAAAGGATGAATTTCAAAATGGGGAACATACTATTGCAATATGAGTAGGCCTTGAAAAAGCATTTGATAATGTTAGGAAAGAAAGTCTGCTATACAAAGTTACAGAAGGCAGAATAGGAGGCCGGATGTTAATCTGGTTGAAAAAATATCTCCACAAAAGAACAGCTCGTATACATGCATAAATGTATTTGATTTTTTGTCTTAATTAAATTCATACTTCATAAATGTTTTATAATACTAATTTATATTACATTTAATTTAATATGTATAATAATACCAAACTATATTTTGAATTGCTTATTCTTGAATTTTTGTGTGTTTTTAGAACTGAAGATGAATGTATAACATTCGAAACTAGTTTTCAACAAAAACAAAATCATAGAAGTGGCAAATAATTTATCAATCCCTAATTAGATTGATCCTTCTATACCATCATGCGTATGTCAACTGACTGAAAACTTTGTACACAGGTTCCGTAAGACCTCTACTGGAATATGGGATTACCAGTTGGGGCACTGCTACTTCCTCAGACCTTAAAAGATCAACTGTTTATAAAATCAGAGCCTTCGAATAATCACAGGCGCGATGAAGTCAACCCCTATTAATGCAATGAAAACCATCACTGGTTTACAAACCAAAGAGGACAGGAGAAACCTAAAATTTTTGAATTTGAATTCGAAAGCTGCGTGTGTGGCGGATCACCCTCTTAAAGAAAGAGTCAAGCAAGGCTATTCCTCGGGATGAAAGAGACAATGTATTATCCACAGAACCAAGAACATGCAGATGGAAATAGGAATAAAAAACGTAGAACCTGCTTGTATGGATTCGAAAGCTGCGTGTGTGGCGGATCACCCTCTTAAAGAAAGAGTCAAGCAAGGCTATTCCTCGGGATGAAAGAGACAATGTATTATCCACAGAATCAAGAACATGCTGATGGAAATAGGAATAAAAAACGTAGAACCTGCTTGTATGGATTCCATCACGTATTTGCCCCCCTGGAGGAAAAACCCACGCCCGGGTATTGTTAATAATATAACGGGAATAACTAGCAAGAAAAGAATGCTGGCCCCTAAGACGAGAGCCATTAATCTAGAACACATTAATGCGAACTACCCAAGTCACGAATGGACACGAATATATACGCATGGCTTAGCTATAGAAGCAATTAAGAATGGTGGCGATGGTGTAAATATTGATTTTCCAGATAAGAGTACCATTGAAAAGTCAATAGCTACAGGCCACATCTCAACTAATTATCGAGCTCACAGTTCCAGAGGCTATTGTGGGCGCCTTACAGATAATCCTATCTCTACCAAATCAGGAGAATACAAAAATAGTGTTCCTGAGGGATGCAGCATCAGTTCTCGGTGTCCTGAAAACAAATTGAGATAAAAGGTGTTATAAACTGGCATCACAATTTGAGAATCTGAATCACATTAACTTTTTGTATTTTGTAATAGATCCCCGCACACTATGGTATCAGGGGTAATGAGAAAGCAGACAAACTGGCAAACACTGGTTCCCTTCAACAGCAGATAGATGCACAACTTTGTTTACAATGACGTGGTCAGCATCCACGCTTAACCGTCTGGTTTATTTCCTCAACTCATTGAAGGGTCAGGTGCCCACCTCATAGACTGTAACCTTCCAATGCTTACATAATGTTTAACACGTTTACATTTTCCACAACCTTCTTAATGTTTTTATCTTACACAACTTGAAGTTCCTCTCGGCTAGTTCCGATAGTACTCGATGACCAACTTCCAATATTATACTTGAAGCCCCATAATTTTTGTGCTTTTTTAAGTAATTTTAGCGGTTTTTATTGATTTAAGTTATTTTTGATCAGCTTCCAAGTGCAAAATACAGTTCGGTAATAATTTCATGGTTAATGTTTTACTGGTTAGGCTTCAGCCTCCAATTATTAACATAGCTTTGTATTTTTTATACATTTTAGCCAATTTTAGGTATTTTTTATAATTGATTTTGCCTGTTACTTTATGGATTTTAGTAAATTTTAATGATTTTAGATATTTTTTACCCACCAACATGTAAGTTTGTACTGCAACCAAGTATGTTTGGTTCGCTCGAGGGCGTGTCCCATGCAGGCGAGAGGATGGCTCACCAGTAATCATCATTAATAAAGAGGAAGACATTGAAACTTTTCAATGACTTGTATCTCACAGTTCCAGCGGATTTAGACGTTTTCCTTTTTTCAGCAACATATTTTTATGTATATATTCTTATTACTTAAATTTAAATTTTTATTTTTATTTTTTTTCACAATATGCCTTTATTTTTTTATTAATCGCTTATATTAGTTTACAACGTCTCTTCCACTCTTTAAATTTAATTTTCTCAGTAGAAAAACATTATTAATAATGTTGAAAGTAATGGTTTCCTTTCTTTTTTTTTTATTTCAATTCTATTACAAATATCAACCATTGTGCCTTTCTGCTCCAACCCCAACTCTCCTTTATGTTTCTCTGATAAAAATCCTTCTTTTTCCTTTTATAACTAGTATCCTATTGTCTTGCCACGTTAACTCCCAATCCCTTCCAGCCCCTTTCGATGAATTCCTTGTCTATTTCCTTCACGATTTCTATCACATTATTGCTGTCTCAGATACCTGGCTCAAAACAAATATTCCCTCCTCCTCTATATCCATCCCCAATTACACACTCATTCGTCACGATTGGAAGGACCGAACTGGTGGAGGTGTTGGTATCTACATTCATGATAGTTTGAGGGTAAAAATCCTTTCCAAATCCCCTTCCCCTGACACATCTCATTTAGAATATCTTTTCTTGGAAATTTCCATTAATTCATCCTCCCTCCTCTATGTGACAGTATACCGTCCTCCTCATGTCAGATTTGATTCTACATTCGAATCCTGCCTCTTTACCTACATGCCTTTATGCAACAAAGTGATAATAACCGGTGACTTCAACACTAATCTGTGCTCAAACTCTCATGACCAAACATATCCTATAGACCTCATCCACTCCTTAGACCTCTTTATAGCACCCGTTCAATACACCCACCATACTCAGTTTACTAGTACATGGCTGGACCTTTTTATAATAGATTCCTCCCAAAACTTATTATCTTCCTCACAGAATCCAGTACCCTTCCTTTCATGCCATGATCTCATCAAGATCTCCTATAATATTCCAACTCCTAAGCTCATTCCCAAACAAATTTCCTGGCGGGATCTCGACTCATTAACCTCTGAAAAACTAAAATCTTTCCTCGATTCACTTTCCCAATCCCTAGAACCTATCTATTCCTCTACCTACATTGATGAAATAGTGGAATGCCTTTCCTCGAATCTCTCTATTTTCCTAAACTACCAAGCACCCCTAAAGACCTCCACCAACGTCCTGCGGCTCCTTTGATTAATACAGAAATTAGAGAGTTGATGAGGAGAAGAGATGCTGCCAGGAGACGCTTTCGACGAGCACGTGCTACCGATGATTACTCCTCTTTTAAGTCCCTACTAAACCTCATCCAATCTTCCTTACGCCGTGCCAAGGCACAATATTTCCACATTACCTTATCACAAGCCACCGATCCTAAGTCCAGATGGAAAATCTTCAAAAACCTATCCGTAGTAAACTCCAAATACTGCACTTATTACCCGGTTGCTCCTGACGAACTAAATTCCTATTTTGCTGATCCTCTCCCTATATCGCATTCTCCTCCATGCTGCACTCCACAAACATCCTTTGATCCTGAAAATTTCTATTTTACAAATATTTCCTCTGAAGATTTACTCTCCTCAGTTCTCAAGTCTACAGCATACGACTTTGACCCTGATCACATCCCTGTGGAAATCATCAAACGATGTCTCCCTGCCATTTTCCCCTTCCTTTTACATATTTATAATTTTTCCCTCCAAAATTCCATTTTCCCAGCAACTTGTAAAAAAGCCATAGTCCGTCCGTTGAATGAGATTCCGGTTCCCTCCACAGTTTCCGACTTTAGACCAATCTCCATTCTCTCCATCTTATCAAAACCACTTGAAAGAATAGTCCACTCCCAACTTAATAACTTCCTTGAGCAAGAAGCTCTCCTCAACCCTCTCTAGTCTGGCTTCCGATCCCAGTATTCCACGTAATCCGCCTTGTTGAAAATCACCTAAGATCTCCAATCCTCCATAGACCAACAGAAAATTACTATTCTTGTTCTCTTCGACTTTTCAAAAGCCTTCGACTCAGTTAATCATAACACCCTTCTTTCCAAACTTCAAAACCTTTCCTTATCAAATAGCGTCTTAAAGAGGTTCCTATCCTTCCTGTCTCTTCGCTCCCAAACAGTTATCGTCCCCAATAAACCTCCTTCCTCCCGCCCCCTACTAACGCGTGGTGTTCCTCAGGGGTCTACATTCTCACCAATTCTTTTCTCTGTCTATATTAATGATCTCCCCGATTTCATTCAGCATTCACAATATTACTTATATGCTGATGACTTCCAAATTTACTAATCCTTCCATCCTACCGAGATGCTTGAGGCTATCCGAAAGGTACAAGAAGATATAGGTTGTATCAACGCATGGGCAGTACGCAATGATTTGAGGCTGAATGTTAAAAAACCCAGGCCATCCTCATCGGGTCCAAGCATCTTATTATCCCTTCCTTATTATCCCTTACTCTACCTCAACCGCCTACTTTTTCACTTCCACTGTCAGAAATCTGGGAGTAATTTTTTATCAGCACCTAGCCTGGAACAATCACACTTCCCAAATCACCCGAAAGTCCATTGCTATCCTTAAACAGTTCCTAAGATTTCGAGATTCTATACCTCCCAAAACCCGTCAGCTCCTTGTATCCTCCCTCATTTTCCCCCACTTCAACTATGGCTGCCTTGTGTATGGCAGACTGTCTGCCGGGCTTGAGATGAGACTGAAGAGACTAATGAATTGCTTCATTAGATTCATCTTCGGGATTCCCAGGCGCTCCCATGTCTCCAGTTGGTATGCCGAATTAAAGCGGCTTCAACCTGTTTTCCGACGGCAATACTTCCTAGGTATCTATCTTTTCCGAACCTTAAAAACCAAAAATCCTCCTTATATTCTTGATTTGTTCATCCCATGTTCCACTCTTTAAATACCAGATCCCAACCTACAAACTTGTGTATACCCTTTCACAGAACTGCCTCTTTCAAAAGGTCCTCTACCTTTCGAGCTACTTCATTTTGGAATTCCTTACTCAAGTCCATTCGCAAATCCTCATCCTTAAACTCCTTCAAGCATCAATTATTTTTCCACCTCCTTAAATATCAATCTTCCGCATTTATGCTATTACTATAGTTATATATATGTTCATTTTAACAGTTTATAATTTCATGTTTATTATGTCTATTGTTTGTTAGTGTAAATAGGTGTACACATATATTTAATTATGATTTAAATATCTGTAATTATAAAAATCTCCTTTATTTCATTTTATTATTAAACTTTTCTTAATTATTACTCTCTGTAAGCTAGACAAATAGTACAAATACTGAACTTTTCTGTTATTCTTAGGGGGCTAAAAGTTCCAGATTAAAATTTATTTTTATTCATTCATTCAACATAACATTTGAATTTAAAATAATAGTTTTGATTATTTTAACAATAGTTTTTGATCCAATATTCATGCTTATTCTTAAAATTTTCCGTGCCAGCGCCTGATCACATATTATACATTAATACAGTTGAAAATTGAGAAAAGAAGGATTACATATCATAATTGACATATATGATTATAGAGGTATTTTAGTCACAGCTGCCCTTCTACTGTGATGGATGTTTCATAGCTGTAGCGCAAGTATCGACCGCAGAGCATAGATTTTTTTGAACATTGAACAACATTGTTCAACTTGTTCGATGTCCTTTACTCCTTTGAATCTGATGACGAATGGAAATGTTTCTAGGATATCTCTCTCTACTCATCGGTGATGATCTGAAGCTATATCAAAGTGAATACTTTCGTAGTCACGCGGTAGAGCGTAATGGCGGAAAGAAAATTTATTGTACATTAGTTGCGCTTGCGCTCCCTTAAACTCACACATTCTCTTACCGTCATTTTTCAAATTTTAAATTATCATGTTTGACCTTGCTTATTCCCCCACCACTATTTAAAAAATGTTTATATTCATTTTAACGCTTCTAAATACTCACTTCATAAATCAAATTGTTTGTTTTCCCTAATGAATTGATAACTTTTTATTAGATATTTTTGTATCGTCTCCGGGTCAACATGTCATGTTTTGTGTAGGTGACTGTCAATATTAGAATGTTGGGCATCATCGGATCATAGATATTATTAACAGTAACTAATAGGAGCAAAATCGGGTTGTTAGAGCACGATTCTGACCACACTTTTTTCCAAAAATACCATGGGTTCGTCTATGAGGCACCTCTACCAGTACTTGTTCCCTCATCGAAGTTTGTTTATCGATAAATCAACAATCAGTTCAATCAATTTTAACCAGTTCATCTATCTTTTACATGGTAACTTTCTATTGGACAGAACATTGGTGGACTTAATCGGGATGGAAACCATTTTTAACCGATGTTTCGGAGCTCTCTTGGATTATAAAATGAGTAGCTGATAGAGGAAAAATCAGGTATTTAGAAAACAATGCTGATCACACTTTCTACGATGAATATTTCGTCTATGAGACATTTTTCCCAGTTCCTGTCGCCTTAGCGAGGAGTGTTTTTTTTATAAACCTATCAATCACAGACTTGATTTTATTAGATTTGTATTTATTTATTAATAAGAGACGGAAGTTGGACGTCTTTAAGACTACAAGATCTTTTGGTAATCAAGATCCAATCAGGCCAAAATGTTAAATATTGTCCTGAAATGACAGAAATTTAACGGAAGTTATTAGCAGCTTTTTGAAAAGTTAGACGAGCTACAAGCATTACTTGGGGCCATAATCCAAGTGTCATGTTGTGGATATATTCTACTATTAAAAGATCAATCCTAGTCGGGTGACCTTAGTAGATGAACTCCTCTACTCTACTTATTCGAAAATAATCTTTTACTCTCCTTATATGAAAATAATATTTTCAACCCAATTTATCACTATTTTCGTGGAAGTGCTGCTACATATCTAAGATCATTAAAACTATCAACACAATTGTATGCGAATCAGCTTACCTCTATTGTCTGTTTTAAGAAATATTATTCAGCTTTCATCATGAGGCGGTTATCTAAAACACCGATCTACGGTGTGGTCAAGTACGGTTAGAGGTAGCGATGGATGATAACGGATGAACAGATATTGTTAGGGGTGATCAGGAATCGTGGGGTGTGGTTTAGGATGGTTAGGGGTGATCTGAGATGGTTGGGGATGGTTTGGAGTTTTATTGGGCGGTTACAGGGATTGTGGTATGTGGTTTAGGATGGTTAGGGGTATTCAGGTATGGTTCGGGGTGGTTTGGAGTGGTATGGGTTGGTCAGATATGGTTGGAGATGGTTAGGGGTGGTATAGGATGGTCAGACATTGTTAGAACTATTTTTCTATTATGTTTAGGTTTGTCCAGAGAGAGAAAGTGTAGTCAGAATTGTGATCTAACAACCCGATTTTGCTCCTATTAGTTACTGTTCATAATATCTATGATCCGATGATGCCAAACATTCTAATATTGACAGTCATCTACACAAAACATGACATGTTGACCCGGAGACGATACAAAAATATCTAATAAAAAGTTGATAAGTAAATAGTTGATAAGTGATAAGGAAAACAAACAATTTGATTTATGAAGTGAGTATGTAGAAGCGTTAAAATGAATATAAACATTTTTTTTTAAATAGTGGTGGGGGAATAAGCAAGCTCGAACATGATAATTTAAAATTTGAAGAATGACGGTAAGTAAGAGGATGTGTGAGTTTTAGAGAGCGGAAGCGCAACAAACGTAAGTTTTCTCTCCGGCATTATTTTCTACCGCGTGGCTAACATTAAGAACACTAGATATAGAAAATTCCTTAGAATTCTGTGTTAGGTATTTTACACTCTAGTATGCTTACACAGAATGCTATCTCATATGTCTTAAAACGGAATGTCTCTTTAATGTCTACCAATCTAGAAACCCTGTGGCAAATCAGTAAAACTAGATGCTCAATCAAAAACAATATTATTCATTACTTTATATTGATAGCATTGAAAAGCAAAATTTACAGTACTATGTATCTCCTTTCTATTCCTGTGTCACACAACAACACATTTGTAACAACATTAACACCTCACAAACTTGTATTATTAGATTAGAATAATATACTTACAGGATACTGCACATATATCAACGCTTATTATTATTGTATAAACATTATTGAAATTAACAATAATTGTATCCATAATGTACTCACAAATAATTTTAAACATTGTAGGTCATCAACTATTAAGGTCCAGTCTTTTATTAAATATGTAGATGATATAGATTATTAGCTTAGTTTTCTCTTAGTTTTAATATTAGCTATGTAGCATTAGAAGATAAGGCCCATTTTTTTTTTTTTTTTACCCCAAACTGTCTTGATTAAACTTGAACACAATGAAACACTGCCTAAACAGTGCATGGAACACTACCCTAAGGCTAGTAATATAATAATAGATTCAAACATTATCAAATTAGAAAATATTATGATCCTGGTGTCATGGCCGCTACTGAAGTAATGCTTAATTATTGCTCTGTACTAATTCAGTTATCGTAGTGGTATTAGAGCGTGTATTGATTAGCAACTTTGTAAACATCGATTTTATACAAAGGTGAACAATGTTTTAATAACTTGAGTGAGGTGAGTGCTCCTCAACTAACTTTATTAGTGAGAAGTTGTGCTGGTAGAACAGAGAGACCACCCACGTGGCAAGGCAGTCTGTTACCTGCTCGCTATTGGCCTCTGGCTTTCATCGCATAGAACAGAGTCTTATCAGATCATAGGTAGCTCAGTGATCTAGGCGCCGTACATCTGTTCTCGTCGCCCGATTGTCATGAATTCGAATCCATAGACTTATTACACTTTTCTTTTTTTTTTTTCTCCCGTAAATCCATAGAATGGGATAAATCCTCGAATATGGACACGGATGAAGAGATAGCTTTATCCAAAATAAGCGAGGCTGCACCTGGCTCTGCTGGGAATTCGCCAAATAAAAAATAAACCAACACCCGCAGTAACTCTGAGGCAACTAATGAAATAGAATCTACATCAACAATTCCTACCATACCAACAAGCAACAAGTTTGCAGCCCTAAATAATACAACGGAATCTACCACTTACTGGCAGTTCTCTGAACCAGAGCCACCTCCAATATTTGTAAGCAATATTCAAGACTTTATGGCGTTAGGCCATAAAATTTCAAATTTAATTGGACAAACCAATTTCAAATGTTTTTCCCGGTTAAAAGACATCAAAATAAACACTACGAACAAAGAAAATCATAAAAAATTAGTCAATCATTTGACAAAAAAGAACGATTTTCATTGTTTTCAACTAAAAGGAGAAAAAGCGTACAGAGTCGTCTTCACACCGCCACCCCCACTACCGCTATCAAGAAGGATATAGAAGAGTTAGGGCATAATGTGAAAAGCATCTACAACGTGGTCCATCCTACTGAAAGATATCCACTGCCACTGTTTTTTGTCGATCTTGAGCCAGGACCAAACAATACTGAAATATTTCTAGTTAATAAGCTAGTATACTCGTGTATACGTTTCGAAGAGCCCAGGCAGAGGGCAGAAATTCTTCAGTGCACTAAATTCTTATCTATCCCAGTCGCCCTATCCTTCACAAGAAGCACAATTAAATGTGGATCCCATACAACGATCCCAAAGGAGGGTTAACCTCCACCAGGACAGATTAATCCTCCACCTCAGGACTCTGCCTTCTACTCCTATCCTAGCAAAAAACCCTTCCTACATAACATCAATCCTATCATGATTCCTTTGTGATCTTCAAGATACGATAAGACCTCTACTCCAACTACTTACCAGAGTCCTAACTGAAATCCCGCTCAATATCTCACGACGAGCAAAAAGACCCTAACTATCCTTTTGTGGAATGCAAATGACCTACAGGATCATAGAGACGAACTTGATATATTTCTCCACGAAAATTTCATTAACATTGCCTTAGTTACTGAAACCCATTCAAGACAACTTCTTTCATTTACATACGCGACTACATTTCATACAGATCAGATCACCCAGACACTACGTACTCTTGCATCCTTATACACTAATTCCCTACCTCACTCCCTAATTCCCTCCACTCCAACCGACATCATTCAATCAACCTCTATAACCTTATCCTCCCACCCATTGAACATTATATTCTCAGCTGTATACTGCCCTCCTGGTAATTCCCTTTCCTATAACCACCTTGACGCCTTATTCCGATCCCTCGGTCCGCGGTTCGTTGCTGGAGGAGATTACAACGCCAAAGACCAACGGTGGGAATGTCGAACTTCCAATACTCGAGGCAGGATTCTTTTTTGTATCACGACCCCAATAGTTATTCCATTCTCTCTCCCATGAACCCTACTTACTGGCCTACATCTCTTAAAAAACGTCCTGATATCTTAGATATATTCATTACTTCCCTGATACCCTCCTTCCAATTCAAAATAAAATCCATAGATCCTCAGATCACAGTCCGGTTCTGCTTCTCTTGCATACAAATCCTGTTTCTAAACCCTCTCCTCCTTCACTGATTACAGGACAAGTAAACTGGGACAATTTTCGGTACGATCTAGAAAACAAACTAAACTTAAAAACTCCGTTAAATACTAAACAACAGATCGATTACGCTATTGAGGAATTCACAAGAGCAATAGGAACCACTGTTTACAGCAACACATCACACCACAAAATTAGAAATACCCGTGAAACCAATTTACCACATCATCTCCGCATTTTATTTACTGAAAAGCGCCGAGCAAGAGCGAGGTGGTATAGAACAAGATACCCATCAGATAAAACTCATTATACAAAACTGACCAACAAATTAAAAATAGAAATCAGAAAATTCAAAATTTCCAGAACTTTTCAGAGAAATTAACTACTAACGATAAATCATTATGGATAACTACAGCAAAGCTACTAAAATTCAAAACCTTTAACCATTTTCGGTAAACACCTATTCAATACTTTTAATCCTCATCCTGAAATCCTTAACCCAGCCCATCTTGAACATGTTGAGGCAGAACTAACTATTCCACTTCAGATGTCCCTTCCTCATAAAGCGTTTCATTCTTCTGAAATAACTAACATCAGTCAGAAATTACCTTCCAAAAAAGCTCCTGGCAATGATCTCATCACATCGCATATCCTAAAACAGCTCCCTCGAAAAGCTGTCCTATTCCTAACCTATATATACAATGCTTCACTCCGATCCACCTATTTTCACGACCCTTGGAAACCCAAAAAGCACTTGAATACCCGTCCTCCTATCGTCCTATTTCACTCTTGCCTTCTATGGGCAAAATCCTAGAAAAGCTCATATTAAAACGACTGTACCCAATCCTAGATTTAAATCAAGTGATTCCTGACCACCAGTTTGGATTTCGAACATCCCATTCTACTATACAGCAGTGTCATCATGTGGTGGATGTAATATCCTCCCCATTGAAGTGTGAATCCAAAATTCTTCGAAAAATCCTTAATGCTCCTTATTTCGTCACAAATAAAATTATCCATAAAGACCTCAATATCCCATTTGTTGCAGATTTAGCCCGAAATAGATATACATATCTCCTTTAATTCCAAACTCCTTACCCACACCAATCCTCTTGTTCGTAGCCTTTCATCCCAAAGTATTCTTGATAATCCTCTGAGGCGTCTGAAAAGAAGATGGCCACGGGACCTTCTAACTTAAAATAGCCTTTGAATTGCTACCAATGGGTGGTTCCTTCAAAAGTCATTATCATTTCTTATATTCTAACTTCACATTTACTTATTGTATGATTGTAATACAGTTGTAAATTTCAATAAATAAATAAAAATAAAAAAAATACTACTAGTAGCCCTTTACCCCTAAATATGGCATTCGATGTATTTGAGCTACCATCTAATCTATATGTTGCGTTAGAAGACTTAGATTACGTATCTTTTGTAGAAACTAACTACTACTAATTACTTGTACATACTTAGCACTATTGTTTTGTATCTCTTTTTATATCATGTATATCTCCTTATCCTTAGGCATTGTAAATGTATCTCAAGGTTGAAACCACCAAGCCAACGAAGGGAAGACATCATCCTCACTCCAATATCTAATCCATGGACTTTACCTACGAAGTAACACTCGCCGGAATTTCGTAACTTCAGAAGGGAGGAGTTAAGGTGCATAAACCTACTTATTTGAGTCAGCACTTTCCCCTTCCCTCAATATTGTATATATACACCTCTATTGCAGACGCAAACCAGTCATTATCAGTCATTAGAGATAGTACCATATTGTTAATAGTAGTGATAGTGTAGTGCCTATCCATGTAACTTTGTACTTTTGCCAATAAAGTTTTTTTAAGTTCTTCGTGCTGCCAAGTTCTTTATCTGACTATAGCAGCTTTATTGGTGCTGAACGTACTATAGTGATTTATATTTCTTTAGTTCATGAGATCTCGAAAAGATGTATTATAAAATTCTTTTCCACTATTGCTTTGAATTTTTTTCGGAGTTCTCGAACTGTTTTTGAAAATGTTATTCAAGGCTGAAGAAACGAATTCTCCAATTTTGTTTTTTACCAGCTCGGCCCAAGCATATTTTGAAAAGCAATCAATCACAGTTCATAAATACCTGAAACCTATATTAAATTTTGCTTATGGTTGGACTTCTACCAAATCGATTTGACATTAATCATCGACAACTTTTAAAATATTTTTTCTTCTGGGATAATGTTTACGAGTAGGTTTATGTAACTCAGTTACTATCGCTTCCTTTATTGTTCCCTCTATCTTCTTTAGATACAAAATGTTTTAAAGCGTAGGCTAGAGTGACGACATCCTGTTTCTCTGTAGGATCTAATACATTTGAAATTTTTTTAAATTTGCATCATATTTATCGTGAATTATTTCACCAACTTGGACTTTTGAGTATGCAGAGAGCTGTGCTTTCGGGAAATTTTCGAGTTATCAAGTTTCTATCGTCTACTGGGTGTGCAAAATTTATTAATTGTTTGCGATTTCCATTGATCCGATTCCCAGACTTTTTTTTAAATTTATTATTTATTTATTTATTGAAATTTACAACTGTATTACAATCATACAATCAGTAAATGTGAAGTAAGCATATAAGACATGATAATGACTTGTGACGGAACAATCCATTGTAGCACTTCAATGGCTATTTTAAGTTAGAAGGTCCCGTGGCCATCTTCTTTTCAGACGTCTCAGAGGATTATCAGGAATACATAGGGATGGAAGGCTACGAACAAGAGCGTTGTTGTGGGAAAGGAGTTTGGAATCAAACGAGTTATATCTATTTTGGGCTATAGGGAACATACTAATACCATACTTTGTATCCATATCCTCGGTATCACCGCTAATATATTTTTCCATATAAGGCGATATCAGTGGACATAACTGAAAGAGTTGTAATCTGAATTGTAAATTTGTCTGCCTTCCGTAGTAGATTTTAACATTTCTTACATCTTCGAGGGAGTTAGCTTAGTTTTCTTTGCCGAATGTTTACCCTCGTCATCATCATCATCTTCGTCTATTTGTTGCAAAGTTTGAGAGCTACGAATAGGTGTTGATGTAGAAGCGCCTTTTTTCAAATATTTACTAGTTGGGACAATATCTTATAGTATTGAATGCTTCATATTTAAAACTAAGTTTAATAATATTAGTGTCTTTCTCCTTTTTATTATAAAATTATAAATGTATCGAAACCTTTTCTATATCGTCCTGAGGAATCGCATGACGTTTTATCTGTTAGAATAAATCTATGGGGATCGTCTTTCCAACATAAGTGACACATTTCTTTGAATGTTTAAAAAGGAAAATCAGAACTGCTTAGATAATTAAAAAGTATGAGAAAATTAACATTATCCCTAATCAGATGATCTGGTATTCTCGCATACGTTTTTGTAAGAAAAAAACAATTTGCGTATAATATCCTGATTCTCCATAGCTACATCATCAAAGATAAAGATTGAATTTTCATTTGCTTCTTCTGGGTCAATTACTTGTTCAGTTGACATCCACATGATGGTATAGAAGGATCAATCCCTAATTACTTGTTCATTAGCGGTGAAAGTATTATAACCGAGCTTCGGTACTCTTTCCATTACTAAGCGTAGAAAATCATATTTCGATTGGTCTAACATTTTTCCGTATAAATAAATATTTTCAAATTTGAGACCTTTCGGGTCTAACAAAAGGCTTAGCATGAGATTGGTTTTTCCGCATCCGCCCGGTCCACAAATTTTAGCTCTTATATTATCCTACAACAAAGGTCCGAGGTGGTTGTTTACCTTCTGTTCACTAACAGACTACTTTTTCAGTTGACATCCGCATGATGGTATAGACTACTTTTTATATATTTAAGGGTAATGATTCAAATGTGTGATGGAACTTCATGATATAATTTTAACTGGAATATAATATAAAAAATAAAATAAGAATGCGTTGCATTCATCAATCCAGATTTGTCGGCTCGACACCTCGTACCTCGCCTGTTAAATAATAACAACGTCGCAGCAAACCAGTCCTAACCCCTACCATGTGCTTCAAAATGAAAAAGATACAATGGATTCAGCACCTATATCTATATTCAGCACCTCGGCATCCTCCGATTTTAGTTAGGAAGATTTTCATACTAACTAACTTGGGCAGGAACGATATTTATATATCATTAACATACCTTATGGGTTGTGATCAGAAACATACACCCCTCGACACCAGCTGAAGCCATTGAGGAAGAACTGATGGCTTTAGGTTTTAAAGTACGTCAGATAACGAACGTATAAAAAGAAAATAGAAAACGACCAAAGGTAAATAATAAAAAAATAGCATTACACCTATTTTTTGTGGACTTAGAACCTTCACCTGGGGTTGAAAAAATTAACGTTGTCAATAGGATTTATTATACAAAGGTTAAATTTGAGAAACCGTACAACAAAAGGGATATCGTTCAGTGCCATAATTGCCAGGCATATGGCCATACCAAATCATACTGCCACCATTTACCCCGATGTGTGAAATATGATGAACAAAACGAGTCAGAAGAGTGTATCAAGTGTAACACCCGCAGTATGTGCCCTATGATTGAAAGGACACCCGGCCAACTGCAAAGGGTGCCAGATATTTAAAAATCTTAAGAATAAATTTCTGAAACCCAGATGCCAAAAAGATTGTTCTAGACCTAGAAGACAACCTTCTAAAATCGTTGACTCGAAGGTGTCCTTCGCTCAATTCCTTGGAGGAGGAAATCAACACAATAAATTGCGGCAGGGCCTCACACAACAACAAATACCTCAACAAACTCAATCACAACCTCAACACTCAATTCCTATTAATTTGCCAATCCTCAGCAATCCTATGAGCATCAAATTCCTCATATCCCTACTCCATCAAATGCCACAGATCTTACCAGTCTGTGTGACATCCTTCCTTTCAGAATTCCAATCCCTTGTTAATCCCCTCATATCAATCCTTACCAATTTTGTATCCCACTTCACCCATTCCTTAAGAAATCCTTAAATGAATTCTATTAAACCCTAATTAGGAAGAACGCTAATGGTATTCGAAATCACATTAACGAACTAACCGCATTATTAATTGACAAACATGTTGATGTGGCACTAATTACTGAAACTAGACTGATCAGTAAATTGGTTTTTAAAATACGACAATACTCATCATATCGTATTGACCATCCTGACGGTAGAGCCCATACCGGTACTGCTGTCATAGTACATCAGTCCTTACCCCATCACTTACTCTCCCTGCCAATACATGATATCCTACAAACAACTGCTGTAGTAATACCTTCAATAGTAATAAAGGCTTCACCTTTCCAATCACGATTGCATCAGCGTATTATACTCCTAACAAATCCATTTCCGATATCCAATTCAGTTCTCTCCTCAAATCATTTCATTCTAGGTGCAGACTTAAACGCCAAGCATCAACAGCGGGGTTCCAGAACCACGAACTCTCGTGGACGGACTTTGCTATCTTCACTCAGTTCTTCACTCCAGCGTTTTAGGCTTCTTTCCCCTAATTCTCCTACTTACTGGACAACCGATTCTAACCGTAATCCTGATATTCTTTATTTCTTCATCCACAGGAGATTAGGCCCCCTCAACTATTCCATTACTCGCCTTGATGAACTTTCCTCTGATCATGGCCCATTAATCCTAAAAGTATCAATAGCCCCATTCCTAAACCTTCCCCACCTTCATTCATCAGAGGCCGAGTTAACTGGAAACTCTCTCGCCATATCCTGCCCAATAAAGCCGACCTCATAATAACCCTGAAAACCCCATAAGACATCGATGATAATGTTTATTCCTTCACCACCACAGCACAGCAAGCTGTCTGGATTGCTTCCTCCCCCAGTCACTCCCAAAGAACTCCTAACAAAAATCAATTGCCGCAACAGCTCATTGACCAAATCCATATCAAACGCCGTGCCAGATCATTATGGCAACGTTCCAGACACCAAACTGATCGCCGCTTCTACAACTATTATTGCAAAAAATTAAAGCGGGAGTTGGCAACCTTTCGTTCCCAATCCGTTAATTCCAACCTATCCTTTCTCTCTGTTCGTGACGATTCCCTGTGGAATATCACTAAGAAAACCCTAAAATTTCACCATATTCCCCATCCCCTCCGGCGAAGTGATGGCTTCTGGGCAGCTTCTGACGAAGATAAAGCCGAGGAATTCACTAAAAACATTCACTCCTCATCCAGGATCCCATCCCACCCACACCACAAAAGCGGAAGAATTCCTTATATAACCAATACCACTATCCTTGCCTCCTAAAACTGTTAACCCCTGTGAGGTCAAATATCTACAAACAATTTTTCCCCGTAAATCCTCTGGATACGTATATTATCCCTCAAATCATTCGACAACTTCCACCTAAAGCTGTCATATTCCTTATATATATATTTACAACTGCATCCTACACACTACTAACTTTCCTCTCTCATGGAAACATTCCACTATCAATCTTTTCTTAAAACCAGACAAGCCTTCCAATAATAGCATGGCATCTTATAGACCAATTAGCCTACTCCCAATCCATTAAAATTTTTTCGAAAAGATCCTTCTCAAACGAATCCTACGCATATTAAAATCTCAAATTCTTTCTTCTCGTCAATTCGGATTTCGTTCACAACATTCCACTGTTCAACAAGGACTCCGAGTTGTTGACCATATTTCCTCTGTCCCAGAATACTTTTGGCTGGGTATGGCACGCCGGATTGTTCTTTAAGCTTAAAATTAGTTTACCTCAGTTTTAATACCTAGTCCTTCGATCCTATCTCTCTAATCGTTCCTTCCGAGTTCATTGTGATACCGAATTTTCCAATCATTATCCAGTTGAGGCCGATGTTCCTCAAGGCAGCGTCTTGGGACCCGTCCTCTACATTTTATTTGCCGCTGATATTCCCATTCATCCCGATACCTTCCTGGCAACATTTGCTGATGACACCGCCATCCTTTCATCCAACTCATATCCTGAAGTAGCATCCATAAACCTGCAAAGGCACCTTCTCCTAATCGAACACTGGTTTAATAATTGGCGTATCAGGGTAAATGAATCTAAATGCAAGCATATCACGTTCACCCTTCGCCTGTCCGCCAGTTCATCTTGACTCCATACCACTTCCTTTCTCAGACACAGTCCGGTATCTTGGCTTCCTTCTAGACAGAAGACGTTGAGCCCACATAGTAGATTTAAAATACAAGAGCTAAACCGACGATTTGGCCAACTATACGGACTGCTTAATCTCACCTTTCAGTTGACAACAAACTACTAATTTACAAGACAATTCTGAACTCTATCTGGACTTATGGGCTCGAATTGTGGGGGACAGCTAAACTTTCGAACATTAAGCGCATCCAATCCTTTCAGTCTAAAGTCCTTCGAACAATAGTTAATGCTTCATACTATGTAACCAACAATACCCTACATCATGACCTTAATAACACATTTGTTTTAGATCTTATTCCATATAAATTCTCCAAATTTCACCAGAGCTTAACTCATCATCCTAATCCTTTAGCACAATCCCTATCTAGCAATCCCCCTCAAAGGTTGAAGCGGTAGTGGTCCCGAGACCTTCTGTAAATATGTATGTTGGAGTTCTGGCAACGGCCAGATTCTCCACTCAAGCTCTGTATGTCTGTGACTGTAGTGCCCTCGCTCAGTCTCCACTGGCTTCAATGCTAGTGACGCGTTTGAGAGAGAAGCGCGATAGTCCCGCTTCTCCATCAATAAGTGGGGAGACAAGCATGGCTCGGCGTACCAGTGTATATAATAATGCCTGCGTTTAAGATGCTTAGGTTTATTTTATTATATTTATTTTTCTTTTTTTCTTCCTTTCTTCCCATTTATTATTTTGTTATTATTTTATTTATTTAAATTTCTGTAAATATGGTGGAAATAACCTCTTTAATCATTATTACTATTGTCCTTTATTGAGAAAGCCTGTAATATTACTCAATAAACTAAAAGATTAAAAAAAAAAATCAAAGGACATTATTTTATAGTATAATTTACAACAAAAAATGTTCATCAATCAATGTTTTTTTAGAAAAATTTTTTCTTCCTCCATATTTTCTTATTCTTGCAAAAACCTGAAACAAAAAAACATATGCAATAAAATTTCCACCATGATTGTTTTAACACATAGTGATAATACTGGTTCCATAGCTTTAGTATCATGGTAAATCATAAATAGAAAACAAATTTAATAGCTTTGAAACATGTAAAAATTGCTGAAAATTTAATTATAGCTCTGCAGCCTTAAGCTAAATTACTTAAAATTACAAAACTTGACTTACACTGCTATGAGTCTCACCAGCTTTTTTATCGTGGTAAAGACCGAAATTGGTGAAATGGGATGAACCCTTTGAAACCAGATATTAAATAAACATTAAAGCTTGCGCAACTTATTTTTTCATACACCAAAATATTCTTGACTACAATTGAAACATATTCCATTTTATCCTGCTTAAGTAATATTTAATAAGCAAATTTACAAAACATTCATTTTATAGAAATAATGAACATTTGATCCCACGATCATTCTTACCAGCTCATATAAGTGACTTTGACAATGCACACCAAGTAGGTACAATTTTGATTTGGTTTTTCTAATAATCAGTTATTTCCAGGGTTTTAGCTATTTGTTCACTCGTGTAGAGATTTTTTAGGTTATTTCTTGAAGATCAATGTGCAATTTACATAAATTGAAAGTCTTTTCAATAACCGGTTATTTGTTACAATTCCATTAACTATTATTTGTAGCGTCATCAAAAACATGTTTTGATGGGAAGTTATTTAATTAAAAATAACCGTTTTTCCCGATTTTTTTTCCCAAATTGCAATCATTGGCATCGGTTAAAACCGCTCAGCTTTAAGTGAAGGTAAAATAACCGAAATACCCGATAGCCAATTTTTTTTTTCTCACAAAAACCGAAAATCTTAGACCAAAGGCAATCCTGATAATCTAGGTAATATGGGAGATAAGCAAACCAAAATCCTTAAATAAGCAGAAACCGCTTATTACAATAAAAACTATTTATAGCTCGTGAGTCCACCGACGCCAACGTCCAGTGGCACTCTTGTAAACCATTTTTAAATTCAACAAACATCATTTCATTACCATAATTTATTGGAGGAATCTAAGGAGGAACTGTACATTGAATCAAAATAAAACTCGAATATTTGACTTATTAATACATAGCTACGTTCTTGATATTATAGTTACAAATTCTTATATAATGTGAGCATTAAATAAAAAAAAATGCATAAACATCTGATCCGGATAATACGGTGTTCCGGATAAAAGAGGTTTTGCTGTATTTTCATTGACTTTTTCTAGAACAGGTTAAGGGTGTTGTTTCGTCTTCCGAAATATGAAACGTGAACATGGCGCCATCTCATGGTAGTCGAGACAGCTAGGCCATAGTAACGCTCTCAGCAGGAACTAAAAGGCATAGGGGGGCTTATTCAAGTCTGAACAAAAGTCTGATAAAGTCCAGACAACCGGTATTTTTTCTTGAGAGCTATCAATAACTCTACAATGACGGAGTAGATTTAAAAAGGTGTTTCCCTGACATAGGAGAGAAAAGAAATGAGAGAGAAAGAGATGAGGAGAGGCCTGTAGGCAATAATCAGTATGAGTTAATTCAAGAAGCGGAGTAAGTCACCTTCCTTTTTTGCATGTTCTACTACTATTCACCCACCTACCTTCAACATAATCATCCGACAGTTCATCATTATCAATAGGCCCTGCTATCAAAATTTAACTAACCCTGATAATCATAATTGTTCAAATTTTGTCTTCCCCATTCCGCATGTGTAATTCATAAATATATTAATTCATAATATCCTTTATCTTAAATTGTCTTTTTTCATACATTCAACTCCAATTTTCAACCAGATTAAATTTTCAAGATATTAATGCTTGACCATGAAAGATGAAAGTATTAACACCGTACAGGTGTAGTATGGCTTCTTATACTCTTTAACATTTCTATATCTCTATCCGTATACCACTAATTTAAATAACATATAATGCACTTATCACATCCGGCATTGGAAAATATGAACTCAAACACAGAGAACATTGTGAAATTGCCAGGGCTAGAAGGTAATCGGAAATTATTTTATCAAGTGTGGATAAACTTGTGCCAGCTGGTTTAGAACCAGGGGGTTAAGAACATTCTCTAACCTCCTGGCTTCTAATACTCAGTTCGGCTAAAGAATTGTAAAAATCTCTCCATGTTTAGTGGTGAATAAGTGTGAAATATCTGCTGGGCTTGTTGCCAGGGTAGTGGTTCCTTAAATTACACATATCAAAAAAAGTCTTGCACTATTCGTTTCCCCAATAAAAGTTTGACCTTAGTATCACGATATTAGAAAACAATAAACGCAGAAACGTTTCTGTACAAACACCAGATTAGGAGCCAAAACAAGACGATTCATAAAAAAAGTGATAACCGGCCAAGTAAACTTTTATCTTCAGTTGTAATTTAGTGCTCTTAATGCGAGCCTGTCCTGTTGTGAGTCTGTTCAGGATGAGTAGGAAGGTTTTATAAAAAATAAAACGCCATCAAATTGTTATTTTGAAGGAGGAAGCTAAATTGTCCGCAAACTAAATCGCTCAACCGTTAAAAATAGGGCAAAGCGACGTTGAAAGGTGGTGAAATAAAATTATGATTTCTGGTTCGGTTGAAGGTAGACCTAGTAGTGGTAGCCCACGAAAAAACCGTCGCAATGAAGATTGTGTTATTGTCCTAAGGGCCAAAAGGAACCGAAACTCAAGAGCTGGACCTACGCCTTCAGCTGGAGCGCAGTCCGAGGACAACAGTTGTACGGAATTAATGCCTTCAACTTAATGGTCAAACACAAATTCCTTTTGAAATTTATTCTGTATAAAAAAAAGATAAGTTAGAAAGTGGGCTGTATGAAAACGAGTATATGTTTAAAACAAGAGATAATATGAACTAATATATTTTATTATTTATACAAGCGGAATGGGGAAGGCAAAAGTAGAACAATAATAATTATTATGGGTTAGTGACATTTTGTTTTTGGGTCAATTTAATAATAATGATAATAAGTGAACAAACTATACCAAATCGTCTTCACGATGCTAAGCTTTGGACAGGAAGCCACCGCATATTGACCTCTGTGAAGGTAGAGGAGCCAACCTCAAAGTCAAATTTTTTTTAGAGTTCTGATTGCCTCCTAGGAGTTCTACAGTTCTCAATAATTTTCAGAAATAGTTCTGTTGTTTAAACCACAAAAAATAACGACTAAAGATACGGAGTGCCAACTTTACATTTCTCGCAACTTTGAAGCCCTTTAACTTTTTTGCTATAAACTGTAGCACTTTGGTTAATCAGGATAATAGATAGAACTCTTATGGGAGCTACCGGAACTTTAGGTTGAAAACATAAATAAATCATCATGAAATGTATAAAAAGCAGAAATCTTTGCAAAATGGTAGGCTGGTCGGCATAGCAAATATTTAAATCGCAAGTGTGAGCAATAATATTTATGAGCCTGCTAAGCAAAATTTATTTTCGATCTACGCAAAGATAAGAAAACATTTCATTGAAACCTAGATCTTTTTATTTTCGTGCATTAAAAAGAGAAATAAAAGCATTAAAATAATTTTGCTGAACTGATTGGAGATGGACACAAGTTTGCGGGTTTTTAGGCCACGCCAGTGACTTTCATTCAGAGCCTACGGGTGTTTAAACCTCGCCAGTGACCCATTCCATTCAAGGCAAATACATTTTAAACAAACTGTTTTTTATCCATGCATCTAAAACCTATGTCCAATACTGCGTACAATTCTCTTTAGAAAAATTATGCACGATGCAATGACTATGATGAGTGAATCAATTTTCGCATTCAATTATGAATAATTCAATTTTTGCACAGCCAAAATCTTTAAAGTTGACTATAGAACAATTGTGTAAATACATAATAATAATTTTGTGATAGAATATTTTGTGATAGAAATATTTTCTAATCTAGACTCTAAACGAAAACAAATTTATGCTTACTATCAATCCTTCATTCGCACCTATTTCACATTTCCAACTTTACCTACCGTACGTTTTTCACTAAACGACAGAGACCGAAAAAGATCGTTGTTAATTTGATTTTAGTTTCTTTTTCTTATTACATTAAAAATGATCTTTCTATTTTTTCACCTTATTCAATTTATAATGGCCATGGGCCAAAGACTTGATCCATCTTCTAGTATGTTTCTTTTATCACCAAAAGGAGAAAGAGATATTTTAGTAATCTCAGAACTAAAAATATTATGTAGCTTTGATTATATTAATCTCATACGCTAATGCTTAAATAATTTCGTTTTTAAACATTAAACTTCTTCCTAATCCTCAAAACTAGTGCATTGTTTCAACGACGATCTTTTTACGCCCTTTAAACGCTTTTTTACATCATTTATAAATTATCTTGGAATTGACTACATCTTTAAATTTTTCCAACTTCTTTTTATTTTCTTCGGAGTCACAGAGAACGGTTTTAGGATAATCTGAGAAATCAATACACTGATTTTTTTTCACATCTTCAAAGACATCATCTACTAGAACAAATAAATAAATGAATAAATGAAATGAAAAATAAATAAATGAATAAATAAATAAATAATAAATAAATAAATGAATTAAAATTTGATGATTAGACAGCGTCTGTTTGGGGTGTGAGGAGATGTTGAAAAAGATGGTATTTGAAAGTGGAGAGAGAAGAAGAATGGCGGATATTAGAAGGAAGCAAGAATGTAAGAACGTTCAAATGTATTGGTTCTGTGGGAGGGAGTATAGAGGTAAGAAAGGCGTGATCTTGTTTCCTGTTAGTGGACAGAGGATTTGTATTGAAGGAGACTGTAGATGTAGGAAGGGTGCAGGAAGTTAATGGTTTGGTACAGGAAAGATCCAAGGAAATATTGTCTGCGAGGGTAGAGGAAGAGCCACTTTGACTCGCCGTAAAGGTGTGATACGTGAGACCGCTTCGAGGTACCGAAGACGGATCTTAAAAAACAGTTCATGATACGCTTTAATCTGTCCTCGAGTACAACCGAGAGGCCACTGTACACCACACGGCCATAATCAAACTGGGGGAAAATGAGTGAAGATACGAGGAGCTTACGGGTAGATTGTGGAAGGAGCAGGCGGGCGACGGGTGGTAGAGGTTTTGAATGGAGCATGGGTGTCAAGGATACTGATGAGATTAGATGTGAGATCAGCCATGGAGTCTATAAAACGGTAAGATGTTTTCACGGATGATGGTGTTAAGGTTGCGGAAAGTTATGGTTTTTGGAGATATTGCTGGAGTTTGGATTTTGTATGATATTTGGATTTAGTCGTGCGAAGACAGGAATGGGACGGGCAATTCAGAAGAGGAGAGAAGGTTCTGTCGGGAATCAATGACATGCAGAGATTCAGGGAAAGAAGAGATTTTCAAGGTAGAGTTTATCATTGGAATCAGAAAGGAAATTGGTTTTAAGGCCTCCGGAGTTTATGATATTATTGTAGAAAGGAACGTGGTTGTTGAGGGTAGTTTCAAATGATGGGGACCAAAGGAGAGCGATATACAACAGCATATAGGAGAGGATGGGCGTTGCAGGAAATTTCAACAAGAAGGAATTCAATGTGTGGATAGTCGGATGGGGATGAGACATCTAGGGTTCGTGGTTTCAGGCTATTATGGACATAAAGTCCTACACCTCCACCAGTCCGGTCAATCCGGTCGTGTCGGATAAAGGAATAGTCAGGTAGGGAAACAGAAGAGGAGGGAATGTAGGGTTTAAGCCATGAAACCATATATATTGGTTTCTTAAAAAATTTTTGATTTTTGATTTGATTTGCCCATATAGACAGCTACTGTAGATTGTGCAGTCTATGAAACTTGGTTTAGCAATAAGTTTCATCAATCTCTTGCTATCAGTTACCAGCTTAATATTTTGACGATTCCTGATATTTTCCATTGTGTTACCGAAAACTGAATTGTTTAGTAATTTATAAAAATCCTTTTCAGAGTCGTCGCAGGCTCCTTTTCTTAAGTCTGTATTGAATTCTATATAAGAGCGAATGTGTAATTTATTTTTTTGAATTAAAAAAGGCTTCCGGTGGTACGATTGTTTCAGTTAAAAAAAGAAAAATCATCATGAACATGATGAAGTTCTTGAGGATAACTAATATCAATTTCGAAAATATATCCAATTTCATCATTATCCTTAAGATAGAAGATATTTATACATTCCGGACTTTTAACCCGCACAATTGCTCCGTACGATAAATACATTTGTACTCGTTGATTGGCCGTAAAGATTGTTTGCATTTAAATACATTATGTGACTCGATTCTTCGTTTGAATTGAAGGTGCTCATGTGTTTATTATTTGCTTCTGCATACCTGTGTGATAACTGACACAAACCTCCTCGAATTCCGTGTTCTATCATTAAAATCATATCATAATCCTGTAAAAAGCTTCAATTGGTGGAAGCTCTGTTTCATTTAACTTTTCTGCACTGCCTATTTAATCACATGGAAACACACTTTTCCTCGTAACCAATGTTAATTCCTCAACTCTATAATATTTTGAAGTTTCCTTGAATTTATACATAGATATAGATTTTACAAGATAATTCAAGCTTCGAATCTATACGAATCTATGAATCTCAGTTCCATTCTACCAACATGTTTTGTGAAGGATATACTTCCCCAGGAATATTTCCCAATTCCTTAACTATGAAATGTGCATCATAATTGCTTAAGTTATGCATTATAAAATGTGCAAACGAGGAATTTTCGCGTCTTAAGTTACAATTATTACATGACGGTCCTAAGTAAGTTCCGGTTAGATGGTAGTGGTCTCTAACATTTATATTGTTTTTAACTGAAGCAATCGTACCACCGGAAGCCAATTGTAATTCAAAAAAATTAATTACACCTTTCGAGAAAAAAAAAAGTATTTTGATTTCTCAGATTATCCTAAAATCCTTGGTATCAAGATCCAAGATAGCCAATTCTATATCATAGAGTTCTGATTCGTATCGATCGATCGTGCAAAAAAATGTCGAATCTGATGGTAATTCGAAATGCTCGATAAAAAATCTAATTCAAAAAACGGAATCAGAATCCTTGAAAACCTAATATCCCTATTTCCAAAAAAAATTCAACAGTAATTGTAAACCAAAATGAGCATATGCAATCGAAAATCTGATAGTCCATTCCAAAATACTGTCATTGAAAAACTAATAAACGATACCTATACCAAAATAAATGCATTGATAATGGTGATTCGAAATTCGCAGACTCTATCAAAAAACCAATACGAAAAATTGAATCAGAACCCTCGAAAACCTAGTAAACGATCCTTACATAAAAAAAAAAAACTTCAACAGTAACGATAAATGAAAAACCATATTGGCGATAAAAAATCCTATAACGAAATAAAAAATAAATATAACTTCGTGAACCTTTTGAAAGATCAATAACTCAATGATATCATGCCCTTCCCCTCATCTAAGAAATAAATATTTAAAAATAAATAAAATAACATTTTATTTTAAAAAACTTAAAACTAGTAGAAATGAGCACTTAACATGAATTATCTAAAACCGAAAAAAAATCGGAAGTATATGCTGATATCACTTCAAAAGTCATTGAAATTATTTATTTTGTTTTTTTTATTTGTGAAAGACAAAGTCTTGTACAAATTACAGAACAATATTATATTAAAAGAGACAGTTGATCATCTGAGTCTAGAGCTCTTCAACAAACACAAGAAAAAAAAGGATAAAAAACAGATTGAATGATACCAGCCTCTTGATGGCACACTCAAGAATAAAGGACAAATATTATTATATATACTTAATCATTATATTATATATAATTAATCATTAGGCAGTAATATTCTGTTTAAATCACGTTCTAAATAATCCTATATACATTATGAATTTATAACATTCAACATAGGTATATGTATACAGAATATTTAAATAATACTAACAAAGCTCGAATAAATGGATAAATTCTATAGAGTAACAATCGGAAATGTATTAATAATATGATAACAATATTTTAAAATAATTAATAAACATAAGATATTGAAAATATAATTGTAAAATGATGACAGTAACGTTTTGTAATACATTCTATTTATATATAATAATAACATAATATATCTTTATTTTAATGAAATTAAATTAATTATCTTTAAATAAAAAAAAAATAATAAAATGGGATTAATCCAAGTCCGGTTGGATTACAATTTAAATGGAAAATGAGACATTTGAATTGGAAAAGATAATTATAGGGGGACCTTTATAGTTTTGTTTAAATCAGATTAATGACAATTATTTTATCAAACAAACTTATTTTCCACTATATGTGGCAAGGTAGAATAAGAAATAAATAGTTAACTTCTTGTGTCTACTGCTGGATCTGTACTACGGTTAGGACATCTAAAGTAAAATATCGATATATGATTTTGCGATATCGCTAAACCACAATCGATATCCACCGTTACACGCTACAAAAATATCGATATATCGAAAGGAAATGGATGAAAAAACAAAGAAAAGAGCATCAAATGAGTATAATGTTAAACTGTAAAGAAGGCTATGAAATAATATAATTATTTCATATTATATATATATATATATATATATATATATATATATATATATATATATATATATATATATATATACACACACACACACACACATATCCCGTGAGGAGTTAATAGTCTCCCATCGGGCGCCTCCCCAGGTGGCGGATAGGGGAATGCTCAGCAGATATGGTGGGTACCGGGGAAATAAAATACCCGGGGTGGACCAAAACTAAACAAATCCAGGCGCGATGGTTCCTAGATTAGGCGGTGACCTGGTCAGCGTCTGTTCCTCAGGTTAGAGGCGGCTGTATTAAACCTGGCAGGAGGTATAAAATGCAAATTAAATTTATGAAATGATAGAGCAGGAGATTAGCCTTACGGTGCAGGGGCTCGGAACCCCAGTACCGGCGTCGGAAGAGGTTGCGAAAGCGGGACCCACGTCGTCGTCATCATACCACCGCAAAACCACGTATAAAAACCCAACTGTAGCTGAGACAACTTCAGGTACACCTTTGGAGTTTTGCCAGACGGAGTGGAAGAAACTTGTTAAAGAAGTCCAGGTTTTGCAAGCATACATCCAGTCGCGACATAATGTCCACGGTGAGATAAAGGAATATGCCTGTAGAATCTAGAACCACCTGATGTCACTGGAGACCAAATTAAGTGAGGAAAAAGCAGAAAGTTTAGTGGATGCTGGAATCCAGACCGTGACGCCAGCACCAACAAAAACTACGAAAAAAAAGAATCAGTTGGATAACCAGCGTTCAACTACTCAAGAGGAGGACTTAAGAAAGAAGCAAAAAACAAAGGTGGTTGTACAGGGTAAACATACCAAGGTACCTGGGGGAGAAAGAGCGGAGCAGCCTCGGCAACACATGATGGCTCCTACAGCATCCACAGAGGGGCAGTGGCAAATAGTCACGAAGAAAAGGAGGGGCAGAAAAGGGTGCCAACGCCCAAAAACCAAAGCCGGACGCCCTGATAATCAAGATCCCAGAAGACACCACCTATGCAGATACCCTTCGTAAGGTTCGGGCCGATTAAGCGTTGCAAAGTATGGGCTCAAGTATCACCAGCATACGCAAGAATGAGGCCGGGAATCTTCTGATACAGTTGAACCGAGAATCAAAAGGGGCTCTGGAGAGCATGAAGCAAACCTTAGAAGGAGCGTTGGGAACAGAGGCCGAAGTAAGGGCTTTGAGACAGGAGTCATGGATTGAAATCAGAGACCTGGATGCCCTTACATCAGAAGAAGAAGTCGCTGAGGCACTCACTACCTTATTAGATGGAGAGCAGATCCAGAAAACTGATCCAGAAATCGACTCGCCTGGCATACGCTGGAACAAAGACGGCAGTTGTTGCTCTTCCAGTCCTACAGGCCAGGAGAGCAATTGCTGAAGGAAGGATCAGGGTAGGACTGGTTATCAGTCGGATTCGGAAGAAAATCTGACTACAGCGCTGTTTCCGATGTTGAGACTTCGGACATCTGACCAGGCAATGCAAAGGGCTCGACCGAACGAAGTGTTGCCGCAAGTGTTGTGAAGAGGGTCATCGAGCAGTGGACTGCAAGAAGAGTCCTATTTGCGCACTATGCGATGGAGTAAGCGGTAACGGACACACGTGCGGTGGTAGCAAATGCCCGGCATTACAGCGAGCTCTAGAAGAACAAAGAAGGATAAAAAATCGTTGCTGATGAGAATCCTCCAACTTAATCTCAACCACTGCGAAGCCGCCCAGGATCTCTTATGGCAAACCGTTAAAGATCAACGAGTGGACGCCGTGATCTTGAGTGAGCCGTATAAAAACTTGGACGGCAATTGTAGGGTATCCGACGTCACAGGAAGGGCAGCAATATGTGCATGTGGACAAAACTGCATAGAGGAAACGCCGCAGGCCCCTACAACTGGTTTTGTCTGGGGTAAGATACAACATCTGTACCTGAACAGCTGCTATGCCCCACCGAGCACCACAATCTGTACCTGTACAGCTGCTATGCCCCACCGAGCACCACAATCCAGGAATTCGAGGATCAAGTAGATAGCATAGTACGAGACGCCAGAGGGCGTAAGCCAATAGTAATTGCCGGAGACTTTAATGCCTGGGCAACAGAGTGGGGCAGCAGGTCGACGAACCGACGCGGAGAAGTCCTATTAGAAGTTTTTGTCCAGATGGACGACTTGGTGCTGGTAAATACAGGGACGAAACCAACATTTGTGAAGGGGGGCAGGTCTTCCATCATTGACTTGACATTTGTCAGTGACAGCCTACGTCCAACTACTGATTGGCAGGTCTGCGACCTATACACCCACAGTGTTCATTAGGCTATACTTATCACCCTGGGAAACCGAAAAACAATTTCAGCGAGGCAAGAAAGGAGTACAGTTCGCTGGAAAGCTAGGACTTTTGACAGAGAGTCATTCAAAATTATGATGGAGGCATCTTGTGAGCTTTCAGGCTCCGCAGAGGATAAGGCACACCAGGTAATGGATCTGGTCACCACAGCGTGTGACGCAGCTATGGTGCGCAGCAACGCATGCATGGGCCGAAACCCAGTCTACTGGTGGAACGACCAGATCGCTGACTGTCTTAGACGGTGTCATGCATCGAGAAGAAGATACCAGCGAGCAAAAGGCAGCCCTCAGTTCCAAATACTCCAGGAAGAGTTCAAAGCTATGAGACGTGAACTACGGCGAGCAATCAAGATGAGCAAGAGGCGGTGCTGGAAGGAACTCTGCGAAGAGGTAGACGTGGATCCATGGGGACGGTCGTACCGGACCATCATGAAGAAGTTAAAGAGCAACTCTTCGAGATCACCCACGTGCCCGGTAGTTGTAGAGAAGATAGTGACAACTCTTTTTCCAGAACAAGAAGAATTAATGCATTCAGGGTTGTGGCAGCCATTTGACGTACCATCCGTGACAGCTGAAGAACTCAAGGATGTCTGCACTAGCCTTCAGATAGGAAAAGCACCAGGTTTGGATGGCATCCCAAATGTGGCACTAAAGGCGGCAATGGAGACTAGGTCAAATCTTTTTCAGGAAGTCTTCAGTTATTGTTTAAGTGAAGGATCCTTTCCGCGGCCATGGAAAAGACAGCGCCTTGTGCTGATCCCGAAAGGCAAGGGAAACCCATCGGACCCTTCAGCATATCGACCGATATGTCTGTTGGACACAGCTGGCAAGGCTTTGGAGAAAATTATAGCTGGTAGGATACAAGAGACCACAGAAGGCGTAGGGGGCCTAGCACAGACTCAGTTTGGCTTCCGGAAAGCAAGATCAACTCTAGACGCAATCACCATGGTGGTAGAAACGGCTCGGAAGGCTATTGCGGGGAAGAGGTGGAGGAGAGGTGCGAAATGCTACTGCGCAGTTGTCACGCTTGATGTTAAAAACGCCTTTAACTCGGCTTAATGGAGCTGTATTCTGAATGCCCTGCAGGAAATGGGTGTCCCCACTTACCTGACGAGCATTATTCGAGATTATTTCAGGGACAGGACCCTGATTTATTCAACAGAGGATGGGCCAAAAAGGTTTAAGGTGACTGGTGGAGTACCCCAGGGCTCAGTGCTTGGGCCACTACTGTGGAATGTCACGTACGATAGGGTCCTCAGGCTTCGCCTGCCAGAGGGTGCCAAGACGGTGGGCTTTGCCGACGACATCGCAGTGGTGATCGAGGCAAAATACAAAGATGAAGTGACCATGAAGGCCAACCAGAGCATTTCATTGATCCGAGATTGGCTGGCATCAGTGGGGCTCCAGCTAGCAGACAGGAAAACAGAGGCCCTTCTTATTAGTAGTCGCAAAAGGAAGGAAGAAATAACCTTGAGAGTGGGTAGACAAGAAATTAGGTCCCAGTCTTCCCTGAGGTATCTTGGGGTTATAATCGATGAGAGGCTGCGGTTCAAGGAGCATATCCAACAAGCATGCGATAAAGCGGCTAGAGTGAGCACAGCGTTGGCCCGACTGATGCCCAACATAGGCGGACCCATAAGTAGTCGGAGACTATTGGTAGCAAGTGCGGTCCCATCTACTCTGCTCTACGCAGCCGCGATATGGAGTGAGGCATTGGACATACTGGCCTACAGGAGACCAATGGTATCTGTCTACCGCCGGAGTGTTCTCAGAGTGATCAGCGCGTTCCGCACAGTTTCCTACGAAGCTGCATGTGTGGTGGCCAGGATGCCGCCGATAGAGCTGGTCGCAGAAGAGAGGCAACGCTCATATAAGAGAGTTGAACGCATCTCCAGTACCGAGGAAAGGAAGCAGACGGCCGAGAGATGGCAACGTAGCTGGGATACGACATTGAAAGGGAGGTGGACCCATAGGCTGATACCTCAAATCCAACCTTGGCTGGATAGAAAACCAGGGGAAGTAGATTACTACCTAACACAGATGCTCACAGGACATGGCTGCTTCAGAGCCTACCAAGTGCGGTTCAAGCTGGACAATACCGCTGTATGTCCAAGGTGCCCAACAATAGATGAGACTGTAGAGCATGTATTCTTTAGCTGTACCCGCTTTCAAGAAGAGAGGGGAGAATTTCTAGGAATCTGTGGCTCAGGACTCACAGTAGACAGCATCGTCAGCCTGATGCTGCTTTCACAGGAGTGTTGGATGGCAGGCCAGCGCCTAGCGGCAGAGGTCATCAAGAAGCTGAGGAAGGAGGAGAAGGAGAGGCGCGCCTAAATAGTGGCAGCCTAAAACAATGAGGCGGCACACAGCCAATCACCCTCCATGAAGTAATGCCTAACGGTGGTCCCGTGGAGGGTGGGAAAGAGGTGTAGGGAGGTGGTTTTAGTGAGTAGAAATCTCACACGCGGATAGGTACGGGCCTATCCGTGTCTTTTGAAGATTTCCACCCACCCTCGTATAAAAAAACACACACACATATAAATGCATATATAATCTCGATAATTCGTATGATCAAGGGTCCAAGAGTTAAATATGAATTATCGAGATATTAAATTATCGATATTTCCATTAATCGGTAGAAAAAAATACGAAATAAATTTGTATTAATACGAGTGTATATACAAAATATATAGTTAAATCAACAAAACCTTAAAATATCACATTTGAAAAAATTTCAGTTATTTTCTTCTGGTGCAATCCTTGAAGGCGGGTCTTTTCGATTACTTTGTTAAGTATGGTCACAGCAGAAAATACGTTTCCACCAACATCCGATTTTGCTAAGAAATGACACACGTTGTAGATGTATCATTTAGCCATTTTAGAACTTATCGTCGGCACATCAATTCATCAATTTCTTCTTCGTCTCCTTTTCAAACGAAGTCATAATTTACTCTTCAGTTAGAATCTTTTATAATTTATATAGCTACACCTAAACCTTCGTCAAAATAGGTGAAATCTCGGAAAGTTATGGGAGTTTCTTTATTTTGAGGTAGGTGATTCCCATCCTCGATGCTGTCAAAGAGTTGCAACACTACTTCCTTGCGTTATAAGTCTTAAATCGTTTAATTATAGCCAAGTCTAGAGATTGCAGCTTAGAGGTTGTGTTGGGAGTCAAAAACAGAATATTAACATCGCTGAGTGATTGGGTACTGTTGTGGGACGGACATTTATTAATAAATAGTTGAATATTTCGCTTATGGTCAATGCTTTTGTCTTTGCACGGTAGGCTATCTGTAAGGTTTTTGTTTTAAAAACACCTTTGTTTAGCGGACTTGCCAGAAATGAACTTTATTTTTCAGATCAATCCATGTTGGTGGCTAACAATATGGTTACATTTTTTTACCATTTTTTTGTTAAAGAGAGATGAATAGAAAAAAAAAGGGTAAACCGATCTAAATTCATAGAAACAATTCCCCTCTCACTCACTCTCCCTCCCTCTTAAAAAGATTCAGAGTTAATCAGATTTTTTATTTGGAAATTCAAATTATATATTAAAATATATAATAAATTATATATATATATTGTAAACCGAACAACCGCAGCCGAAGAGAAGGAAAATGAGCAACGAGAGGAGTTGGAGAAGGAAAAGGGTGGTACAACTCTTAGGATTGAAATTTGAACCACAGGATTTTTGGGATAAACGATTTTCAAGGAAAGGGTTTGATCACATAAGAGATCAAGGTTTTTAAGGGAGAACCTGGATCGGAGAGTTGTTTAATAAAAAGAAGAAAAAAAAATTAGCTAGAAAAGAATGGAATGGATTTCAGAAGATGAGCAGATCCGATAAAAATGGCTTTGGATTTATTAGGGTTCAATGAAAGGAGATTATTGCTAGCCCAAGCTTTATAAATTATAGCAAATTGGAGTTAAGAAAGATGAAAAGAAAGGTATATCTGGCAGTCATCAGCATAGGTGACAGTTAGAATGAAGAGTGTATTTTACAAGTCATTTATATAGATGGAGGAAAAGGTAGAGGAAAGGGAAAGGGATGAAACATGTGGAATGCCAAGATTTTAACTCTCCGCCGGGCGCTATAAGGTCTGTTGTGCGCAAGCACACATTTTCGTTATCAGGAAAAGAAAAAATCTGTTGAATTTTCGGAGTCGAATTATTCTACCTTCAATTCTTTCTCTACAATATGAGAGAGAGTTGTAGGCTCTTACCAGAGTCCTTCAGTGTTAAACTGTGAGTAGAAGAGAAAAAAGTGTGACCTGCCGCCTGGCGTCTGCTGGTGTCAACAAATTTTAAACAGAATGTAAGTAAGAATTTGAGTTATTTCACTCGACTTTTTAATGTATTATTATCATATTTAATCTATTTTTTATTTTACTGAGCTATCCGTGTACCTCTTGATAAAATATAAATTAGTATATGTATTTATAATTGTATATAAAAAATGTTCGTGAATAAAAAATAGCCTATAAACAGTATAAAATAGCCTAATATAACCTAATAATATAAAAAATAGTAAATATAATTTTAAAAAATTATAACAAAATAAAACTATAAATAATTAATATATAATTCCATATTTAAATTTAAATGTTTAAAATTTAATACATAATTTAATTAATATATAATTTTATAATTGATATATAATAGTATTATTATTATTATTTCCGAATTTTGAAATCCTCAGTCTATCCTGGGAATATTCAGCTGCCCGATCTCAAATTAGTCAAGGATTAGGCTCGGTTTATTAAATATTTAAAACTTTTCTGACAATGCTGGCTGTCCCTAGTAACACGGCCTACTGTCCTTCTTCCAGGATATAATCAGCAAGTCCCAGTTCTTTGCAGCTTCTAATCGACTCCTCTGGGACCAACCCGTTACTGGAAATGATAAATGGCAACACTTTGCCTTCTTTTAGGCGTATAGTTGCTTCAGTTCTTCACAGAGCTCTTGATAATTTTTATCTTCTCACCAACCACCTTATGCATATTGTCATCACTGGGAACTCCAATTTCAATTATTGTAGTCATCTTTTCCACTTTTCGTAGAACCAGGATATCTGGTTTATTGTATGGCACTGTATGGTCTGTGATTATAGGCTGATCCCAATAAATAGTGGTGGCTTTATAATGGATATAGATTGCGGAATATAACGGAAATAAGGCTTTGATAACTCTATAAAGTTGTAACTTTTGACAAGTCTTTGGTGAATCACTTTTTCCAAGTTATTATGCCTTTCTAAATATTCCTTTCCTGTCAATATCGTACAGCCCGTTGTTATTTGCTGAATGGACTCTATCGCCACTTTATAAAGTCGGCATTTATCATTTATGTTTTGTTTAAATATGTGCTTGCGGTATGAGTTAGTTGCCACCACTTGGTCCTGACTAGCAAAGAGAAAACCCTCTGTTTCTGGGAACAATTTTCCTTTTTTAAGCCATTCAACCGAGGCAGAAAGATTAATTCCAGTTGAAATCAGGGCATTGCAAAACCTACCATGTAGCTGCTTACTGCTCCAGTCGCTCATCAGTTCCTCACTGGTTATCGCATTTTTTGGTTGAATTATTATTATTTAATTTGTTTATTCTTCTCAGTGTCCTGGATTAACATCTTCTTCCCGGAAAACATTTCAAGGGAAGGTAGATGATATAATGCAATTTATTTGTTTAAAAATTTTCTTACAATCCTGCAAGTATCAAGCAGGTCTGCTTTTTGAGCTACTTTCAAGCTCTGAAGGTCAAGGCCAAGTTCTTCTGTACCCTCTCTAGTGCTTTTTAATATGAGACCATTTGAGGATATAATTATTGGAGTTATTATTACTTTATCTAAGTGATAAAGTGTTTTTAGTTCTAAGACAAGCTCCTGGTACTTTCTTATTTTTTCAACCCTTGTAGTGAGCAAGTTGGAGTCATTTGGGACAGCTATGTCTATTATTCTGACCATTTTATCTTTTTTGTATATAATCAGAAAATCTGGTCGGTTATGTATTACTCTGTGGTCCGTAATAATTTGCTCATCCCAGTAAACTTTTATATATGCATTTTCAACTAGTTTTTCTGGAGTATAGCGATAGTATGGAACCACATCATTGTCCAATAACCCCAATTTTCTGCAGATATTTTGGTGAAATATTTTTGCCACATTATTCTGCCTCATCAAATAGTCTGTCCCAGCCAGAGATTCACATCCATTTGTAGCATGCTGGATAGATACGTGAGCCTTTAAGCAAAGGCGACATTTATCTGTAACGACGTTGTGCTTTAGGATGTGTCACCTATAAGCTCTAGTTGCATTAACTTGGTCTTGTATTGCAATGTAAAACCCTTCTGTTTTACCAAAAATTTGACCCGTCTTCAACCAATCAACCAAGAATTCGCTATCGATTTCTGGCTCATGCAGCTGATGGTAGAACCTACCATGCAGTTCCTTTTCCTTCCATATAGTTTTTAATAAGCGTTGGATCTCTGAGATTGAGGGCTGTGTAATCTTCACCCATCTCTCTGATCATAGCGATGATTACAGAAGAACTTTCCATAAAATACTCCTTCATAGAGTTTTCTTGTTTCCGACATGAGTCTTCGATAAAGATAAGACAACAACAACCACCTTCCTTCCTGGGCAAATAAAGTTTAGCCATAGACGCCTTTGGGTGATGAACTCTAGTGCTGGTCATCATTGTGCGCACCAGGCGATCCATTTCTTGAAGTTTGTTAGCTGACCAGCTTATTATACCATAACTATAAGCTACCGATGGAATCGCCCATGTATTAATGGCATGGATTTTATTTTTACCCGTAAGATGACTACTCAGAACCTGCTGCAGCCTTTTCTTAAATTTACAAGTTATATCGCTGAGCACCTCTTTCCTGGCTATCTTAATAATTTGTTTTATATCCAAGTATTTGTAGAATTCTCCTAGAGACTGGTGTCTTATAGTAGCTCCTGATCTAAGTTGCAAAGAACTGCTGTCATTTACTTTTCCTTTAAGAGCATTCACCACAGCGCACTTTTCTTATTTCTTCTTCTTATTAAATATAAAATAAAAGCCTAATATAGTATAAATTACTTAATGATGTAAAATTAATTTAATTAGTATTAAAGAGATTTTGTTTTTGAACACATTTTTGAAATAAATCTTTAAATAAACGCTTTTTTGGTTATTTTTTTTTATTAGAAAAAAAAATAGTTCTAACATAATAATAGTATAATATTATAATTGTGGCCAGTAAAATTGTCACTTAACATCATTAGGAATGATCAAAAAAAAAAAAAAAAAAACAGAGCAAAAGTTGCATGTCCTCCAAAATACAGCGGTCATGTTATGAAAAGCACAGTGCCCGGCGAGGGGTAAAGGTAAGGGGAATTAGGAGCGATTACGAATTGGGAATGATTAGATATATATGACTAAGACCATTAAATAACACTGTTGGATAGGTAAAGAGCTCGGAGCTTGGAGATTTGAATTTCATGGTCAACGGTGTCGAAAACTTCAGAAAAGAATATCATGAGCAAGAGAATAAAGCAACGCCAGACGCTGTTTTAATAAGGGCAAGTTCGTGTCCTCTCTGTTCTTTTTGAAAATTTATTTCAATAAGGATATTTTAATTGTTAATGTATTTTGTATTTTTATTGTTAGTGCGGTGGTAAAATTATTTTCTTCACAGTTTAAGTTTATATTTAATTTCAGAATGGTTTTGGTAAATTAACAGATTTTTTTTTCCGTTAAGTTTTGTTTTATTTCAGAAAGAAGCCTTTATTATTTTATATTATTTTATCGACTAGAAACAAAGCGAATTCAATCAATTTTACGCTCAAAACACTTCTTTGTCGAAAAAACTTAAATTCCACACCACAATTTTAGACAAATCTGGTGCCCATTCTAGACCAATCCTAAAAGAAACCTTAACTTCATTCATACGAAATAAAAGGAAAAGTTTTCCTGAAAGTGGGATATCTGTTGGGATATCCATTCACCTGTTCATAAGATATAAGAGGAAAAGCTCATGAAAAGTCGGAATAATTTTGACACCCAATTTCCTTTTAGCCTACTTCTAATTGGTCGGAAAATCGTTCGAACCTGGAAAATCCATTCACCCGTTAACGAGATATAAGAGTAAATACTCACAGAGGCCACACCAGTTACTGTTTATACGACTGAGATCCAAAACCACACTAACAGGGTTCTTTGGACTTACATCGTTGAAATATGGAATTTGAAGCAGTCAAATTCTTACCATACCCAATCCCTTCAATCCAAAATCCGTACTTTAATCCTTAATGTTTCTTATAATGCAATAAATGACCTGATTCACCGTGACCATAATATTTCAAAAGGTTAATGATGTGCTAAAACATAGATCTCTGTTTTTCAAAACACACAATTAACTGTAATACCACTAAAATCCTTTGGCATACAAACCTCTACTATATTGCAATCCTTCATAATTATACAAGGTTTTTGAAAAAAATAAAGGGAGCCTGAGACCCTGAATACATTTAAAAAAATAATAAATACATAATATAAGGAATTAAAGTAACATTATATGATGAGTAAGGAATGAGGTAGCCTACTAAGGCAAAGTACTGGCCTCATATGCTGGACTAACACAATCCTATCTTAGACCTGTTTAAATCCTGGCTTTACAGACTAAAATTTATTTTTATAAATTGTGTATTTGGTAAATATTGGGCAGAATTGGAGCTGAAGCTTACTGGATCTAATCGACATTATAATGATTATCTAACCTTAATGAAGAAATAAATTAGACGGTTGGAGCACAGTGCTGACCACAGTATCTCCCAAGAATATTATAAGTTCAAAAATTGGGCATATCTGTCCATTGCCTGCCTTCTAGGCCCTTTGTTGGGGGTAACAGGATTGATTTATTTATTTTTCATATAATGAAAGCAAATTATTTCCGTTTAAATATTGCAGTGAGTATTAGCTATATACCCATATAGCTTTTAATACAGAATAGAAGTCAAGGCAAAGAAGCGCCTTGAATGGGACAACTAGCTACCAAACTTCTTAGCATTAGAGCAAGCTCATATCTTAATGTTCTCATGCTTGACTGGTGCGCAGGACCTGAGTTCGTAGTCAACCAAAAAAATGGTTAATTTTTATCATTTATTTTGTAGAATATATTTTTTTAAATAAATGACCATCTATATTGGTCATTGTAAAAAAGGCTTTTGCTTAGTTCAAATAATTATTAATTATGTTTTCTCCATTGCTAATAATTTCAATATATAATGGCAAGAGCATTCACTTAATTGGTGGACTAAAGATCAACCAGAGCTTGACCCTTTTCCCTGTACCATTAAAAAAAAAAATATTTTGATAATTTAATAATATTATAATTCAAATTGATATTAAATAAAATAATTATTAAATATATTAAAATTATTAAATATTAAAATTATAATTAAATTAATAATTTAATTTAAAAAAATAGAGAATAGATTATTCCAAAAAACATTTGATCAATTAATCAATGGTATCACTTTTTAAAATTTATAAAAGAAGATATCATAGGATCAATTTTAAGTTAAATTCTTATTCACAACATACAGCAGAATTAGCAATGAGAAAACTTCATTATTAAAAAAACCACAGGTTACCCCTAAAAATATTAAAATAATTTGATGTTTAATACTTTACCTCATCAAACAAAACTGTAATAACCGCAGCAAGAAGAAAATCTTGTGAAAGAATTTCCACAAAAGAAAATACAACAAGGTCAAATGTAAAAAGTCTAAATTCATTTCCATAGTAGAGAACATTGTCAAATGAATGGCCATTATCTAAAATCAATGTCGTTAACACTATAATTCTGTTGAAAAAAAAAAGGAACAAAAACATTGACAAAATAGTTTTGATAATTTGTTTACTTTATAGTAACAATTATTTTAATAACAGTTATTTTAAATGAAATAAATAAAAATGAAAAATTAATCTTTATTCTGGGAAAACTATAAGTCCCCTAAGAATAACAAAAATGGACAATTCAAGCAGCATTTGTCTGGTTACATAATTGGAACTTAATTAAACTTTAAAGTAAAAGACAAACAATAAATAATAATAATTATATATATATATATATATATATATATATATATATATATATATATATATATATATATATATATATACAAATTTTAAATACCTACATATATAATAATAATAAAATCTTTATTTATTCCGGGACAAGTCCCTTTAGAATAACAATTACAGGCAATGATAGGTGGGCTTCAGAGCCTTAGAGTAGATGATATAGGAACATATGCGTTAACCGATAATTAAAAAATGAAAAAGAAAAAAAAAAGAAAAGTCAATAAATAAATACAAATGAAAATTATAACAAGTCATAATGAAATAACTTCTAGAATATGAAATAGGCATTAATAATCTAATTAATTACGTCTTAAAACAAAAAACACGAACTTCTTATGTTGACAAGATATGACAAAATTAGAAATGAAGTAACATATTTACAAATGTTGATTGAAATAAGAGAAAATCTATTTACAATGTTTTTTGAAACTGGATGGAAAATAAGTGATTGAATAAGCGTGATTTGAAGGTGATAAGAGTATTGGAGCAACGAATGGAAGGAGGGATGGAATTCCATAAGGACGAGGATCGGACAAGAAAAGATTTGTCGAAAGCTGCGGATGGTGGGCCGCTGTATATAAATCTGAAGACCGAGAACGGGTATGACGAGAATTAACAGAGGATTTGAATTGAAGGAGGTCGGAAATGTAGGATGGACGGCGGGATTGGGATAACTTGGTAGAGGAAAGATGCCTTCTTACGACGGTAGGAAGGGTAAAGCCACTTCAACTCTTCGTAATATCGCGTGAAAGAGGCGTCCCTCGGGATCCCAAAGATGAATCGTACAAAGCAATTTATCAAACATTTTATTTTTGCCTCGAGGTCCACAGAGACGCCCCCATACACCGCACAACAGTAATCAAAGTGGGGGAATATTAAGGAAGTAACTAGGAGTCTACGGGTCTCAAGTGGAAATAGGTGACGGAGGTAATTTAGTCACTTTAAAGTGTAAAAGATACGACGGGAAATATCGGAAACAGGTTTTTTCCAGGAAAGAGTTTGATCAAAGGTGATTCCAAGTTTTTTATGGTTGGATAGAACTTAATGGGATTATTACTTAGGAACAAGGTTGGGATATGAGGAACAGTTTGACCGTTGAGGTGATGGGAACCTATTACAATTGCCTTTGTCTTCTCTGCATTCAACTTCAACTTGTTAGCAACAGCCCAGTGGCTTATTCGATTCAAGTCCTCTTGGAGTATTTTGGTGGCTAGTAATAGGTCGGAAGGCGGGAAGGACAGGTATATTTGGATATCGTAAGCATAGATATGGTATTGGGAGAGATGGATAAGAAGGGGAAGGTCATTAATATAAATAGCAAACAGAGTAGGGGACAAAGAGGAGCCCTGAGGGACACCAGAAGAGAGGGGCCATGTGTTGGATGGAGGTTGTCCTGGAACGACTAAATACTGGGACGAATCTGAGAGGAAGGATTGGAACCAGCGCATAACACTGTTGGATAAAGGAAGACTTAGTAATTTGTTAAGGAGGATGTTATAGTCAACTATGACAAAAGCTTTGGAGGGTGTTCAATGGCGGCTTGGAGGTCGTGGGTTGTTTTCAGGAGAGAGGATTGTGTTGAGTAACAAGGTCGAAAGCCAGATTGGAGAGGGATAATGAAGGAACGTTCTTCTAGGATGTTTGAAAGTTGAATTTGTACAAGGCGTTCCAGTGGTTTTGAGAGGTTAGAGAGGAGAGAAATAGGACGAAAATCATGGTGTGAGGTGGGATTTGTAATTTTATTTAATGGTCGGACTAGGGCAGTTTTCCAAGAAGAGGGTAATATGGAATTGTGTAGAGAAAAGTTGTTAATATGATAGAGAAGGGGCATAAGGGTTGGGAGACAGGATTTTATTAGCTTTACTGGGATATCGTCAGGACCATAATCATTGGTGTGGGATTTTAGGATAGTGGAAACTAATTCGTCATACTACACGTGGAAGAAAAATAAGTTTTCAGGGTTGAAGCTATGATGTTCAATATCAGCAGTAGGTGAAGGACTAGAAGCTGAGAATAAGAAATGGTCATTGAGAACATCTGGGATAACTGGGAAAGAACTCAGGTTATTGGATTCGGGTACGAATAGTTTTCGGAGGATTTTCCATCTGGATTTTGAATCAGGAGCATTGGAAAGGGCAGAATGGATGTAGAGGGGTTTGGCACGTCGGACAGCGGTATATATAAATATATACATATTTATACAAACATACATAAAAATTTATTTTTAACATGTATGCGAAAGATTGATCATTGAAGACAGGGAGAATCTTAGAGCTTTGGAATTGAATAGAAATGTTGTAGAGGAATTGTAATGGATAGTAGAGAAGGTTATTGAGGGAGGGTGTTGAACCAATGAGAATTGCCTCAATTTTCTCTGAATTCAGGCTAAACTTATGGTATCAGAACCACAGGCCCAGTGGTTAATACTACCAATATCTTCCTGGAGCTTAGGAGTCGCCTCAAGCATGTTAATAAATTTTGGTAGGTCATTTATATAGGTGGAAAATAAGGTTGGCGAGAGGAAAAATCCATAAGGAATTTCAGGAACACAGAGTGAAGTAGTGACATTTTACACTTTTGTTTAAATGCTATCAGTACGGAAATGAGCCATCTCAAATCCAAATAAAATAACAGCTTTGTTCTCCAGTCATACAAAACATTAACTGCACTAGGGCAGCATATTATTTTCATGCTTAATAATAGTGTGGCCTAAAGTATAATAGTATATCAGGCATTATTTTCATTGCCCTTATAAGATTTTCCTACTTCACGGCTCCTAGAAGTAACTTTGAATAGTTTCCAAAAACCTTTTAGAGTTTATCTAACTTAACACACAATAGTTGTAAAGATGAATCAAATCTGTTAACTCCACCTATGAAGTTATTCAATCATTATAAGTTTGTAGAAGTATGATCTACTTCATCAAGGATTAGTAAATTTTATTAATTCTACTCAATAAATATTTACAATACAAAAAGAAAAAAAGTTCACTATTATATAACCAGTCATATTTTTTAACAAATCAAGCTTAAAGACAGTATTTCTCCTATCAAAAATCTCTTTCATTTATTTTTAAACAAATCACTAAAGACAGAAAGAAATGAACTTCCAAATTATTTTTTTATATCTCAATATCATATTTTTATGTCATAACAAATCAAGCATTATTAATATAAATAGCATACATACCATTATATAGAGTTCCATTATTTTTTACATCGCACAGTTCAATATCCAAAAGAGCTTCAAGGAATGACTTTTCCCTCACTTCATAGTCCAAATCTTTCAATGCCTTTTTGTATATGTAAAAAATGTTATCATCATAGCAACTTCAAGTATAAGTCATTTTTTTGACCAATTTTAATTTATTTAAAAGTATTTTTCATGCAGAGAAATTTATTCTTTTATAAAATATTACCTTGAATACGATCTTCATAGAACAATAAAATATAATAGACAAAAAATGCACTTTCATGTATACTAATATGATTTATAATACTAGGATACAATTGCAAGATTCCAAACATAAAGCCTTAAGTTTCTAAAATACAGGTAAATAACTAACCAGTATAGATTGGATATCGAAAGCAAAATATCGATATCGATATCAGTTAACAATATGCATACCATGATATTATCGGCATAAAAATATCGATATTTCAAAATATCGTTAATATTTTTATAAAATAAAACAAAATTCTAAACAAATTAGAAGGGGATTAGGAGATGATGATGAACTAAATAAAAACGATATCTGAATTACTTAGGCACAGAAATATCAATATTTCAAAATAACGTTAATTTTTGTATTAAATTAAAAAAAAAAACTTCTGCATGAATTGTAAGATTAAAAGATAACCAGTTTCTAAATATTTATATCATGTTGTAACTGAACTTAATAAGAACAATATCCTTATTGAATCGGTACAGAAATTTCGATATTCCGTCGTTGATTTTTTTTTTTTTTTTTATTAAAATTAAAAAACCTTCTAAACAAACAGGAAGGAGTATATCGGCACTGAAATATCGATATTATAAAAAGAATATCTTAGTGATATCGGAAAAGAAATATTGATATTAGTCAAGCAATATCATAATTATATCGGTACAGAAATATCGATATTTTATAAACAATATCGTAATTATATCGATACAGAATTATCGATATTATAAAAATAATATCCTAAGGTACGTTCACACCTTGGCCTAGCCTTGGCAAATCAAACATGCAAGGAAGTTGATTAAAATTAGGATTTAAATATATTGAAACAGGTTATCTCTTAATCTTCCTCCATTTCGTATACAAGTTTACATTTATAAAGAAATTAAGCATAATTTGGAATACCGATATTTCTGTGCCGATAGCATTAAAATTTATTTTTAATAAGTTCAATAACATCAGGATTTAAAATTAAGAAACAGGTTATCTCACAATCTTCTCCCATTACGTTTAGATGTTTTATTTAATTTTAGTTGACATCCGCATTATGGTATAGAAGGATCAATCTAATTAGGGATTGATAAATCATTTGCCACTTCTATAAATTTGTTTTATTGAAAATTAGTTTCGAATGTTATACATTCATCCTCAGTTCTAAAAACACACAAACCATTCAAAAATAGCAATTCAAAATATAGTTTGGTATTATTATAAATATTTTACATATAATAATTATTATATGTATTATAATTTTAGAAGTGGCAACGATATTTTGAAAAATTGATATTTCTGTGTTTATATAATTAAGATGTTTTTATTAAGTTCATTTGCAGCAGTTGTAAATATTATGAATCATGTTATCTCCTTATCATCTTCCGATACGTTTAGAAGTTATTTTTACTTTTATAAAAAAAGTTAACGATATTTTAAGGATATACTCCCCCCCCCCTCCATCATGTTCTCTTCAAGCCACTTTTGGTTTGTTATTTTCAATAATGAAACTTTGTGATCGACTAAAAAAATTGAACCACCGTCAATATTTGAGGTTTTATATTTCAAGTTACGAGAAATCCAAATATCGAATAAAAAAATAAAAACTCTGCAAATTATTACACAACGGCTTATTATTTCCAAATAGTTATATTTAAAAAATATCGGATGTATCCTTACACACGACTTTCCTTATCGCTTTGGTTTAGAGTCCAGATAATTAGATTATCTTTCAAACGAGCATCTGGAATGTTCCGGGAGATGTAAGATTTTTGAGGTATCAAATAACTAGCCAAAGGCAAACCGGTTTCCATATGGATATGTCCAAAATACTTTATAAAATATATCTGCCAAAGGCGAACCGATTTCCATATGGATATGTCCAAAATTCTTTATAATATATATATATATACATATATATATTTTTTTTTTTTTTTTTTTTTTTTCGGTTGGCTCTACAGACCTTGTAGATCTTTGGCCGCCTGAACCAGCCTTCTCCACCTCTGCCTATCTTGGGCCACTGCTTTCCAGTTTGCTGCATGCAGCTCTTTCGCATCTTTGTTGATCCTGTCTATCCATCTGGTTTTTGGCCTTCCACGTGGTCTCTTGCCAACTATTGTGGCATTCATCGTTGTGAAAAGGCGTCCTGATGGATTACTTCGAGCTACATGCCCCGCCCATCTTAACCTCCTTGCCTTCATATCATGAGATATTGACTGACCAGTTTCTGTAAGTAGTTCTTTATTGGTCAGTAGAGGGAAAATGGGGGAGCTGGCGCACCAAAACATTTCATCCAATCAGGAGCCAGCATTTGGTCACGTGACCTTTGGCGGGAAATTTGAATTTGAATTTTCAGCTCGACCTAACCTTAACTACCACGTGGTCTCTACTCGACCTAACCTTAACTATTAGGCCACGCCCCTTTTTAGTCACGTGACCCCTATGCCACGCCCCCCTTATACCCTTATCCCTCTCCAACCAGCCAATCATATTGCTTCATCCTGATTACCCCCACCCTAAGCCGCCATTTTGTTTACAATGACGTGGTCAGCATCCACGCTTAACCACCAGATTTATCCCCTCCACCAATTGAAGGGTCAGGTACCCTCTTTATACTCTGTAACCTTCCCGAAGGTTACATAACCTTTGCATTGTTTTCGTGTTTGTGCAACCTTCTCAATGGTTACATAAACTTTACATTGTTTTCGTGTTTGTGCAACCTTCTCAATGTTTACATAACCTTTACAATATTTAACTTTACCAACATGTAAACAGGTTGGATCATGTATAGACAAGTTGGATTATGCTCAGGTGAAATGCAAATATGGACTTTGAACTTATCCCCCGCCCCTTTTTAGTCACGTGATCCAGTCACGTGACCCACGGTACCTCCTGACCTATGCTCCGCCCACAAGGTTTACCCCCTCCACCCATTGAAGGGTTAGGTACCCACCTTATAGAGCATGAGTGTACCCTACCGCCATTTTGTTTTTCTACAGTTTGAGAGACTTGAGGTTTTGTTGAAGGGTTAGGTATCCACCTTATAGAGCATGAGTGTGCCCGGCCGCTAGTTGTTTTTCTTACGCCGCCATTTTGTTTTTCTACAGTTTGAGAGACTTGAGGTTTTGTTGAAGGGCTAGGTACCCACCTTATAGAGCATGAGTGTGCCCGACCTCCATTTTGTTTTTCTTACACCGCCATTTTGTTTTTCTACAGTTTGAGAGACTTGAGGTTTTGTTGAAGGGTTAGGTACCCACCTTATAGAGCATGAGTGTGCCCGACCTCCATTTTGTTTTTCTTACGCCGGCATTTTGTTTTCCTACTTTTTGAGAGACTTGAGGTTTTGTTGAAGGGTTCCCACTTGAAGGGTTGAAGGGTTTTGTTGAAGGTATCCACTTTATAGTATGTAACCTCCCCTACGGTTATTTAATCATAATCTATACGATGAACGGTCAGGTATCCACTTTATAGGCTGTAACCTCTCCTACGGTTATATAACCATAACCTATACGATGAATCGATCAGGATATCGAGGATATACGATCAGGATATCCACTTTATAGTATGTAACCTCCCCTACGGTTATATAATCATAACCTATATGATGAAGGGTTAGGTACCCTCTTTATACTCTGTAACCTTTCCAAAGTTTACATAACCTTTACATTGTTTTCGTGCTTGTGCAACCTTCTCAATGTTTACGTAATCTTTACAATATTTAACTTTACCAACATGTAAACAGGTTGGATCATGTATAGACAAGTTGGATGATGCTTAGGTGTAATACAAATATGGACTTTGAACTGTTTATCTCTAAAACAAAAATAAATAGTAGGGCTTCTTAATCCTATAACAATTGTTGGACTTTGAACTGTTTATCTCTAACATATAAATAAATATTAGAGTTGCTTAATTTTATAACTGCTTTTGGACTTTGCACTCTTAATCTCCAACCATTCTTATCTCGCTGAAACATAAACAAAACAACTTTTCAATGTACTACGTATTTTTAATAGTTAATAGTATAAATAATAGTCTTAAAAGGATTAACTTGTCAATGTTCTACGTATTTTTATTCTCCGATAGTTAAATAATTGTCTTAAAAGGATTAACTTTTAATCCATTAAGTTCCTATCGAACTTTTAATCTCTAAAATATATTAACAAATCGAAACGATGGTATCACGCTGGCCAAAGAGGTTGCACATTTTAGTTAATCCTTCCGCTAAAAAGTAAACAAATTTAGCTGTCGCAATAATGCTCTATCTCTTAATCCTTCCTTTAAAAGTTAACAATGGACTTTGAACTGTTAATCCTCTATCATTACTCATCTCGCTGAAGCATAAACAAAACAACTTTTTAATCTTATATGTATTTTTATTCTCTAGTATAAACTATTAAAACGCCGTAAAAGAATTAAATATTAAATCCTTAAAGTTTTTCATCATTTACAAACAATGATAAAGAGCCTTTTAATCATTTCATAATATCTGGATAGATGACGTCATTATTATTAGCTAAAGTTCTGTACCTTTTTCAGTTCTCAATGTTTACATTTTATGCAATTTTTCCAAATTTTTACCTTTACCTATCTATTTCTTTTTTAAATTTTCTATAACCTCCTCAATGTTTATACATTTTCTGTCCGCTAGGGCGCAGCACCTTACTCCAGTAGGGGATTTTCCTGGCTAGTTTACATAATGTTCTCAATGTCTATGATTTATGCAACCTTCCCAATGTTTACGTTTACCGACCTATTACCTTACGTTTTCTTTAACCTTCCCAATATTTAAATTTTATGTAAATATAGTCTTCTCAACTGATTTTTTGCCTTTCCTAAATTGTTTTTCCCCTTTTCTGAACTTGATTTAATTATAATTAACTACCCTGGTTCCTAATTGCACTTGTATCAGACCTTGCGATATCATCGGCTCCTTTCGGCTACTCTCGGATACCCTCGGAGCAGAGCGGCCGGGCCCCGATCATTGTCCTCGGTGACGCTCGTTCGTCCTCGTTTTTCCTCGGGCCCCCACCTCGATCTCCCTAATCTGCCTTAGGATGCTCCCGATTCGAGAATAACCGAACTCCTCCGGCCTCATATGATCATCCAGAATCACTAGAAAAAATTTGAAAAAATCTCCTCTTCTCACCTGGACTTCTTCTCCTACGGTTCCAACCATTCATTTTACTCAGCACGTAGAGGTCTCTCGTCTGCGTACCCCTTGATCAACTCTAAATATTTACATTTTTCATAACTTGAAGTCCCATAATTTTAGCGGTTTTTAGTAATTTTAGCGGTTTTTATTGATTTTAGTCATTTCTTATCAGCTTCTAATGGCAAAATACACTCCGGCAATAATATTATGCTTAATGTTTAACCGAATCCATCATTTTCTTTCAATTATTTGATAATATCTTTTGAGTAGGTCTTTTACTGCTTTACTGGTCTTTTACCTCTAATTTTTAACATAGCTTTATATTTTTTAGTATATTTTAGCCAATTTTAGATATTATTTTTTGTTTTTTATAATTGATTTTACATGTTACTTTATTGATTTTAGTCAATTTTAATGATTTTAGAAATAAAATAAAACGTTTTATTAGCAAATATTTGTATATAAATCTGTTTTGAGATGATTTATTATCTATAGTTGATTTTATTTGAGAATGTTGATGTAAGATGTGCTATATTTGGTCCCCATTTGTATGATATTATATTGATGTTTTTCAATCCTAATAATGCCCGAATTAGCGAAACGTTGACTGATCAGATATTTACTGCTGTTTAAGAGACTCAAAACTTTATTCAGGATTCTTCCAGAAATATACTAATAATTTAGAATTAGAATTTAAGATAATTTTGAATATTAGAATGTTTGCCATCATCGGATGATAGATAATATTAACAGTAACTAATATGAGCAAAATCGTGGCAGTTGGAGCGCAATTCTGATCACACTTTCCCCCTTTAAAATTCCAAATATTTACATTTTTCATAACTTGAAGTCCCATAATTTTAGTGGTTTTTAGTAATTTTAGCGGTTTTTATTGACTTTTAGTTATTTCTCATCAACTTCTAACGGCAAAATACAATTCGACAATAATACCATGCTTAATGTTTGACCGAATCCATCATTTTCTTTTACATTATTGATAATATCCTTTGAGTAGGTCTTTTACTGCTTAGACTTCGATCTCTAATTTTTAACATAGCTTTATATTTTTAGTATATTTTAACCAATTTTAGATATTATTTTTTATTTTTATAATTGATTTTGCCTGTTACTTTATTGATTTTTGTCAATTTTTAATGATTTTAGAAATAAAAAAAAAATATTTTATTAGCAAATATTTGTATATAATACTGTTTTGAGATGATGTATTATCAGTAGTTGATATTATTTGAGAATGCTGATGTAAGATGTGCTATATTTGGTCCCCATTTGTATGATATTATGTTGTTTGTTTTTTTCACTCCTAATAATGACCGAATTGGCGAAACGTTGACTGATCAAATATTTTCTGCTGTTTATCAAATCATAATTCATGATTCTTCCAGAAATATACTGATAATTTAGAAATATTCATATTAACCCTTCTCCATACTCGCTTCATAATTCAAATTGTTTGATTTCTTTCATGAAATAATAACTATTTATTAGATATTTCTATATCGTCTCCGGGTCAAAATGTCTTGTTTTGTGCAGGTGACTGTCAATATTAGAATGTTTAGCATTATCGGATTATAGATAATACTAAAATTAACTCATATGAGCACAATCGTGGTAGTTATAGCACAATTATGGCCACACTTTTTCCCAAAAATACCAAAAGTTCGCCTATGAGGCACCACTATCAGTACTTGTTTCCTCATCGAAGTTTGTTTATCGATTAATCAACAATCAGTTCAATCAATTTTGACGAGTCCATCTTGCATTTGCTCACTAACTTTCTGTTGGACAGAACATTTATGGACTTCATCAGGATGAGAACCATTGTTAAGAGGTGTTTCATAGCACCCTAGGATTTTAAAATGAGTAGCCGATAGAGGGAAAATGAGGTAGTTCGAGCACAATGCTGATCACACTTTCTACGAAGAATAGCATCAGGTCTCGTCTATGAGACATTTTTTTTCCCAGTTACTTTCGCCTTGCCGAGGTGTGTTTATTGGTAAACACAGCAATCACATACTAGATTTTATTTGTTTTTATTAGATTGATATTTATTTTTTTATTAAGAGGCGGAAGCTGGACCTCATTAAGACTCCAATATCTTTTGGTAATCAACTCCAATCAATCAAAAATGTTAAATATTTCCTCGAAAAAACATAAATTTAACGGAAGGCATTAGCTCCGTCCTCATTTCATAATTCAAATTGTTTGATCTCTTTCGTGAAATGATAACTATTTATTAGATATTTCTATATCGTCTCCGGATCAAAATGTCTTGTTTTGTGTGGGTGACTGTAAATATTAGAATGTTTACCATCATCAAACGACAGATAATATTAACAGTGACTAATATGAACAAAATCGTGGTAGTTAGATTCTGATCACAGTTTCCTCCAAAAATACCATAAGTTCGTCTGTGAGGCATCTCTACTAGTACCTGTTCCCTCATCGAAGTTTGTTTATCAATAAATCAACAATCAGTTCAATCAATTTTAACCACTCCATCGTGCTTTAAGACTCCAATATCTTTTGGTAATCGACTCGAATAAACTCATAATATTAAATATTACCCCGAAAAGACAGAAATTTAACAGAAGGCATTGATCACTTTCTGAAAAGTTAGACGAGCTGCGGACATTACATGTGACTATAATCCAAGAGTCATGCCCTGTATAAATTCTACTGTCATAATATTAATCATGGATGGGTGACCTTAATAGTTGAGCTCCTCTACATACCTACACTCTTAATACGAATATAAAATTTTTAATCCAATTTATCACTTTTGCAGGAGAAGTACTGCAGTATATCAATGATTATTAAAACTATCAACTCAACTGCATGCGAATCTGCTGACCTCTATTGTCTGTTTTAAGAGCTATTATTCAGCTTTCATGTCACACGAGGGGGTGTAGATCGGTATGTTCAAGGTATGGCTTGAGGTAGTGATGGAGGGTAACGGATCATCAGGAATGTGGTATAGGATGATTTAGGGATGTTCAGACATGGTTTGAGATGGTTAGCGATGGTATGGGATGGTCAGAGATGGTTTGAGATGGTTAAGAGTGGTTTGGGGAGGTCAGACATGGTTGGAGATGGTTTAAAATTATCTCCAACCATCTCTGACCATCCCATACCATCGCTAACCATCTCAAACCATGTCTGAACATCCCTAAATCATCCTATACCACATTCCTGATGATCCGTTACCCTCCATCACTACCTCAAGCCATACCTTGAACATACCGATCTACACCCCCTCGTGTGACATGAAAGCTGAATAATAGCTCTTAAAACAGACAATAGAGGTCAGCAGATTCGCATGCAGTTGAGTTGATAGTTTTAATAATCATTGATATACTGCAGTACTTCTCCTGCAAAAGTGATAAATTGGATTAAAAATTTTATATTCGTATTAAGAGTGTAGGTATGTAGAGGAGCTCAACTATTAAGGTCACCCATCCATGATTAATATTATGACAGTAGAATTTATACAGGGCATGACTCTTGGATTATAGTCACATGTAATGTCCGCAGCTCGTCTAACTTTTCAGAAAGTGATCAATGCCTTCTGTTAAATTTCTGTCTTTTCGGGGTAATATTTAATATTATGAGTTTATTCGAGTCGATTACCAAAAGATATTGGAGTCTTAAAGCACGATGGAGTGGTTAAAATTGATTGAACTGATTGTTGATTTATTGATAAACAAACTTCGATGAGGGAACAGGTACTAGTAGAGATGCCTCACAGACGAACTTATGGTATTTTTGGAGGAAACTGTGATCAGAATCTAACTACCACGATTTTGTTCATATTAGTCACTGTTAATATTATCTGTCGTTTGATGATGGTAAACATTCTAATATTTACAGTCACCCACACAAAACAAGACATTTTGATCCGGAGACGATATAGAAATATCTAATAAATAGTTATCATTTCACGAAAGAGATCAAACAATTTGAATTATGAAATGAGGACGGAGCTAATGCCTTCCGTTAAATTTATGTTTTTTCGAGGAAATATTTAACATTTTTGATTGATTGGAGTTGATTACCAAAAGATATTGGAGTCTTAATGAGGTCCAGCTTCCGCCTCTTAATAAAAAAATAAATATCAATCTAATAAAAACAAATAAAATCTAGTATGTGATTGCTGTGTTTACCAATAAACACACCTCGGCAAGGCGAAAGTAACTGGGAAAAAAAATGTCTCATAGACGAGACCTGATGCTATTCTTCGTAGAAAGTGTGATCAGCATTGTGCTCGAACTACCTCATTTTCCCTCTATCGGCTACTCATTTTAAAATCCTAGGGTGCTATGAAACACCTCTTAACAATGGTTCTCATCCTGATGAAGTCCATAAATGTTCTGTCCAACAGAAAGTTAGTGAGCAAATGCAAGATGGACTCGTCAAAATTGATTGAACTGATTGTTGATTAATCGATAAACAAACTTCGATGAGGAAACAAGTACTGATAGTGGTGCCTCATAGGCGAACTTTTGGTATTTTTGGGAAAAAGTGTGGCCATAATTGTGCTATAACTACCACGATTGTGCTCATATGAGTTAATTTTAGTATTATCTATAATCCGATAATGCTAAACATTCTAATATTGACAGTCACCTGCACAAAACAAGACATTTTGACCCGGAGACGATATAGAAATATCTAATAAATAGTTATTATTTCATGAAAGAAATCAAACAATTTGAATTATGAAGCGAGTATGGAGAAGGGTTAATATGAATATTTCTAAATTATCAGTATATTTCTGGAAGAATCATGAATTATGATTTGATAAACAGCAGAAAATATTTGATCAGTCAACGTTTCGCCAATTCGGTCATTATTAGGAGTGAAAAAAACAAACAACATAATATCATACAAATGGGGACCAAATATAGCACATCTTACATCAGCATTCTCAAATAATATCAACTACTGATAATACATCATCTCAAAACAGTATTATATACAAATATTTGCTAATAAAATATTTTTTTTTTATTTCTAAAATCATTAAAAATTGACAAAAATCAATAAAGTAACAGGCAAAATCAATTATAAAAATAAAAAATAATATCTAAAATTGGTTAAAATATACTAAAAATATAAAGCTATGTTAAAAATTAGAGATCGAAGTCTAAGCAGTAAAAGACCTACTCAAAGGATATTATCAATAATGTAAAAGAAAATGATGGATTCGGTCAAACATTAAGCATGGTATTATTGTCGAATTGTATTTTGCCGTTAGAAGTTGATGAGAAATAACTAAAAGTCAATAAAAACCGCTAAAATTACTAAAAACCACTAAAATTATGGGACTTCAAGTTATGAAAAATGTAAATATTTGGAATTTTAAAGGGGGAAAGTGTGATCAGAATTGCGCTCCAACTGCCACGATTTTGCTCATATTAGTTACTGTTAATATTATCTATCATCCGATGATGGCAAACATTCTAATATTCAAAATTATCTTAAATTCTAATTCTAAATTATTAGTATATTTCTGGAAGAATCCTGAATAAAGTTTTGAGTCTCTTAAACAGCAGTAAATATCTGATCAGTCAACGTTTCGCTAATTCGGGCATTATTAGGATTGAAAAACATCAATATAATATCATACAAATGGGGACCAAATATAGCACATCTTACATCAACATTCTCAAATAAAATCAACTATAGATAATAAATCATCTCAAAACAGATTTATATACAAATATTTGCTAATAAAACGTTTTATTTTATTTCTAAAATCATTAAAATTGACTAAAATCAATAAAGTAACATGTAAAATCAATTATAAAAAACAAAAAATAATATCTAAAATTGGCTAAAATATACTAAAAAATATAAAGCTATGTTAAAAATTAGAGGTAAAAGACCAGTAAAGCAGTAAAAGACCTACTCAAAAGATATTATCAAATAATTGAAAGAAAATGATGGATTCGGTTAAACATTAAGCATAATATTATTGCCGGAGTGTATTTTGCCATTAGAAGCTGATAAGAAATGACTAAAATCAATAAAAACCGCTAAAATTACTAAAAACCGCTAAAATTATGGGACTTCAAGTTATGAAAAATGTAAATATTTAGAGTTGATCAAGGGGTACGCAGACGAGAGACCTCTACGTGCTGAGTAAAATGAATGGTTGGAACCGTAGGAGAAGAAGTCCAGGTGAGAAGAGGAGATTTTTTCAAATTTTTTCTAGTGATTCTGGATGATCATATGAGGCCGGAGGAGTTCGGTTATTCTCGAATCGGGAGCATCCTAAGGCAGATTAGGGAGATCGAGGTGGGGGCCCGAGGAAAAACGAGGACGAACGAGCGTCACCGAGGACAATGATCGGGGCCCGGCCGCTCTGCTCCGAGGGTATCCGAGAGTAGCCGAAAGGAGCCGATGATATCGCAAGGTCTGATACAAGTGCAATTAGGAACTAGGGTAGTTAATTATAATTAAATCAAGTTCAGAAAAGGGGAAAAACAATTTAGGAAAGGCAAAAAATCAGTTGAGAAGACTATATTTACATAAAATTTAAATATTGGGAAGGTTAAAGAAAACGTAAGGTAATAGGTCGGTAAACGTAAACATTGGGAAGGTTGCATAAATCATAGACATTGAGAACATTATGTAAACTAGCCAGGAAAATCCCCTACTGGAGTAAGGTGCTGCGCCCTAGCGGACAGAAAATGTATAAACATTGAGGAGGTTATAGAAAATTTAAAAAAGAAATAGATAGGTAAAGGTAAAAATTTGGAAAAATTGCATAAAATGTAAACATTGAGAACTGAAAAAGGTACAGAACTTTAGCTAATAATAATGACGTCATCTATCCAGATATTATGAAATGATTAAAAGGCTCTTTATCATTGTTTGTAAATGATGAAAAACTTTAAGGATTTAATATTTAATTCTTTTACGGCGTTTTAATAGTTTATACTAGAGAATAAAAATACATATAAGATTAAAAAGTTGTTTTGTTTATGCTTCAGCGAGATGAGTAATGATAGAGGATTAACAGTTCAAAGTCCATTGTTAACTTTTAAAGGAAGGATTAAGAGATAGAGCATTATTGCGACAGCTAAATTTGTTTACTTTTTAGCGGAAGGATTAACTAAAAGGTGCAACCTCTTTGGCCAGCGTGATACCATCGTTTCGATTTGTTAATATATTTTAGAGATTAAAAGTTCGATAGGAACTTAATGGATTAAAAGTTAATCCTTTTAAGACAATTATTTAACTATCGGAGAATAAAAATACGTAGAACATTGACAAGTTAATCCTTTTAAGACTATTATTTATACTATTAACTATTAAAAATACGTAGTACATTGAAAAGTTGTTTTGTTTATGTTTCAGCGAGATAAGAATGGTTGGAGATTAAGAGTGCAAAGTCCAAAAGCAGTTATAAAATTAAGCAACTCTAATATCTATTTATATGTTAGAGATAAACAGTTCAAAGTCCAACAATTGTTATAGGATTAAGAAGCCCTACTATTTATTTTTGTTTTAGAGATAAACAGTTCAAAGTCCATATTTGTATTACACCTAAGCATCATCCAACTTGTCTATACATGATCCAACCTGTTTACATGTTGGTAAAGTTAAATATTGTAAAGATTACGTAAACATTGAGAAGGTTGCACAAGCACGAAAACAATGTAAAGGTTATGTAAACTTTGGAAAGGTTACAGAGTATAAAGAGGGTACCTAACCCTTCATCATATAGGTTATGATTATATAACCGTAGGGGAGGTTACATACTATAAAGTGGATATCCTGATCGTATATCCTCGATATCCTGATCGATTCATCGTATAGGTTATGGTTATATAACCGTAGGAGAGGTTACAGCCTATAAAGTGGATACCTGACCGTTCATCGTATAGATTATGATTAAATAACCGTAGGGGAGGTTACATACTATAAAGTGGATACCTTCAACAAAACCCTTCAACCCTTCAAGTGGGAACCCTTCAACAAAACCTCAAGTCTCTCAAAAAGTAGGAAAACAAAATGCCGGCGTAAGAAAAACAAAATGGAGGTCGGGCACACTCATGCTCTATAAGGTGGGTACCTAACCCTTCAACAAAACCTCAAGTCTCTCAAACTGTAGAAAAACAAAATGGCGGTGTAAGAAAAACAAAATGGAGGTCGGGCACACTCATGCTCTATAAGGTGGGTACCTAGCCCTTCAACAAAACCTCAAGTCTCTCAAACTGTAGAAAAACAAAATGGCGGCGTAAGAAAAACAACTAGCGGCCGGGCACACTCATGCTCTATAAGGTGGGTACCTAACCCTTCAACAAAACCTCAAGTCTCTCAAACTGTAGAAAAACAAAATGGCGGTAGGGTACACTCATGCTCTATAAGGTGGGTACCTAACCCTTCAATGGGTGGAGGGGGTAAACCTTGTGGGCGGAGCATAGGTCAGGAGGTACCGTGGGTCACGTGACTGGATCACGTGACTAAAAAGGGGCGGGGGATAAGTTCAAAGTCCATATTTGCATTTCACCTGAGCATAATCCAACTTGTCTATACATGATCCAACCTGTTTACATGTTGGTAAAGTTAAATATTGTAAAGGTTATGTAAACATTGAGAAGGTTGCACAAACACGAAAACAATGTAAAGTTTATGTAACCATTGAGAAGGTTGCACAAACACGAAAACAATGCAAAGGTTATGTAACCTTCGGGAAGGTTACAGAGTATAAAGAGGGTACCTGACCCTTCAATTGGTGGAGGGGATAAATCTGGTGGTTAAGCGTGGATGCTGACCACGTCATTGTAAACAAAATGGCGGCTTAGGGTGGGGGTAATCAGGATGAAGCAATATGATTGGCTGGTTGGAGAGGGATAAGGGTATAAGGGGGGCGTGGCATAGGGGTCACGTGACTAAAAAGGGGCGTGGCCTAATAGTTAAGGTTAGGTCGAGTAGAGACCACGTGGTAGTTAAGGTTAGGTCGAGCTGAAAATTCAAATTCAAATTTCCCGCCAAAGGTCACGTGACCAAATGCTGGCTCCTGATTGGATGAAATGTTTTGGTGCGCCAGCTCCCCCATTTTCCCTCTACTTTGGTCTTTCTTCTCCAGGATTTTAGATTCTGATCCCATATCGTTCCGGTTATCGTGCGGAGGACTTTCCTTTCAAATCTCTCGATTCTGCTTTCTTGGGTGCCGGTTAGAGCCCAGGTCTCGCAGCCGTACATCAGGACTGGTTTTATCACAGCATTGTACACCCTTAATTTGAGATTTCTGGAGATTTTTCGGGATTTCAGTACTCTTGACAGAGAGAAGAAAGCTCTATTTGCGCTTGTTATACGCTAGTCTATCTCTGTATGCTGGTCATTGACTGAGGTTATTGTGGAGCCGAGGTATTTAATGATGTCTACTTTCGGGAATGTTTTGCCATCCACGCAGATACTATTGTTGGGGTGGATTTTTCGGCTAACTATCATGTATTTTGTTTTGTCTTCATTTATTTTCAAGCCGATTTGCTCTGCTTCTCGTAACAGAGTCTTAGCAAGTCTCTCAATGTCCTCTTCATTGATTCCAAGGACAGCTATGTCGTCCGCATACGCTAGGATTTTGTGTTTCATTCCGACGTGCACCCCTCCATTTTCCAATGAAGTTGTTCTAATCACCTTCTCAAGGGCTAAGTTAAACAGCATCGGCGAGAGTCCATCCCCCTGCCTCAGACCTGTTCTAACTTCAAAGGCTTCAGACACATCTCCTTGTATCAGTACTCTGCATTTGGGGTCGTTTGTACACGCCTTCGTCAATCTCACCAATTTCCCGGGAATACCCAGTTCAGTCATGATTTTCCATAGGCAGTTTCTGTACACGGAATCATAGGCTGCTTTGAAATCGACAAATAAGGCGTGCACATCCTGCTCTACTTCCCAACGTTTTTCGAGTACCTGTTTTAGGATAAAGATCTGGTCTAGCGTGCTCCTTCCTCTTCTGAATCCTGCTTGGTGGTCGCCTATTATATTTTCATAGTGGGGATATATCCGGTTTAGCAGGATATTAGTCATTATCTTATAGGCGACCGGAAGGAGTGCTATGCCTCTGTAGTTACCACATTCATACATGGACCCCTTCTTTAGAATAGGGCATATTAGACCTGTGTTCCAAGCCTCCGGTATCCTTTCCTCCTCCCATATTTTCTGGATTAGTTCTAATAGCTTGGTTCTTAGAGTTTCGCCTCCATCTTTAAACAGCTCTGATGGTATGCTGTCCAACCCTGGGGCCTTTCTTCTTTTAAGCCTGTCGATAGCTATTTCCACATCCAGGATGTCTGGTTTTTCAACCTCTTGCGGGTCGAGGTCTTCAGCGTGGTCCATGTCTTCTTCGTTTGTGGGGTTCCCTTGGTTGAGAAGCTGCTGGAAATGTTCTTTCCAGATGCTTAATACCTTTTCTTTTGATGCCGTCAGTTTGCCATCTTTTCCTCGCATTTGCGTGTTTCTCGCTTTATATCCTACCCTTTCTTTCCTGATGTCTGCGTAGAATTCACATATATTTCCGGCCTACCAATTGTCCTCAATAGTTTGCAATCTTTCTTTGAGGAATTCTCTTTTTGCTTTTCTTATTATTCTCTTTGTCTTTGTCCTGGCGGCGGCGTATTTTTCCAGCGTGTCATGATCAGCTTTGGCTACGGAGAGAACTTTAATTTTTCTTCTTTCCTCCACTGCCTTTTCACATGCTTCTGTGAACCACTTCTTGGCTTTTCGTTTCTCCTGAATACCTATTACTTCCTTAGCTGTTTCTTTTAACCCGGTCTCTAATGCCTCCCAGTGTTGATCAACCGTGAGGCCCTCTGAGTCCAAGGGTTCGAATTTATTCTTTAGTTCAACTTGGAATTTGGCTTTTAATTCAGGATTTTTCAGATTATGGACTTCGTACCTGTTTCTTTCCACATGGTCCCCTACTTTGTTGATTCGCTTCAGCCTCTGACAGAATTTGATCCTAATCAGAGTGTGGTCCGAATCACAGTCTGCTTCACGGTAGCTTCTTATGTCTTGGATGGAGCTCTGATGTCTCTTATCTATCAGCACGTGGTCAATTTGGTTTTTAGCACCTTTAGGGCTTACCCAGGTGTACTTGTGGATGTCTCTGTGCGGGAACATCGTGCTACTGACCACTAGACCCTTAGCTGCTGCAAGACTAATACATCTCACTCCATTGTCATTGCTCGTTTCGTGAAGGCTTTGGCCTCCGATAATGGGCCTGAATTGGGGTTCTCTGCCTATTTTGGCATTGAAGTCACCTATGACTAATTTGATGTCATATTTTTGAGCCTGGTCCACTACTTTTTCTAGCTGATCGTAGAAATCATCCTTCACCTCATCATCTTTGTCTTCAGTTGGTGCATATACGTTAATAATCGTGGTATTAAACCAGCGACCTCTAATTCGTAATACACTGTGGCGGACGCTGTGATGGGAGCAGGCAGCTGGCTGAGCCGGCAGTGGTGGGGAGCGCCGCCTCCCACTCCTGCCGGCCGGCTATAAATAGGCTTGCTCGCCTCACTAAGCAGCATTCTACAAAGTGTTCCCTCCTGTACAAAGTGTTCCCTCCACACTTGACAATAAATAAATAAAGGCATAAAGCCACAATGTAAATAACAATCGCATACAGCGATCCATGTATATAAACCTTAAAATGCCAAGAGGCAATAAAAGGAATTGTAAAAACTAGTGTATATATGTTTATAATTTGTTGTATATATGTAAAATAAAATAAATAAATGTCTGGAGGGCTAGAAAAAAAAAAAAAAAAAAAAAAAAAAAAAAAAAAAAAAAAAAAACTAAGCAGCATTCTCAGGGCTCTCCTGGGCCACTCCTGACCCAGGAGCGGCGCAGTGCCTTGACTGCTCTACCATCCGCGCCGCCCATCCTTCTCCTACGGCCTTCTTGGTTGTAAGGTTCTAATAAAAATCTGTTATTTTCTTACCTTGGCTACCTTTTCTTTTTTACCTCATCCTTTCACTGAAGGCAGTGCGGTCTTAATCGGCCAAGTCTTCAACCCGCCAGTGAGGCTCTGATAGGCTAAGGCGGGGGTTCCTATCTCGGAAACGGTGCGGTCCTAATCGGCCTAGTTTCCAACTTACCGGTGAGGCTTTAATCAGCTGAGGTAAGGTGCTCCTCTCCTAAACCGAGACAGTGAGGCTCTAATCAGCCGAGTCTCAAACACGGCCGTGAGGTGTTCATCCACCGAGCCGTGGGAGCTACCTTCGGGTTACTCACCTCCTCCCTGAGCGGATTGTACGAGCACGCATAGTACCTGGGCCCTTCTGGTTCTAGAGGGAATTAGTAAACGCAGACCCAGAGTACACTGGTGACCCCGACGTGATCAACCGTCACCCGACGTGATTTTCACGACGTGATAACGCCGTCACCGCCTAGGGAAGCAACCCGCAAGACTCACCTGTATCACCGGCCTTGCATACTTAGGAAGCATCAAGATGTCCGACCCTCCTCAACCACAGGACGAAGATATGGACGCCGCAATTACAAGGCAACCGTTGTAAGACAAACCCGCTCGACTGCAACCAGGGACTTTTCCGCCTCCACGGTCACACACTCCGCATACTGAGGTCTCCGCGTGTAGAGGTGCCATTAGTCGCCTGCCAGCTTTCTGGAACCGAACCCGCATCTATGGTTCGCGCAGTTCGACCGCGTCTTCAACTCATCCATAATCTCCTCGTCTATCATGAAGCGGTATTATCCGTCTTACACATGGAGGTCCTTACACAGGAATCGAACATCATCAGCATCATTAGGAACCCCGGCAACACACTCTATTAGACCCTTAAGATCACCTGCTCAACAATTACGGCAACTCGGAGCGTAGGAGAATACAACAGCTTTTGGAAGGAGCAGAATAGGGCAATCAAAAACCCACACAACTCCTCATGCAACTGCAGATGCATGGAGTAACAACATCAGTGACACTATGGCTACGGAACCTTCCCCGCACGATGCAGGAAATTCTGGCAGCTTCAAGACTGGTTGAATTATCAATCATCTTCGGCACAATGAAGATGACCCCAGTCTCACCACTGACATCATTGCCGCCAACACCTGAACCTCCAATAGCTGCAGCGAGCAAACAGCCGACACCTCGCGCACTCCAGCCTCCGCCAGAAAGTCACCGGCCTGCCGTCAGCATGATATCAACCAACCGTAGAGGATACATCCAAAAGAAGACCATAGTAATTGTATTGTATGTAAACAGAAAATTGTAATATACTCCGTATTGTTGGGGGGGAATGGTGTGGCGGACGCTGTGATGGGAGCAGGCAGCTGGCTGAGCCGGCAGTGGTGGGGAGCGCCGCCTCCCACTCCTGCCGGCCGGCTATAAATAGGCTTGCTCGCCTCACTAAGCAGCATACATACAACTCTACAAAAAACAAAAACTGACTTACTGCACACAACCCTGGAACTTCCAACGGTAACAGACTTCATCACACGGAGGCATATCAAATTCTTTGATAACCTCCAACACTGTACTAACCCACTTTTCAGAACATTAACGCCTACAGGACGGCCACAAAGATGGCAAAATTATATAAAAAGCCTCAGCCTAGACTGAGAAAGCTAATAAATAAAAAAAAAGGAACTACAAAAACCCGGTGAGCCCCGTCACTGGAATAAGATGATTAATTGATTAAATAAAGAAACAAAACCTATCAATTCCACATCCCTCTCTTAAAATGTACACTGTACAGTAGAAGAGATCCTGTCAATTCCTATTTCCCCACCCGAATCTCAAACCCCAAAATCCCAAAGGGGCTAAGAAAAAAAAAAAAAAAAAAAAAAAAAAAAAAAAAAAAAAACTAAGCAGCATTCTCAGGGCTCTCCTGGGCCACTCCTGACCCAGGAGCGGCGCAGTGCCTTGACTGCTCTACCATCCGCGCCGCCCATCCTTCTCCTTCAGCCTACGGCCTTCTTGGTTGTAAGCTTCTAATAAAAATCTGTTATTTTCTTACCTTGGCTACCTTTTCTTTTTTACCTCATCCTTTCACTGAAGGCAGTGCGGTCTTAATCGGCCAAGTCTTCAACCCGCCAGTGAGGCTCTGATAGGCTAAGGCGGGGGTTCCTATCTCGGAAACGGTGCGGTCCTAATCGGCCTAGTTTCCAACTTACCGGTGAGGCTTTAATCAGCTGAGGTAAGGTGCTCCTCTCCTAAACCGAGACAGTGAGGCTCTAATCAGCCGAGTCTCAAACACGGCCGTGAGGTGTTCATCCACCGAGCCGTGGGAGCTACCTTCGGGTTACTCACCTCCTCCCTGAGCGGATTGTACGAGCACGCATAGTACCTGGGCCCTTCTGGTTCTAGAGGGAATTAGTAAACGCAGACCCAGAGTACAACACTTATCCTCTCGTTAATCGGGGTGAAGTTTATAACTGATTTCCTTGCAGCTGGACTTACTATAAATCCAGTGCCAGCTGTTCCGTTTTTGGCATTTCTCCCGGTGTAGAACAGTGTGTGGCCATCAATAGTGGTTTCACCACCTTCTGGCCATCTCACCTCTTGTATGGCTGTTAACGGTATGTTGTACCTTTTTACTTCATTCACTACCGTTTGGGCGGCCCCTGGTCTGTATAAGCTCCGAACATTCCATGATCCAAGATGGAGTCCGTTATACAAAGCCGGGGTCGTTACCATGTTAAGACAGTCAGATTTTCCGAGGCTAGTTTAAGGTTTCGTAATATTTGTTTTTTGACGGGATAGGGTTATTAGCCCTATGCCCAACCCCCAACCTGGAGGGCCAGGAGCTATGTCAGACACAGGGGTCGCTCACCTCCCTGTGACTCTCAGGGTAAGGACATTACTGTCCCTATGCGGGAATCGAACCCGCGCCGTATTGGCCTGAGTAATCGGGTAGCGTTTTTTTCCTCCATAATTAATTAATTAATTAATGTCTTTTTTTTTTTTTTAATTATTTTATTATTGCCTGTGGAATCCCGGGACCGGGATTCGAACCCACAACCTTTGGGTTTGTAGGCTGGTGCATTTTTGCATTTTTGCAGGTGCTTTAACCCACTCGGCCACCCCGGCCCCATATATATATATATATATATATATATATATATATATATATATATATATATATATATATATATATATATATATATATATATATATATATCAAGTTCAGCAAAGAAATTAACAGCAGAATAATGGCGGGTAATAGAGCCTACTACACAAAACTGAAACTTGTCAAGCTCAGTTCTACTATTTAACGAAATTAAAATTATATACCAATGGAACGGAAACTTAGGCTGAGGCCTGATTGGAGAGCGGCAGGGAGGCTGGAGTGCAGCGTTTTCATTAATAAAATTGATATAAATGCACCTGTCCTGGGTCAAATAGGCGGGGAGCGTGGAGCGTGCTGTTTACTATCTCATGTAGCTAGCAGTTTGTCCTCATAGAGCGTTTGTAGAGCGGGTAAATTGAATTGAAAAGATTATTAACAAATTACAGAGCAAATCTGTATTGTTATTCATTTTATGGATAATTTAATAATTATAATTCATTAATAATTATAAATATTAGATAATTAATAGTCTTACCAAGTAATTTAATTAATATTTAACCGTTTCCAAGAAAAATTCAACCTTTTTTGATTTTAATAAATATATATATATATATATATATATATATATATATATATATATATATATATATATATATATAGCATTTCCTTGTAAAATTAAACCATTTTCATTTTAAATTAAACCTTGGCATTAAAATTCAACTTTTTTTGATTATATATATATATATATATATATATATATATATATATATATATAAGTCGTTTCAACATAATGATATCATATATATATATATATATATATATATATATATATATATATATACACACACATAACCTTTTTTTAATTTTATAAAATCATGTTTACATAATTTAATTTAATTTATTATAATTTAATGTCATAATGTTAATATTAATTGTTATATTAATATTAATTGGTAAATTAATATTAATTGATATATTGATATTAATTATAGTATTATAATTATTATTATATTATAAACATAAACCTTAATTTATTTGGTAATACTATATTAAGGTGCATTTATATCAATGACTGCCTGGGTGGAGAGCGTGCAGTTAATCCTCTTATAAACGCAGCACGATCTTCACTCAGGCCACAGCCTAACAGAGAGTGTTCGAAAGTTACTGTATTAACCCAATCTCTACTATGTGCTGTAGTATATCGCCCTCCTTTGGTCCCTTTTAACTCATCGTTTGAATCTACCCTCTACAACACGTTCCTTTCTACAATAATATCATAATATATAGAGACCTTAATAGCAATTTCCTTTCTGATTCCAATTATAAACTATACCTGGAAAATCTGTTCTTTTCCCTGAATCTCTTCATTGTCCCTTTTGCTCCCACCCACCATACTTGCTGGTCCGACACATAGTTGGACCTGTATGTCATTGATTCACCGCAGTACCTTATCCTCTTCTCAATTGCCCGTTCCGTTCCTGTCATCTCATGACCTAATCCAAATATCATACAATATTCAAACTCCAGCAATCTCTCCTAAAACAATAAGTTTCCGCAACCTTGACACCCTCACCCGTGAAAACATCTTACCCGATCTAGAAACCCTGAACTGGAGTGAAATCTATTCCTATTCTTCTATTGGCTCCAAGGTTGACATCCTCACATCTAATCACATCAGTATCCTTAACACCCAAGCACCACTCAAAACCTCTACCTTCTGTCGCCGACCTGCTCCATGGATGTGTCAAGAAATTAGAGATCTTCAAAAGAGGCGTGTGGCAGCCCATAGACGCTTCAGAAGTACAAGGTTAGCAGATGACTATCAAGCGTTTAGGGTACTCCGCAATTTGACACAGACAACAATCAGGCGAGCGAAATCCAACTACTTTCATGAAGCCCTTCCCTCTGCTTCTGACTCTAAATCAAAATGGCAACTGCTTCGCAAACTCTCCCTTAGCAAATCCTCTTCCTCATTAATCATTCAAGTCTAACCCGGTGAATTAAACTTATACTTTTCATCTACCTCCTTCAACAGTTCTCAACCTTCTTCTTCCCATTTGTGCATAGTTCCATCATTTAATTCCAGTAATTTTTATTTTTCCGACATCTCTCCTACTGATCTTATTTCCTCCATAGTAAAATCGCAAACCAATTCCATAGGCTTTGATGGAATACCTGTCAAATTGTTAAAATTATGCCTTCCCGAAATCTTACCGGTTCTTCTGTTCCTATATAACTTTTCCCACCACCTGGAAAAAATCTTTAGTCCATCCCATTAACAAAACCTCCAATCCAACATCTCCTAAATACTATCGCCCAATATTCATCCTCTCTAACCTTTCTAATAGCTAAGTGGACTAACCACTAGAAAGGATAGTCCAATCGCAAATATATAGCTTCCTCGAAAAGTCTAAACTACTTGATCCTCCCCAATCTGGTTTCCGACCCGGCTTCTCCACACAATCCGCTCTCATCAAAATCACCAGTGATATACATACCGCTATGGACGATAAAAAGTTAACAGTACTAATACTCCTTGACTTCTCTAAAGCTTTTGATTCCCTTGACCATTCCATCGTCTTTACCAAACTAAAATCTCTATCCTTTTCCAATAGTTCTCTGGTTTCAATCCTTCCTTTCCAATCGGTCTCAAGCAGTTTCTATTCCTAATCAATCCCTATCTTACTACCTTATCCTGTCCTCAGGAGTATCCCAAGGTTCTAGCATTTCCCCTCTCCTTTTCAATTTCTATACCAATGATCTACCCGATTCAATCCACCACAGTTCCCACCACCTTTACACCGATGACTTCCAAATCTATTCATCCTTCCTTCCTTCTGAGTTATTAGTTGCGTTTGCCAATATTCAGGAAGGCCTAGATCTTCTTCATCATTTACAAGTGTCTGGGAAAACCTGAATAAATTAAGGTTAAATACAACGAAAACTCAGGCCATTCTCATTGGTTCCAACTCCCTCCTCAGATCCAACGCCGCCTTCCCGAATTTATTTCTAAATGATCGTCCTATCACTTTCAACTTCATTGTCAAAAACTTACTATTGACCAAACCCTTTCTTGGAAACCCCATATTGCCCAAATTTCCCGACGGTCGATAAGTACTCTAAAATTGTTCCATCGTTCCCGCCATCTACCACAGCCCACCCGTAAGCTCCTTGTATCCTCACTCATTATCCCACACTTTGAGTATGGCTGCGTGGTATACAGTGGCCTCTCGGCTGTGCTTGAGGACAGACTGAAGCGTATCATGAACTGCACTTTAATATTTGTCTTCGGTACCTCGAGGCGGTCTCACGTGTCACAACTTAACGGAAGTTAAACTGGCTCTTCCCCTCCAGTCGTAGACAATATTTCCTTGGATCTTTCCTATACCGAACCATCAACTCCCAGCACCCTTCCTACATCTACAGCCTCCTACAATTCAAATCCTCGGTCCACTCACAAGAGACAAGATCGCGCTTTTTTTCTGACCTCTATATCCCTTCTCACAGAACCAAAACATTCGAACGTTCCTTTCTTTCCCGCTCCATTGTCCTCTGAAATTCCCTCCCTTCTGATATCCGGCATTCTTCTTCTCTCTTCTCATTCAAATCCCACCTTTTTTAACACCTCCTCACTTCCCAAAAAGACGCTGTCAATTAATGAAATTTTAATTCAAGATCAATATCTTCATTAGTTGCAAATAATTGTGTCAATTATCATCCAAAGCTTTAAGTCTGTGAATTATTTCATTATTTTTATATAGTTGAATGAAATTTTGTTTAGAAGTGAGAATTTGTTTTTAATGTTGTTTTAACACAGGATTGCTCTACTCATATTATTTTTATTTTCTACGGGTTTTCTCTCTTTCTATTTTTTTTCTTTCTCTTTTCATTTTTTTTTGTAAGTGAAAGTATGTTCATTATATTTTTTACCAGAAGGACATTCATTTTTTTTTGTTAATTATATGTTTAATTGACATTATTGTAAATATTAATTGGCCTTTATTGATGTAGTCTTTGGCCAGACCTTTTTTTCTTTTATCTTTTTTACTTGTACATGCTTGTTATTCTTATGGGACCTGGTCCCAGAATAAAATTTATTTTTCTATTCTATTTCTATTCTATTAAAGAAAGTATGCTAACATAGGCAGGACATATATCAGAACGGTGGGTGAAAAGGTGCAGAGGAAAATGTTGGAGGTGCACATCAGTGGGAAAAGAAGACGGGGAAGACCAAGAAGCAGGTGGAAGTGGAGGATAAGGCCCAAAGAAAAAATGAAGTGGAGAGAGGTGTCTAGGAAACTGGGAGTCCACAATTAAAAACGAAGTAGGCCAAGAGTTACGCAGATCTGTATCGCCGGGATGATAGTCAACAAATGTTCAATACACTGTATCTCAGCTAACATTGGTACGATTTCGATGATACTCTTTTTGTTTTGTATGGAATTTTATTACCTTTCGGTTGACTGTAACAAAATACCTGGATATCGATTTCCCATCCCTAATGGCGGTAAACTCTACAATAAGGGGTAAGCCTAATTGCAAAAAATGGGGTGCATCGTGCCCTTTCTTGGATTTTTAACAAATATCTCAAAAACGATGCGTCGTACAGAAATATGTGTCATCCAAAATTATTATACCAAAGAATTTCGATATCGAATTCTTAGGGTTGAAAATAATAAACCAAAGGGGGCGTAAAGAGAAGACATTGACTTTGAATTCTCTAATTACAATTTTTTTTTTTTTGATAATGTGTTTTCGATAATATCGCGAATAACTTATTGATATTCCAATATTATCGGAAACCAAATATCGATATTATAATATCAAACAAAAAATATTGATATCCCATCACTACTAACCAGTCCATGTTTAGCCAATTCAGGCATCATCAGGACAAAAACAACAAAATTCCATGCATGCAGACCAAATAAAGCACATCAACAATCTAAAAAGCCGCATCAAATACAGATAGTACATTATTCCAAGGTATCCGATACTGTTATGTGATATAGAATGAAGAAAGCTAATTAATTATATAAATTCTGATGCACTTCAACCATTGTATGCTCATAAAAATTCATAGTACTTAGTGAAGAACTTGAGGAAGAAACATTTCATAACTTTTTATACACCTAACCTTTGAAAAAATTATAACATTAGACTTTTAATAGGCAGGATGTTCTTAATGCTCATGTCTTGCTAGTTTAATGTGTATTTTCAATTAGACTGATAGAAGAAGTATATGGGATAGCAGGCTTTAAGTTTTTATGAATGCATAATTTTATTTTGCATATCTTCTACAAATTATATAAATGTATGTAATTAACATTGAATTCATTTACTGAGTGTAATGAAAGAAATGTCTATCTATCTTCTGCACAGGATTAAATTCCCCAAAATCCTAACATATCCAAGAGATCACCAAATCAAACTAAATTTCCCACAAAATTCATCTAATATATATTTTTTTATATCACAACTAATTGTGCAATTCACATGTCTTCCCATGTTGGTGTGAAAAACTTCCCGTGTCGATGCCAAGCTAAACTCGGGAGCCATTTGACAGAATTAGAGGAAAGCTATAGAATCCCTTTGGCATATAACACCTGCTGTGGGCAGTAGAGGAGAAATGGGTACTTGAACCTTCAATGGGCGGAGGGGGTAAACCATGTGGGCCGAACTTAGGTCAGGAAGTCAGGAACATAGGTCCCGTGGGCCACGTGAGTAAACCTTGTGGGCGTAGAAGCGATATGCTCCGCCCACATGTCTTAGACACGTGACCCATTGCAACCTCTGGACTATGCTCCGCACACGTCTTAGTCACGAGGCCCTTTGCACATTCTGATCTATGCTCCGCCCACAAGGACCACACCTCTTAGTCACGAGATCCAGTCACGAGGCCCTTTGCACCTTCTGGACTATGCTACGCCCACAAGGTTTAGTCACGTGGCCCATTGCACCTTCTGGTCTATGCTACGCCCACAAGGTTTACTTACCCACGCGACCTATGTTCCTGACCTCCTAACCTATGTTCGGCCCACATTGTTTACCCTCTCCACCCATTGAAGGATCAAGTACCCATCTTATAGAGCATGAGTGTACCCGGTCGCCATTTTGTTTTTATACCGTTTGAGAGACTTAAGGTTTCGTTGAAGGGTCAGGTATCCATCTTATAGAGCGTGAGTATACCCGGCCGCGATTTTGTCTTTTCTGGGTAAAATGTAAACATGAATTTTGAAAACATAAACAAAGGCTAGAGCCCCTTAATCCTATAACAACTGTTGGACTTTGAATTGTTTATCTCTAACATATAAATAAATAGTAGAGTCCCTTAATCCTAAAACAGCTTTGAACTGTTAATCCCTAAAATATAAATAAATAGTAGGGCTTCTTAATCTTTGAATATCTTATGGGCTTTGAACTGTTAATCCTTAAAAAAATAAATCAATAGTAGGGCCCCTTATTCCTATAACAGCTTTTAGACTTTGAGCTGTTAATCTTCTATCTTTACTTATCTCGCTTAAACATAAATAAAACAACTTTTCAATGTTCTACGTATTTTTAATCTCTGATAGTATAAATAATGGTCTTAAAAGGATTAACTTTTAATCATTTAAGTTCCTATCGAACTTTTAATCCTTAAAATATATAGACAAATCGAAACGACTGTATCACGCGGGCCAAAGAGGTTATCTCTTTTCATAGCTTTAAAATATTTTCAATGTGCACGAATCGGTATTAATAACTACGACTAATAACGCACTAAATTTTAATTGATGATTATTAATTAATCATTAATTCATCCTCGAACTATAAGTTCCTATAACTAATGGACTTTGAACTGTTAATCCTTAAAAAGATAACTTTTATACGCAAACAAAACAACTTTTTAATCTTCTATGTATTTTTAATCTCTGATTGCATAATCAATGGACTTACAAATTTATCGATAAATCGAAACGACGGTATCACGCTGACCAAAGAGGTTATACCTTTTCATAGCTTTGAAATATTTTCAAAGTACACGAGTCGGTATTAATAACTTCGAACACGATGCAGTAATTTTTTATTAATGAATATGAATTGGTGGAGGTAAAGTGTAAGAGAGGCAGAGCTAGAGATTCAAAGGCAAGAAATGAGGATGCAAAAAGGTAGGGTCATCGATAGGGATTTTTTGGTGGCCTTTCAAGAGATCGTTGACCAGGAAATGCGAGGACTCTACTTTTTGACACCCTGCGATGTCGAAATTAGTTCATATCGTGGACGATACCGTGTGACTTCACACAGCGTGCGTCTTCTTGCCAGACCACGATTGCGAAACAACAGTATGCTTCTACTGCCCTCTGTCGGATCCTGAAAGTGACATAGATGATGACGACAAGTCAGAAGAATTTGTTAGTTAGTTATTTGGATGACAAGACGTAAAACCAATTGGTCATCAGCGCCTTTTATTTTTATTTATTCCTATAGAAGAATTTGTTACGGAATAACATTTATAAATTTAATTCATTTTAAATAAAAATTAGCAGTAATTTTGTTATTGTATTTAAACAATTTATGTAACTAAAAATATATTTTCTTATCATCTTATTATATTATAAATTATTTCTTTAATAAATAAATAATGGTCAAATTCTACTTGAACCTAATCTACTTACATTATTAGTATGATCATTAGGGTGTGATCTTAGAGTTGGAATAAAACTAATATATTTGATTAAGCAATCTATTTTACCAAATCACGGTTATTCGAGATTGTTCCGTAATTATAACCTCCGTTATGGAATCAGAATTTTCATGAAAGACGTATTGGTATAATATAACATTCGAGTTATCTGTTAGATATTGTTCTCACAATTTTTTCGATTGATTTTGCCTGTTACTTTATTGATATTACTAAATTTTAAAGATTTTAGAAATGCAAAAATATTTCATTAGCAAATATTGGTACTTAAAACTATTTAGAGGTGATGTATTATCTATAGTTCCATTGATTATACAATCAGAGATTAAAAATACATAGAAGATTAAAAAGTTGTTTTGTTTGCGTATAAAAGTTATCTTTTTAAGGATTAACAGTTCAAAGTCCATTAGTTATAGGAACTTATAGTTCAATGATGAATTGATGATTAATTAATAATCATCAATTAAAATTTAGTGCGTTATTAGTCGTAGTTATTAATACCGATTCGTGCACATTGAAAATATTTTAAAGTTATGAAAAGGGATAACCTCTTTGGCCAGCGTGATACAGTCGTTTCGATTTGTCTATATATTTTAGGGATTAAAAGTTCAATAGGAACTTACAGGATTAAAAGTTAATCCTTTTAAGACCATTATTTATACTATCAGAGATTAAAAATAAGTAGATTTTTTATTTATATTTTAGGGATTAACAGTTCAAAGTTCAAAAGCTGTTTTAGGATTAAGGGACTCTACTATTTATTTATATGTTAGAGATAAACAGTTCAAAGTCCAACAGTTGTTATAGGATTAAGAGGCCCTAGCCTTTGTTTATGTTTTCAAAATTCATGTTTACATTTTACCCAGAAAAGACAAAATCGCGGCCGGGTATACTCATGCTCTATAAGATGGGTACCTGACCCTTCAACGAAACCTTAAGTCTCTCAAACGGTAGAAAAGCAAAATGGCGACCGGGTACACTCATGCTCTATAAGATGGGTACTTGAACCTTCAATGGGTGGAGGGGGTAAACCATGTGTGCCGAACTTAGGTCAGGAAGTCAGGAACATAGGTTCCGTGGGCCACGTGATTAAATCTTGTGGGCGTAGCATAGACCAGAAGGTGCAATGGGCCACGTGGCTGGATCTTCTGACTAAAACGTGTGTGCGGAGGATAGACCAGAGGGTGCAATGGGCCACGTGACTATGACATGTGGGCGGAGCATATACCAGAGGGTGCAAGAGGTCACGTGACTGGATCACGCAACTAAAAGTTGTGTGGTACTTGTGGGCGGAGCATATACCAGAAGGTGTAATGGGTCACGTGACTAAAAACATGTGTGCGGAGTATAGATCAGGATGCGCCGCTGGTCACATGACTAAAAATATGTGGGCGGAGCATAGCTTAGGAGGTGCCGCAGGTCACGTAACGGGATCACGTGACTAAAACATGTGGGCGTAGCATAGATCAGTTGGCGCCGCTGGTCACATGACTAAAAACATGTGCTCGGTGCATAGCCCAGGAGGCGCCGCGGGCCACGTGACGGGACCATGTGACTAAAAACATGTGAACGGAGCATAGCCCAGAATGTCCCGCGGGTCACGTGACTAAAAAGGGACGTGGCCCGATGTTTAAGGTTAGGTCGAGGTGAAAACTCATGGAGGTTAAAGTAATGTAGAAGCAAGACCAGGTGACACTTAAGGTTAGCGATGGAGGTTCTTTTTTTTTTTTTCATATTTTACACAAAAAAAAACAAGTCTGGTATATGATAACTTTGAAATCCAGGTAGAAAAAAGGCAGAAAACAATATCTTTTTTTTTAATTATATAATTGTAAATAATATAATATATATAACAATCCCCGGACACATATAAAATATTTGTCGACCTACTATCACCAAAAAAAGATTCATTGAAATCTGGGATGCAAAGTCTGTAGCCACTGCTTGTAAGTAGTGGAGGGGGCATCCATCATTGCAACCTCAAAGAGTGTCGACACGCTCATCCATTGTGCCTCCAAAAGATCTTGAACAAGTTGCTTTGATGGGTTCACCGAGGATTGAAAATATTGATCAGATTTCACGAAATTAGAAACAGGAAACAAATGCTGACAATGAGACAAGTCAGACAACTCCAAGTTTAACACAGGCAAGGCCATTATCAAGATATGGACAGCAATACAAACCAGAGGAATTTTGAGTGAGTTGTGGAAAACGACAAAACTTGTTTAATTGTTCGATATCGAATGTACCGATCATCGATATTATATTTTGTAATGTAACTTCGGAGACAATAAGTCAATCATCTCACGTGGTCTAACATGCAGTGTGAGCTTCACTATTTCATTATCTGATTAAAACTATATTCTATACTATTATAACGAAATTATTAGAGAGTTAAATTACAAAATATGATACTTTCGATATTGAATAATTAAACAACTATAAACATTGTAGTATCGAGTCTAAGTTTAATATAATATCATTTTCAAAATAACTTTCATTGAGATCAGCAATCAATAAACAAACTCATAACCTTAAAAATATATTTTTTTTATTGAACTCAATAATTACACCGTATTAAGGTGAATAATTTAGGAAGACCATTAATAATCCAACACAATATATATATAAACTTTAATAGTCTTATTTGTTTTTAAAAACTGCATTATTAAAAATTATTGTGCATATAAAACATTTTAAAATAGATTTCATTAGGGGTTATTGAAAGTTGAAAGAAGTAGAAGATATAAAAGCATAAGATATTATAAACAGTATAGTAAATCCATAAGCTTAAACTTACATGCTCTATAAAAGCAGCTAAAAACCGATTTATTGTTACATAAGATTGCATTCCATAGTCTGAGTTTGGTAAATGACTCTTCCCCTCTTTAGTAAAACCAGTGATATGAAAGTTTGAAACCTAAAATAAAATGTATGTAATTAATTATACAGAAATAATTTTAAATTATTCTATTTCTTAACTTGAAACATATTTTGACCGTGCATATATTTTATTTTTATACTGCAATCAGCATTATGATAGTCTCTAATATTAATTTATAATAATAAACTTGTCCCTTCCTTATTACTATTTATACAGATCAGCCCTTCCTTATTACGAATTTTTTCCATGGCCTTCATAAGTAATCTGGCCTAAGCACTGTAATATTTAATAAATGATTTAAAGTTTCTCCAGTACTTTGAATAACTTTATATTTTTTTTAGTTTAGCCTTCAAAACGTTTGAATTCAGAAATGGATCAAACGATAACGTCATTGCGATAACATTAATAATTAGTTGATATCCGCATGATGGTATAGAAGGATCAATCTAATTAGGGATTGATAAATTATTTGCCACTTCTATAATTTTGTTTTTATTGAAAACTAGTTTCAAATGTTAAACATTCATCTTGCATAGTTGCAAATATATTTTAAAAGTTTCTGGTTTAGTTTCCATGGAAACATTTTCTTTCCATTAAATAATGTGAAAGTAGAAATTATTTAGTTAATTTCCGCTTTTGTATTCTTAAATTACTTTATTATAGAGCGTATTGCTTACAACAGATTGGCGGATTGGTGGGAGGAGGTTCGGTCGCATCCGTCTCCTTTCGGATGCGCTTGGTTATCCATCTAGGGTCTTGTGCTCCTAATAAAATACACTGTATCTTTGCTAATACTGGTCCGATTTTGATGATTCTTTTATTATTTTTGTAGATAATTTAATTACCTTTCATATAATTCTACAGGTAATTTACCGTAGAATGTATACTTTTTAAGCTATATGCAAATAAAGTATTCTTTTCATCATAACTTTTTTCCCTGCAATTCCTCGGTGATTTACTACATAAATAAAAAAATAAAGGCCTTTATGAAGAATAATTTAGGCAAGTTTCATCAAAATCGTTAGAGCCGTTTTCGAGAAAAATGTAAAAAAGTATAAAATCCATGAAATAACAGCTAATTCCTGTTAATCCGATGTACTGTATCTTTGCTAATACTGGTCCTAATTGGATGATTCTTTTATTGTTTTTTAGATAATTTAATAAACTTTCATACAATTCCACACATAATTTACCGTAAAATCCATACTTTTTATGTTATGCGCAAATAAAATATTCTTTTCATCATAACTTTTTTCCCTGAAATTCCTCAGTGATTTACTACATAAATGAAAAGTTAAAGGTCTTTATGAAGAATAATTTAGGCAAGTTTCATCAAAATCGTTAGAGCCGTTTTCGAGAAAATTGTAAAAAAGTGTAAAATCGATTATATAAAGTGGCACTTCCGCTTAATCGATTTTGACGAAAATGTTGCTGTAACATCACATGCATGTGCCAACCTTAAATACATAATTTCAGTATCGTACAACTTTTCGTTTTTGAGCTAGACTGTTCACATACACACTCCCACACACACAGACCATTTTGCGAGACTTGGTCATTTGGACTCAGGGGACCTTAAAACGTGTATTTCCGTCGAAAACTCGAATTCGAAAATTTTCACGATCGCAATACTTCCCCTTACTAAATACTTCGTATATAGGTAAGGGAAAGTAAAAACAATTACTCACCGGAATTACTGGAAAAACTCCGACCCCTAAACTGTTTACCTTACCTATAAACACCTTTCTTCCATTGCTAGTCCGAGAACAAGTTTTTGCAAGAACAAACCAATACAAACTTTTCTTTTTGATATAACCTACTTAATCCTTGGTGAGTACCAATTTGATTTCTTGTCTTAATTAAATTCATAACTCATAATGTTTTATAATACTAATTTATGTTACATTTAATTTAATATGTATAATAATACCAAACTGTATTTATAATTTTGAATTGCTTATTTTTGAATTTTTTTGTGTTTTTAGAACTGAAGATGAATATATAACATTCGAAACTAGTTTTCAATAAAAACAAAATTATAGAAGTGGCAAATAACTTATCAATCCCTAATTACATTAATAATTGTTTAACGACTTACATGATATTCCCTGATGACAGCAGTAGACTGTGCAATGGAGGTTTTACAAACATTTTGTAAATTCCTAAAAAACAGCTAATTTATTAACTATTGCCAACAAGGTAACAAAGAAGCTACATGTAGTTAAGCTGTCTATAGTGGGATCTGGTGATGTTACAGACAAACTAAGATAGGAAACTAAACGAATGGCAATAGTAATAAGCCCGCATAAATATTTATATTTATAAATCCCGACTGTACTAATGTTATCCCAGTTTACCATATATATATATATATATATATATATATATATATATATATATATATATATATATATATATATCAGCATGGCCATGTACTAGCTGACATAAAACTGACATTAGAAGATCTTCTCAGTGGGATGCAGCATTGAATATGTAATGTTGCCTATTAATGTAATTGTATACTTTTGGTGTTTTTGTTGGTATATTTTGTTGATAATTAAAAAATGGATTTTAATTAAAGGATTTTAGACCCTCAGATATATGTATTTATTTTTTTAAAATTTAATTTAAATATGTTTTAATATAAATTTCTTAAATATTAAGAAAAATACAAAATTTATAATAAAATATACACAAACACTGTATTAAAAAAAAAATGTTTATTTAAAAGCTATGTAGTGGCACTAAGGCATAAATCAACCAATAGATCAAATAAGGTCGCTTCCTCATCCCTCATTTCGATGAGCCCATAATAAAAATATAATCATATCAATAAAAAAAGGTTAAGTGGATTGTAAAAAAGAGGCATGGTGTGCTAATGTAGTAGCTGATATGGTCAAATAGAAAAAAGACAATTGTAGGCCTGTATCTACACTTATGTTATGTATACAGTTTTGGTGCACCACAATAATGCATTTCTGCAATTTAATTTTGTAAAATCAACTTAATCTGAAAAATATTTTCTTTTTGTATGTGTTATCCTTCTTTTTTTAATTTGAAGGTAAAAATTGTATTTTTTTTTTTGTCTTAATAAAGGTGTTAAGCTGTATTTTATTTGTTCACATATTTTATGAGTGAACTCCCTATATATAATGCCAGTTTGTGCGATGAGGCAACAACTGAATATTTGTACAAATATAAACATAGCCCCGTGGGTCAAGGATCTGTTATGAAGCGGACTAGATCCTCTCCGGGGACCTCAGCGCCTTTGGCAAAGAGACCCAAGAGTGGAGAGAAAATTATCTCCTATGCCCTTATGACCGGAGGCAGCAGGATGGTGATTATCTCCTGTGGATATCCGTCCGTTCAGCTATCAAAGGGGCAGAGCGAGGAGGTTAAGACCCAGGTGGTCAGCTCAGTAGATCAGCTGGAGGAAGGTGGTTTGAACCCGGGGTTCAGTGGCTTTAGTCACCACCTCGGAGGCTGTATTATCGTCTGTGACGATGATGCCACCAAGGACTGGGTTACCAGTATAGCGGGCAAATTTACTATCAGTGGTGGCACAAAACTCCGCACTGGTAGCACAAACGAGCTCAGAAAGGCTGTCAGGGTAGGTGGATTCTTCCCTGGAGAGCGGATTCCAGAGGAGCTATTTTTGAGGAGACTCAGGATCCAAAATGGCAAAGTCCCAGATATGAACAGTTGGACACTGATGGGCATCAAAGATGAGCCCACCGGTTTCTATAGGATTCTTCGAATTCCGGAACCTAGCGTCAAATACCTGGAGGGGAGAAACATGATGGTAACTAATGGCATCACCAATATTCTCCTTAAGGTATTTGAAAAGAAGAAACCACCGAAGTCAGATGCGGGGAGGGCTAGGATGGTTGTTGAACGGAGTGCCACCAAGAGGAAGAGAAGGAGGGGACCATAACCTCTGCACCAGGCGGCATGGAAGTAGAAGCTGGGCCGGCTGCGGAGGAGCGCTCTGTGGCTGGGGCCGGGAGGCTCTCTCTACTCGGGCATACCCCTGGAGGGACCGAGAGAGGTGGAGCTCCCTGTGCTCCGCCGGGGGTCGTTCCTCCGGGAGCCTGCTCACAATAACCATGGACATTAAGCTGTTGCAGATCAACCTGCATCACTGCATTGCGGCCTGTGGAGTTCTGCAGTAGTATGTAAAAGGTAAGGATATAAATATTATTCTAATACAAGAACCTTACTTATTTAAGGACAGGGGACTGGGCATGCCAGGATACAGCATTATTACAGCACACTGTGCCAACAAAGCCCAGGACCTGTATCCTGTTCAGGAACAGACTAAAACTGTTACCCTTGTGGCATCACTGTTGTAGGGATCTGACAGCAGTGCAATGGTCCCTCTCTGAGGGTAATAAAGGGGAGAAGATTACGCAGGTGTCGGTGTACCTCCCTTACGAAGAAGCAATCCCCACTCCAGCTCTTAAGAAACTGATAGAGGGGATAGGAAAAGATCCGTGCATAGCATCTTTAGATGCCAATGCACATCACAGCCTCTGCGGGAGCACAAATAACAACCAGAGAGGCGAGTATCTTTTAGAATATATTGTTAGCAATGATCTCGAAATCTTAAATAGGGACAATGAGGCCACCTGAGGTCATTGATATAACCTTAAGCATCAAAGGCTGGCACGTTTCAAGGGAAGAGAAATGCTCAGATCACCGCTATATCAGATATAATCTATCTGCTAATAGCATGAACGAGACTATGTATAGAAATCCAAGGCGTACAGACTGGGATACATATTATACAGAGCTCGAGGAAGAGGTTAAGTGCAGTCCTAAGATTGTTAGGAATTCTTGGCACTTAAAATGTCTCTTTTCGTCGCTAACTGAGGCAATTATGAGATACTACACCGATAATAATAGTGGTCAGGGTTGAAGGGGGTTTCACCAATACTGACAAAGAATCCCTGGAGGCTCAGGCGTGTTCGCACCTTCCTGACTGTGACCTGCTGGATGTGAATCTAACTAATCCCACTGTAGATGATCACTTTGGTGGCAGGGCTAAGTGGGCCTGGGCTGAAGCCAACAGAATAATTGATTCTATTTGAGTGTGGAAATGACAATTAATACTTTTGCACCTTTTAAATCTGCGGGTATCGATGGGATTTTCCCTGCCTTACTTCAAAAAGGTCTACCTGTATTAATAAACCCCTATCTAATGGAATTATATAGGGGAAGTTTAGCACTTGCACACATTCCCAATAATTGGAGGGTGTCAAAAAAGTTTGCTATATTCCAAAGCCTGGGAAGGAGTCTTATGACAATCCCAAAACATATAGACCTATCTGTCTGACATTCTTCTTGATGAAGGCTTTAGAAAAGATAATTGGCAGACATATTAGAGATACGGTTTTAGTTGAAAAGCCACTCTATAATGGTTTGCTTATCAGGCTGGCAAGTCATGCGAGATATCCCATGTACCATGCAATAGAGTTAATTGTTATAAAGACGGATCCCTGACGGTACAAGGTTCAGGGGCATGTATTTGGAGGATGGATAAGTCCAGAGAGGGAATTTTCATATCCTTAGGTAGGCATATCTCTGTCTTTCAGGCAGAGGTGTTAGCAATTAATGTCTGTGCCCAGTCTCTTATTGAGGAGGGCGTTCCTGGTCATTCGGGAATTTCGGGGAATGAAAAGGCTGATTACCTTGCAAGGAGAGGCCATATCTGGCATAAGCCTTAGCTATGCCAAAAGGCGTATCAGGGTGGCTGTAGGCGACAAAGTTAAGCACTATTGGGAAAACAGATACATTCTAAACTGTTTTTAGATGGACCCTGCCCCAAAAGAAGTGAGATACTATACTTCTGTTTATGGATAGGAGTAACCTTAGGAGGGTGACGGGACTATGCACAGAACCCTGTCAACTGAATAAGTACCTCCACAACATGGGGCTAACTGACTCACCGACGTGTAGGCTGTGTGGGATAGAGGACGAAACGGCTTTCCACATAATCTGTGGATGCGATGCATTTGCAAGGGCGCGGTACCTCCACTTTGGTTGTGACCGGATCACTGATCCTAAGCTCTGCGAGATGATGGACCCTATGAGTCTATTCAGATTTGCAAAGGCTGCTGGCCTGTTTTAAATAGTTTCGGCCAGCCCACAATAGGCCTTAACAGGCCGCGAACTGATGACTTTATAGTTTTATAACGGAAAAAGTAATAAAACGTTTAATAAAAATGCACCACACCTTCCTCTTTAAATTACTTTTAAGAATGATGTTAAAACTCAGCCAAATGTTTAGTACTAAATATGAAAGAATAATTATAATATTCATTGACAGAAATATTAACAATTTACATAAAATCTACGAATTATAACTTATACAATCTTGAATTTCCTATTGTCAAACTAATATATCTTTCTACAGAGATCATTAAAATGATTAAATTAGTCCACAAACAGCTCATGCAACAACTGTTAACATGTCTAGGACTAGGCATGGTTAAAGTTATCTGATTCTTGACCTCACCATATTATTTGGATGGAATTGAATTCAAACATCATAAAAAGCTAGTGCTTAAATAGTGGATATTCAAAGTAAATTTTAAATAGATTTCTTACTTAATTTCGAAAATAAGTCCATTCATATGTTGTAAGTAATATTAAATGTAACAATGTACTGTATGTAAAAAAAGCTTACATTAGGATTGAGTGATAAGAGTGATCTGTAAATTAACCGTAATTTAGGAGGTATCAATATTTTGAATGTTTGATGGTCAGAAGCTGGAAGTAAACCTCTATGCCCTACTAAATCTTCTTCTTCCCGGTGTAACTGGTGCTTCAATGTAGCCATATCTGTGTCTGAGAAACCATGTACAGATCTATTAAAATACATTACATAAATTAGTCATATTTTAAATTCTATCACAGTGGATAATTTAAATTAAAAACAAATTTAACATTTACATGAAATAATAAATGAATAAGTTATAAAATGATTAACACCTCCCATTTCCAAAATAAGTAATAATAAAATATTAGATAGAAAGAAACAGTGAATAGCAATTATGCTATTTTAATTATAAATGTAATTATCTAATATATTCATAAAGTGTATTATAAATTATTTACTATTCATCCTTTTTACTTCGTAAAGATTAACAAGCATTTTTATCCTTAGGTCCCAATCAGTCAATTTATTAAATTATATATATATATATATATATATATATATATATATATATATATATATATATATATATATTGTTATTATTATCAACCTCCTATAAAAATTATGGGGTCCTCTTCATTAATTATTGAGTAGACTTTTCATTGTATTCCAGCATTCCAGGCCACTCAGTATGCCTTACAATATCAATGCTAATTTTAACCCTTAAGGTCAAATAGAGTCATATAATAGGATAGCTGTCAACAAGAGAAGAGGAAATAGAGCAGGGTTGAAGTCGCCTTCAAGTCCAACTTCAAGAAGTTAATGGGGACGCAGATGTTGACACTATTTGGGCGCAAATCAAATACAGTATACTCAAGGCAGCCGAGGAAGTATGTGGTTTACAGCAAATAAGACCTACTATTAAGAAAACTAGGTGGTAGAGCGAGGAAGTGAAACGGGTCATATCTGAAAAGAAAGAGGCCTGGAAATAGTACTGTAGAAGCAAGTCGCCAGGAGACTAGGCATTGTACATAGAGAAAAGGTACGAGTCTAAGAGAATAGTTAAGGAAGCTAAGAGAAAAACTTAGGAGGAATTCGGGCAAGAACTGGATGAAACTATAAAGAAAATATAAGGAAATTCTGGCACATCACAAGAGCACTAAGGAACAAAAAACTTTTACACTTCTCACAGGCTTTGCTTGTGTAAAAGATGTGTATGGCATACTGGTGACAGAAGACAAGGACATACTGGTGGTTAGGAGGAAATACTTTCAAGAAAAATTCAGAATAGAAGAAAGGCGGCAGAATTTTCGAGATTGCCGTAGAAGAGGTAGAATAACTGAACCAGAAGTCCCCGACATGGATGACGCCATAGAAGAGGAGGAAGTCGAAGCAGCCATTGCAAAAGTAAAAATTGCACCCGAATTTATAAAATATGTGGGGAAATGAACTATTCAAGGGTCTCCAAACACTATTCCAAAAGGTTTGGGATCTCAAAAGGATACCAAAGGAATGGAAAAATAACATCATTATCCCAATCCATAAGAAGGGAAGCCAAAGTGTATGTGATAATTACCGCCCCATACCTCTGTCATCGGTGGTAAGTATACACTAGGATCCTGGAACAAAGATTAAGGAAATTGGTGGAAGAGGATCTGGAAGAGGAACAGGCATGTTTTAGGCCCGGTAGGCCGACACAGGATCATATCTTCTCCCTGAGAATGATTGTAGAGAAGGCATGGGATAGAGGTAAAGCAGTATACCTAGCTTTCTTATATTTACGGGCGGCTTTCGACAATGTTCCTAGAAAGGAAGTATGGGATGCATTGGAAGATAGGAGAATCCCAAAAAATCTTATAAGTGCAATTAAGTCAGTTTATCAAGACCCAAAGGGAATAATAAGGCTAGCCGGCACTGAGTCCAGGTCGTTCCATTTCTTAAGGGGAGTTAAACAGGACGATAGCCTCATCCCTCTACTGTTAACAATTTTTACGGATGCCATTTGGAAATTTTGTAAAAGGAGGACACCCAGAGCAATAGTGGGATACTGGAATATGACCCGTGTTGGCACAGGCATTGCTGTACGCAGATGATGTGGTATTGGTGGCGGATACTGCTGAATCTCTCCAGGTCGCTGTGGATGAGTGGCAAGAAGAACTGCAACTAAGAAGCATGCAGATCAATGCCTCCAAAAGCAAGGTTGTGTGTGTTGGACGAAGGAACGAGGATTTTAGAATCACTTGCAATGGAGAGACCCTTGAGCAAACCGATACTTACTGCTACCTGGGAACAATGATCTGCAAGGATGGAAGAATAGACCAGGAGGTAATGAATAGAGTCCAAAAGGACAATGGAATATTCTACAAAATATCCATGACACTCATTGGAAAGCAGGAGTTGAGCAGGAAAGCGAAGATTCTGCTATTCAAATCAGTTTTTCTTCCAGTGCTACTATACGGATCGGAAAGCAGGACATTCCTGGACCGCCATGCCAGCAGGGTTTTATCTGCGGAAATTAGATTCCTAAGGAAAATATTAGGAAAAACCAGGCGAGACCGAATAAGGAATAAAAGGGTGCGAGAGGAACTAGGAGTTAGATCTGTCCTAGAGACGATTGAAGAAAGACAGCTGGTGTGGTTCGGGCATGTTAACAGAATGGGAGATGACCGTAAAGGCAGGTGGCTTCTAGAGGCAAGGCCGGGAAGAAGGCGACCTCAAGGCAGGCCAAGGCTCATGTATGCAGACTTGATTGAGAGAATTGGAACAGAGAGAGGATGCACTATGCCGGAGATAAGAAGGCTTGCACAGGACAAGGACCGTTGGAAGAGATGGTCAGAGACAGCTACTCCACGCTTAGCAGCACTGAGGAGATAGTGAGAGAAGAAGAGAAGAAGGACATACAGACCCAAAGGAATATTAGGCTTGGGTCTATAGGACCCGAAATGACGACTTGAGGGCTAAGCACCCTAGAGCAGCACTATATTCAAAAGGCACAGAAAAATAAGTGATGTCGTATGCTTTCTGTAATTAGCTCACCTTTTATTGTTCCAAATATGTATTTGAAAATACCTAGAGGTTGAGTTTTTATTATTCAATACTAGTTGCTAATATAGCCTTACATATAAACAAAACCAAACAAAATATAAGATTGTAAGCCGAAATATACATAAAGAAGAAATCAAAAGTGTAGGATGTCAAACCTTCCTGAAAGTATACAATTTCAAATACCTTGAAAGCACAGTAACCTCCATTAATGACTAGCTCAGCGAAGTCAACTAAAAAATCCTCAGCGCAAACAAAGCCACCTTCTCAGTAGACCATATCCTAAGATCAATGAGGATCTCATGAAAATTGAAACAACTAATATAGAATTCCATCATAAAACCTGTATTGATGTATGGCAATGAGACATGGTCTTTTATGGGTACCCTTGAGAAAAAGGTTGACAAATTTGAACGCAAAGTTCTCAGGATAATATTGGGCCCAAAGTGGGACAAGGAATTAGGAATTTGCAGAAGAAAGACGAATGAAGAAATAATCTTAAAAAAGCACCAATCGAACTCGCATGATATGAAAGCAAAAATGTTACAATGGGTGGGGCAATGTGGTAAGAAGCCGGGTCGATGTTGGGTAACAGGCTCTTTGGGTAAAAACCTCTTCCAAAATATGAACGCCTCAGTAGTAGGAATTAGATCCACAGGGAGGCAAAAACTCACATGGGTGGACAGGATAAAGAAGGACTCGGCTGAGCACCACGTATTAAACTAGAAAGCCATCGCCCAAGATAGACAAAGGTGGAGGAAGCTGGTAGAGGCTGCTAAAGATCTTCAAGGTCTGTAAAAAGCCAACAGAAAAAAAAATATAGTTGCTAATAATATCAAGTGCTTTTTTTGATTAAATGATATAAGTAGACTTCATTTATTATATCACAGATGCCGCTAGGGTAAAGACACTAGTAGTTGACACTAAAAGGGAAGGACAGTATAGTTTGACATTGATGATTTGCAATTCAGTAATGGAACACCTTTTTCACATTTGGAATATCCTATGCGCCTATATAAACTAAAATAAACCTTGAAGTTGAAAAAAAAAAGTTCACATTAAAGTTTGAAAAAAATAAGTCTGAATGCATATTTAAACCCGACTAGTTGATACATCTTAGTTTTAAAAAATCCAGTAGTTGATATTAGTTTGAACCAATAATTGAATTAAACGAAAACATTTAAAAAAGTTGACATCCGCACAATGGTATAGAAGGATCAATCTAATTAGGGATTGATAAATTATTATTATATTATTGATAATATCCTTTGAGTAGGTCTTTTACTGCATAGACTTCGATCTCTAATTTTTAACATAGCTTTATATTTTTAGTATATTTTAACCAATTTTAGATATTATTTTTTTGTTTTTATAATTGATTTTGCCCGTTACTTTATTGATTTTAGTCAATTTTTAATGATTTTAGAAATGAAAAAAATTTTTATTAGCAAATATTTGTATATAATACTGTTTTGAGATGATGTATTATCTATAGTTGATATTATTTGAGAATGCTGATGTAAGATGTGCTATATTTGGTCCCCATTTGTATGATATTATGTTGTTTGTTTTTTTCACTTCTAATAATGACCGAATTGGCGAAACGTTGACTGATCAAATATTTTCTGCTGTTTAAGAGATTCAAATCTTTATTCAGGATTCTTCCAGAAATATACTGATAATTTAGAAATATTCATATTAACCCTTCTCCATACTCGCTTCATAATTCAAATTATTTGATTTCTTTCTTGAAATAATAACTATTTATTAGATATTTCTATATCGTCTCCAGGTCAAAATGTCTTGTTTTGTGCAGGTGACTGTCAATATTAGAATGTTTAGTATGATCGGATTATAGATAATACTAAAATTAACTCATATGAGCACAATCGTGGTAGGTATAGCACAATTATGACCACACTTTTCCCAAAAATACCAAAAGTTCGCCTATGAGGCACCACTATCACTACTTGTTTCCTCATCGAAGTTTGTTTATCGATTAATCAGCAATCAGTTCAATCAATTTTGACGAGTCCATCTTGCTTTTGCACACTAACTTTCTGTTGGACAGAACATTTATGGACTTCACCAGGATGGAAAATTAGTTACTGTTAATATTATCTATCATCCGATGATGGCAAACATTCTAATATTCAAAATTATCTTAAATTCTAATTCTAAATTATCAGTATATTTCTGGAAGAATCCTGAATAAAGTTTTGAGTCTCTTAAACAGCAGTAAATATCTGATCAGTCAACGTTTCGCTAATTCGGGCATCATTAGGATTGAAAAAAACAACAACAATATAATATCATACAAATGGGGACCAGATATAGCACATCTTACATCAACATTCTCAAATAATATCAACTCTAGATAATAAATCATCTCAAAACAGATTTATATACAAATATTTGCTAATAAAACGTTTTATTTTATTTCTAAAATCATTAAAATTGACTAAAATCAATAAAGTAACATGTAAAATCAATTATAAAAACAAAAAATAATATCTAAAATTGGTTAAAATATACTAAAAAATATAAAGCTATGTTAAAAATTAGAGGTAAAAGACCAGTAAAGCAGTAAAAGACCTACTCAAAAAATATTATCAATGAATTGAAAGAAAATGATGGATTCGGTTAAACATTAAGCATAATATTATTGCCGGAGTGTATTTTGCCATTAGAAGCTGATAAGAAATGACTAAAATCAATAAAAACCGCTAAAATTACTAAAAACCACTAAAATTATGGGACTTCAAGTTATGAAAAATGTAAATATTTATAGTTGATCAAGGGGTACGCAGACGAGAGACCTCTACGTGCTGAGTAAAATGAATGGTTGGAACCGTAGGAGAAGAAGTCGAGGTGAGAAGAGGAGATTTTTTCAAATTTTTCCTAGTGATTCTGGATGATCATATGAGGCCGGAGGAGTTCGGTTATTCTCGAATCGGGAGCATCCTAAGGCAGATTAGGGAGATCGAGGTGGGGGCCCGAGGAAAAACGAGGACGAACGAGCGTCACCGAGGACAATGATCGGGGCCCGGCCGCTCTGCTCCGAGGGTATCCGAGAGTAGCCGAAAGGAGCCGATGATATCGCAAGGTCTGATACGAGTGCAATTAGGAACCAGGGTAGTTAATTATAATTAAATCAAGTTCAGAAAAGGGGGAAAACAATTTAGGAAAGGCAAAAAATCAATTGAGAAGACTATATTTACATAAAATTTAAATATTGGGAAGGTTAAAGAAAACGTAAACAAATAGATAGGTAAATGTAAACATTGGGAAGGTTGCATAAATCATAGACATTGAGAACATTATGTAAACTAGCCAGGAAAATTCCCGAGTGGAGTAAGATGCTGCGCCCTAGCGGACAGAAAATGTATAAACATTGAGGAGGTTATAGAAAATTTAAAAAAGAAATAGGTAGGTAAAGGTAAAAATTTGGAAAAATTGCATAAAATGTAAACATTGAGAACTGAAAAAGGTACAAAACTTTAGCTAATAATAATGACGTCATCTATCCAGATATTATGAAATGATTAAAAGGCTCTTTATCATTGTTTGTAAATGATAAAAAAACTTTAAGGATTTAATATTTAATTCTTTTACGGCGTTTTAATAGTTTATACTATGAAAAAATAAAAATACACATAAGATAAAAAGTTGTTTTGTTTATGTTTCAGCGAGATGAGTAATGATAGAGGATTAATAGTTCAAAGTCCATTGTTTACTTTTAAAGGAAGGATTAAGAGATAGAGCATTATTGCGAAAGCTAAATTTGTTTACTTTTTAGCGGAAGTCCTAAATCATTCTTTATACTTTGGTATTAACAGCTCAAGGACCAAAAGCTGTTACAGGATTAAGAATTAGTATTAATTAATATTCATTAATTAAAATTTACTGCATCGTATTCGAAGTTGTCAATGCCAACTCGTATACTTTGAAAACATTTCAAAGCTATGAAAAGATGCAACCTCTTTGCCCAGCGTGATACAGTCCTTTCGAATTTGTCGATATATTTCTAAATTTGTAAGTCCATTGATTATACAATCAGAGATTAAAAATACATAGAAGATTAAAAAGTTGTTTTGTGTACGTATAAAAGTTGAACATGAATTAATGATTAATTAATATTCATCAATTAAAATTTACTTCATCGTGCTCGTAGTTATTAATACCGACTCGTGTACTTTGAAAATATTTTAAAGCTATGAAAAGGTATAATCTCTTTGACTAGCGTGATACCGTCGTTTCGATTTATCGATATATTTGTAAGTTCATCGATTATAAAATCAGAGATTAAAAATACGTAGAACATTGAAAAGTTGTTTAAAGTTCGAGTATGAATTAATGATTAATTTATATTCATCAATTAAAATTTACTGCATCGTGTTCGTTGTTATTAATATCGACTCGTGTATATTGAAAATATTTCAAAGCTGTGTAAAGGTATAACCTCTTTGGTCAGCGTGATACAGTCGTTTCGATTCGTCGATATATTTTAGGAATTGTGTTAGTGTTATAAACAGGTGATAAATAGAGTTAGGGGAGATCGTAGTGGGATCCGAGTACACACGAAGACGAGCGAGTGTCACCCACTACCTCGATGAGAGCGAACAGTCTCGTACGGCTCCGAGGACATCCGAGAGTAGCAGAAAGGACTCGAAAACATGGCGAGGACTGATTCGAGTGCAATTACGAGCCAGGTTTGTTGATTATAATTAAATCAATTGTCCAGCGTGACACAGTCGATTCGATTCGTCGATATATTTTAGGGATTAAAAGTTAATCCTTTTAAGACCATTATTTATACTATCAGATATTAAAAATACGTAGTACATTGAAAAGTTGTTTTGTTTATGTTTCAGCGAGATAAGTAAAGATAGAGTATTAAGAGCTCAAAGTCCAAAAGCTGTTGTAGGAATATGGGGCCCTACTATTTATTTGTGTTTTAAGGATTACCAGTTCAAAGTCCAAAAGCTATTCAAATATTAGGAAGTCCTACCATTTATTTATGTTTTAGAGATAAACAGTTCAAGGTCCATATTTGTATTTCACCTGGACATAATCCAACTTGTCTATACAAGATGCAACCTGTTTACATGATGATACAGTTACATATTGTAAAGGTTATGTAAACATTGAGAAGGTTGCACAAACATGGAAACAATGTAAAGGTTATGTAACCTTTGAGAAGGTTACAGAGTATAAAGAGGGTGCCTGACCCTTCATCGTATAGCTTATGATTATATAACCGTTGGGGAGGTTACAGACTATAAAGTGGGTACCTGACCCTTCATCGTATAGGTTATGATTATATAACCGTTGGGGAGGTTACAGACTATAAAGTGGGTAACTGACCCTTCGTTGTATAGGTTATGATTATATAACCGCAGGGGAGGTTACATACTATAAAGTGGATACCTGACCCTTCATCGTTTAGGTTATGATTATATAACCGTTGGGAAGGTTACAGACTATAAGGTGGGTACCTAACCCTTCAGCAAAACCTCAAGTCTCTCAAACGGTAGAAAAACAAAATGGTGGTGTAAGAAAAACAAAATGGCGGCCGGGTACACTCATGCCCAATAAGCTGGGTACCTATACCTTCAACAAAACCTCAAGTCTCTCAAACTGTAGAAAAACAAAATGGCGGTCGGGCACACTCATGCTCTATAAGGTGGGTACCTAGCCCTTCAAAAAAACCTCAAGTCTCTCAAACAGTAGAAAAACAAAATGGCTGCATAAGAAAAACAAAATGGCGGTCGGGTACACTCATGCTCTATAAGATGGGTACCTAACCCTTCAGCAAAACCTCAAGTCTCTCAAACGGTAGAAAAACAAAATGGTGGTGTAAGAAAAACAAAATGGCGGCCGGGTACACTCATGCCCAATAAGCTGGGTACCTATACCTTCAACAAAACCTCAAGTCTCTCAAACTGTAGAAAAACAAAATGGCGGTCGGGCACACTCATGCTCTATAAGGTGGGTACCTAGCCCTTCAAAAAAACCTCAAGTCTCTCAAACAGTAGAAAAACAAAATGGCTGCATAAGAAAAACAAAATGGCGGTCGGGTACACTCATGCTCTATAAGATGGGTACCTAACCCTTCAGCAAAACCTCAAGTCTCTCAAACGGTAGAAAAACAAAATGGTGGTGTAAGAAAAACAAAATGGCGGCCGGGTACACTCATGCCCAATAAGCTGGGTACCTATACCTTCAACAAAACCTCAAGTCTCTCAAACTGTAGAAAAACAAAATGGCGGTCGGGCACACTCATGCTCTATAAGGTGGGTACCTAGCCCTTCAAAAAAACCTCAAGTCTCTCAAACAGTAGAAAAACAAAATGGCTGCATAAGAAAAACAAAATGGCGGTCGGGTACACTCATGCTCTATAAGATGGGTACCTAACCCTTCAGCAAAACCTCAAGTATCTCAAACGGTAGAAAAACAAAATGGTGGTGTAAGAAAAACAAAATGGCGGCCGGGTACACTCATGCCCAATAAGCTGGGTACCTATACCTTCAACAAAACCTCAAGTCTCTCAAACTGTAGAAAAACAAAATGGCGGTCGGGCACACTCATGCTCTATAAGGTGGGTACCTAGCCCTTCAAAAAAACCTCAAGTCTATCAAACAGTAGAAAAACAAAATGGCTGCATAAGAAAAACAAAATGGTGGTTGGGTACACTCATGCTCTATAAGATGGGTAACTGACCCTTCAACAAAACCTCAAGTCTCTCAAACAGTAGAAAAACAAAATGGCGGCGTAAGAAAAAAAATGGCGGTCGGGTACACTCATGCTCTATAAGATGGGTACCTAACCCTTCAACAAAACCTCAAGTATCTCAAACAGTAGAAAAACAAAATGGCGGCATACGAAAAACAAAATGGCGGCCGGGTACACTCATGCTCTATAAAGTGGGTACCTGAACCATCAACAAAACCTCAAGTCTCTCAAACTGTAGAAAATACAAAATGGCGGTGTAAGAAAAACAAAATGGCGGCCGGTACACTCATGCTCTATAAGGTGGGTACCTAACCCTTCAACAAAACCCCAAGTCTCTCAAACGGTAGAAAAACAAAATGGCGGCCGGGCACACTCATGCCCTATAAGGTGAGTACCTAACCCTTCAACAAAACCTCAAGTCTCTCAAACAGTAGAAAAACAAAATGGCGGTGTTAAAAAAACAAAATGGAGGTCGGGCACACTCATGCTCTATAACGAGGGTACCTAACCCTTCAATGGGTGGAGGGGGTAAATCTTGTGGGCGGAGCATAGGTCAGGAGGTTCCGCGGGTCACGTGACTGGATCACGTGACTAAAATATGCGGGCGGAGCGTAGGCCAGGATGCGCTGCGGGTCACGTGACTGGATCACGTGACTAAAAAGGGGCGGGGCATAAGGGTCACGTGACTAAAAAGGGGCGTGGCCTAATAGTTAAGGTTATGTCGAGGTGAGACCACGTGGTGGTTAAGGTAGGGTCGAGGCAAGACCACGTGGCAGTTAAGGTTAGGTCGAGGCAAAAATTCAAATTCAAATTTCCCGCCATAGGTCACGTGACCAAATGCTGGCTTCTGATTGGCTGAAATGTTTTGTGCGCCAGCTCCCGCATTTTCCCTCTACTCTCAGTATTTCGTTGTTCGCCATATCTTTACTTTTTCTCAATCACGCTGTCTAGTCACGCAACCGAGATCTCAAAAAAAAAAAAATGGGTTTCGGAAAGTTTAAGCTCCGACCGTACTTCGTCCCGGGTTTCGGCACCAGTTATGTGACAGCGAGTTAAAATAGATAAAAAAAAGAATAAGGTTAAAGAAACAACGCGCTCAGAGACAAAATCAAGACTGCTTTATTCCTCTTAGTAATCCTACTTATATACATTTAGCTCTTGCTTACATAAGAGATTTGGTATTAAATACAATAATACTATGCTCCAGACTATAACTTTAGCTTTAATTAACAGTAATTAATAATTACCACTAATTATTAATTTATATTTAATTGATACCAAGTTCGACATGCCTGAACCTGCATCGATCCGGTCCGAATCTACTCAGCCCAGGTCGCCACGCGCTTGCTTCATAACTGTTGGTGGGAGTACTATGATCGGTGGTGGGAGAACCCCGACAGTCAATCAGATTCGAGTATTCTCGTCCAGGAACCACGTGACCCTCGTAGCCTCTGCAATTTCGGCTTGAGAACCCAGAGAGAACAAAGTTTTGCTGCCAACACTGCTAAAATTGTGAAAAGATTCTTATGTTTCGAGTGCAACCCAGGCTATGAGATATAATTAACGACAACGAAGTGAAAGAAAATACTGAATGACAGGTCCGTTGAACAATTGAAGGAAGAATCTAGCGAAGAATCATCAGAAGAAAAAATTCCGAACAAGCCAGTAAGCTTTGTAAGATGAAAGGAGAATACAAAGTGGTTTGTTTAAGCTGTGGAAAATTTTATCACACAGGAAGTATCGACTTGTCGGGTTGCGACCACAAAACATTTTGGTGTGATGATTGCTGTCCTCCCCCTATGAGAAATTGTATTTCTTATCTAGATATCTCCGCAATAGCATTCATGCTTGATGAATTATTTAACAGCAATCATAACTTGGAGGAAGAAGTTTCAGAAAATATTGTAGATACGATATCTTATGACCATGACTGGAGACCTGATGACCATGATTCAAGACCTCACGACCCTGATCCAGTAAATTACGACCCTGTTTTGGCGACTAATAGCTACAATCCGAGTCTCGGCCCACGTCTAACAACTGAAGAAGAAATAACAGCTTGGAGGAAACGTGTAAGAGAAGCAGAGCTAGAGATTCAAAGGCAGGAAATGAGGATGCCAAAGGCTAGGATCATCGATAGAGATTGTTTGGGGGCCTTTGAAGATGTCATTGACCAGGAAATGCGAGGACTCTACTATTCGACACCCTGCGATGCTGAGATTTGTTCATACCGTGGACGATACCGAGTGATCTGTATGAAATGCCTACTTGTCTTTCACACAGCATGCGTTTTCTTGCCAGAACACGATTACGAGACGACTGTATGCTTCTACTGCCCTATGCCGGATCCTGAAAGTGACACAGATGATGACGATGAGACAGAAGAATATTTTAATGAATAACATTTATAAATTGAATTTATATTAAATAAAAATGATCAGTAATTTTGTTATTATATTTAAAACAATTTATGTAACTAAACATATATTTTCTTATTATACGAGAAACTGTGACATTATAAATTATTTCTTTAATAAATAAATAATGGTCAAATTCTACTTTAACTGTTATATTCCCTCCCTCTCTAATCTACTAACATTAATAAAATAGCATAATGTTGAATATTATATATATATATATATATATATATATATATATATATATATATATATATATATATATATATATATATATATATATATATATATATATATGTATGTATATATATGTATATATATATTTTATTTCAATTTTCTAGGATGTCACCTAAAGATTTTATAGATATTTAGGATAAATATGATTTATTTTGTTAAAATCAAGTAACGCATTAAAATATATTTCGAAGAGCATAACTCCTAGTCTTCCCTTATATAGTGGTATTTCCTAGTATCGGAATAGAAGTAATATATTTGATTAAATTATTTTACCAAATCATTATATTCCGAATATTCCGAGAATGTTCCGTAATTATAACCTCCATGTGTAGTATGCTCACATGCTATTTTTTTAGAAAACTCAGGAACACTAGAGTCGACTTGGACATAGCCTACAAGCGTAACTTCCCCAGCCAAGGAGAACGAAGCCTGCCAAAGAGGTACCTTCAAATAGTTATATGATTTACACGAGATTTATTTGTTTTTTACAATCATTGTATCGATATATCTCGTCTATATATCAGATAAAGGAACATAAGGACTCGATTCATAAGAGAGCATTTAGTTCCGATCAAGGATATCGGAACTGACATTCCATCAGATAAAACCAAATATTTCCACATTATTATCATAATTAAAATGAAATCTTAAAGAATGAAAGAATAAAGCAAACTAGAGAAAATATGAATAACTGAAAAAGATTAAAAGCATTAAAAAAAAGAAGTGAAAAAATAAATAAAAAAAGTAAATTTAACCAACCTTCCATGGATGTAGAACCCAAAATTTTCAAGAGATAAAATAAAAACACTGATATTTGCAAGGGAGCAAATATCAACAAATTCTTGAATTGGATTTTTAATGTAACGCTCATACACTCCACAAATAAAAAGACACTAGAAAAAAAGACAGTAATTAGTATGAATAACAGAGTTAAGAAAACAATAGAGTAATGACTAAAGATAAAAAATAGACAACTAATTAACATTAGGGATTGATGAATTATTTGCCACTTCCATAAATCATTTATCAATCCATAATTAGATTAATCCTTCTATACCATCATCCGTACGTCAACTGAACTAATTAACAGTTTCAAATAAATATTAATGCATGATAACTGTGAACTCAGACCGTTACGTGAACAGGTTGGAGACTATTCTACGCCCTGGAAACTATCTTAAGTTGAATGAAATCGACGCAGAGGATGTATGGTTACACAGCTCACACATCTCAACATTCGTTTGGAGTTTTAAGAAAAATTTTCATAGACAGATTGATCTCTTTGGGGGGTGGCCACCAGATTAACTTTAACAGATCCACGGTCACCAGTCTATTAACTCTATATAATTTTTATCTCTAGAGATATCTCAAGGACAAGGTGTTTCAATACCAACCTAGTTTTCTGAATGATTTAAAAGAGAGGATCAGACTAGAAATCAATATCATTCTACCAGAAACGACTAAAAGATTGATAGAAAATTTCCGGGTACCTCAATTATGGCTGACATTTGACGTAATTTTTAAAACACACTGAAATAAAACTGTTTTCAATGTACATTTTCGAAAATAAAACCTTTTTTTTTTTTCTAGAAACATTGGTTTGTTTTATACAGCCCTTCAAAATCTGTCAGTTATTTCTGTCCCATCTTGTATAACTGAAAATTAGGTATACGGAACTGAAAATAAAATAGTAAAAATAAATGTTACTTACAGTGGTAGATTGTGATGAATGAGGGGTTGAAATCAGTCTGTAAATTGAAAGTAAAATAATGAAGAAAGGAAACAATACCTGGCCAGGTCTTTTGGACTTCCCAACACTACTAAATTCAAGGAATAAGATTTCCCAAAGAAGCTTTTCAGAGCCACATTAGTCTTAGATACAAGAAAATTCACTAATTTCATGAAACAAAGGGAAAATAAGAACATAACACCTTTTCACATAGGCAAACTCTAACTCACAAACTGAGGGGCTCACTAAACTGATCCCTGGACTGCCAAACCAAGAGCTTGTTATCTCTCGTTAATTAAGCCTAAAGGTGCGTTTACACCGGAGATAACTTAAGCGTTAATAACATTTTTCAAAAATGTGTGCTAATTGTATTAGGCTACCTACTTTATTAGGTTCATCGTTCTTTCTCTTCCTTCCTCAGCAGCTTGATGATCTGTGCTGCTAGACGTTGGCCCACCATCCAATTCTCCTAGGAGAGCAGCATTACGCTGGCGATGTTGTCAGCCGTCGGTGCCGATCCGCAGACCCTTCGAAATTCGTCCCTCTCTTCCTGAAAGCGGTAACAGGAGAATAATAGGTGTTCCACACTGTCTTCTATTGCTGGGCACACTGGACATTCTGCTATATTGTCCAGCTTAAATCTAAACTCGAAAGCGGTCATGTCCTGTAAGCAACCGAGTGAGTTAGTAGTCAACTTCTCCGTATTCCCTATCTCCTAGGGTTGAATATAGAAACCAGCCTGTGAGCCCTCCTCTCGTTCGTTGCCATCTATCGATTGTTTCCTTTCTTTCTTCTGCTCTAGGAATATGGTCGACTCTCTTCGGCGATCAGATTTAATGGTGGCATCCTGGCCACCACAAACGTAGCATCGTATAAAACTGTACGAAACGCGCTGATCACTCTTAAGGAACTCCGGCGATATACGGACACCATCGGTCTTCTGTAAGCCAGTGTATCCATGGCGCTTTTCCATATTGCGGCTGCATACATCAGAAAGGATGTGACCACGCTCGATACCAACAACCTGCGACTATGTTCCTCCTACGTTGAACATCGGTCAAGCCAGAGCTGTCGTCACTATAACCGCGTTACCGCACACCCGCTGGATATCCAACTTGAACCTTAGCCTTTCATCAATTCTGACCCCGAGATATGTCCAGGAAGGCTTGGACCGGATCACTTGAGTACTCACTCTCCAGTGTATCCAAGACATTTAGGGGGTGCGCGTGCCATACTTTGGGGAATAGTCCAGTAAATTATACATCCGACCTTGCAAAAGGTCAAGTAGTTCTAATTATTTGTTTATGAGTTTGGACTTAAGCCAGTAATAAAACAAACAGATTTTCTAATTCAATGTACTTGTGCGAGCTGCGTAGCAACACGAAAAAAACGAATTTTTGGCACTATTTTCAGTTTTTGATCAATATTTCCCAATGTATGCGCCAGAAAGAATAGTTACCTTTTTAAAACTAGATTACATGTATCATAATTTGAGAACTCAGTACGTTGGGTAGTTCCTGATATATAGGTCTTCAAAGATGGAATATGTTTTCCAAAAAGTGATTAATCTTTTTTTCGGTCTCTAAATCAGTCAGATATCATGAAACATACTCATCCCAAGAGAAAAGTCGTCAGGAATGAACTTAAAGAATATTTATTTTAATATAATTTGAACTTTGACGGACACCTTTCAAAAGGCTTAATGCTCTTCTCAAAATTAGAATATAACCGAAAACCTTGAAAATGGAACTATGGAATAATCAATCAAAAAAATTCACAAGAACGTTTATTGTAATAACTAGAATTTTGGTTTCTTTAAAAGAAGAAAATAGAAATTATAGAAGTAGTATACACAAAGAAAAAAAACATTGTAATTTCATTAATTTTAACGGCCCAGGCTTCAAGAAATGTTCCTCTGAAGAAGGTACACGCTTATCAGAGAATTTTTCAAGATAAACAGTATGTGCAGGCTCTTCTTGCCGTTCGTAGAATGTAGGGATGGAGATGTCTTCCTCATCATCAGAATCCTCCCGTCGAAGAGATTGACCGTTTTGGCATAATTTGCCTTCGCTGAATCGACAGAGGTCTGAGCATTTTAGCCCAGCTTTCCAGCAGTTGCAAACGCCACAGCAACTCTTTTGCACTAGCAGGAAATCGTCCGCAGCAGGACATGAGAAGCAGGATCAAGGGTGATGTTGATGGGGGTAAGCCTCTGATCATCGACCTTCTACCCAGGATATGTAGGATTTCTTGCAACCCCAACCACTTTTGAATTTGGTTTTAATTCTCTGAGGAAATTAAAATTTCGTTTAACTTATTATATTCCTATTCGTTTAAATTGTTGATGTCTTAATGATGCAATTGGCCTGTTTTAGGTGAAGTTGAGGTTTCCATTAAAACTCAAAATTTTCATAAGGCATCGCAAGATCCTAAAACTCTAAAAAATGTAATTATTTTTGATCATCATAGTTTGGTTCTCTGGATGTTAATTTTAATCTGAGATGCAGTTCCATATCCAAAAGACTGTTCGTTTTAACGACTTGATTTCTAAAAATACTGAAAAAGCAACTTCGCGTACATATATATATGAAAACCACACCTACAAACTCAAGTAACAAAGTTTTTTTTAAATATTTGTCTATGTTCAAAGCCGAATACAGAGAGTACGCCCTGCAAACTCTTCCAGTAACCCTGGCCGTTCGCGCACGGCACTCTGTGCAATAGTCAAATTATACACCCGACCTTGCAAAAGGTCAAGTTCTAATTTTTTTTAATGTTTGTATCAATGCCAGAAGTAAAAAAAAAAAGATTTTCTAATGTGCGGGTTGCGTAGCAGCCCAAAAACACCGAAATGTGTTGGCACAATTTCCAGTTTCTGATCAATATCTCCCAAATTATGCGTCCCAAAGAAAACGTGTTAAATTTTTTCAACTAAATTAAATTAAAATTCATTGTAATTTCATTAATTTTAACGGCCCGGCTTCAATAAATGTTCCTCTGAAGAAGATACAAGTTCGTTGGAGGAATTCTCAAGACAAACAGTACGCGCAGGCTGGTCTTACTGTTCGTTCAATGTTGGGGAGGAGATGTCTTCATAATCATCAAAATCCTCTAGTTGAAGAGATTGAACGTTTTGGCATAATTTTCCCGCGCTTTAGTCCAGCTTTCCAGCAGTTACAAACGCCACTGCAACCTTTTTTGCACTAGCAGCAAATCATCCGCAGTAGGACCTGAGGAGTAGGATCCAGGGTTGTTTGATGGGGGTAACTCCCTGATAACCGAGCTTCCACCCACAATATGTAGGATTTCTTGCAATCCACAAACACTTTTGAACTTGATAAGTTCTGTAAACAGAGCGGTGTGCTGCATCCTCTGTTCGGGACAAGCGAGCAAGATTAATTTTGGAGTTAGCTGCAGATTTAACGATAAGCTGTTAGCGGAGGCTGTTTAAAGTGGCTGTTAAAATAATCATCAATCATACAATACAGTTCTACACAACACTTCTCTCCAGCAATTTCCTATGGCTTCTTTACTTGAGTCCGGTTGCAGGAAAAGTTCATGTTGGGAGTTTTCTTTTAATATGTTAGTTAAGCTCGTTTTACCATGGCCAAAATGAGCCGAACTAGTGTTACATCGGCTGAAAGCATGAATAAATAGCACTATCCTGGGTGAGTGTTAAACGGGTAGATAAAAAAGAGGTGTTTGAGTAATGGCATTTGCCGACTTCACCTCTGCTACTCTAGTATAGGAGATGTTAGTAGCACCTGAGCCTTAACCATTCAGGAGAACAAGCATATCGACATCTTCTCCAACTGCAGTCATACGGTCAAATGTTGAGCTTTTGGATAATGCAAAGATGTTCCGATTGGCGTCATCTCCGGCAACTTTCATTTGAATGCCCTTCTCAAATAAATCGTAAAGTGTGATAAGGCGCCTCTTGTAGTTCTCATTAGCCAATACTTTGTCTTGATGATGGTTGATTCTTCGAAAATTATATCATAGAAGAAGGGAGAACCGCAGCGTCGGAGTCTTTCAGCATTTTTGGTGCTCTTTTTAACACCGTCATCTGGATAACCATCGAAAACAATCGAGACGTTGCTATCAAAATGGGTTTTGATGTAGCTGATGATAGAGTAACATAAATGTATAACTGAAAATATTACCATAAAGAATGAATGGGTACATTGTAAAGTTGATGAGATTTGGTACTCCGTATCAGTCTGAAATGTTTTTCGAGTTCGATCTCTATAGTCCCCACAGATGTTATTGTCAGTATCTGACTATTCTACAATGTGAATTAAGCAAGACAATGGTGATTTAGATGGCCTGCATATGTCTTCTTTGGTCATCTGCCTGAACTCATCCTTAACCAGCACATACTTTACGTGAATTAGAGGTTGAATTTTAAAGGTTATAAGATTATCCAAACTAATGTTGTCTTGGGTCGTTCAAATAATAAAAAATTCGGATAATCGAAATTAAAAAAAAAATTGAAAGGAAGATCTAAAACAATTAACCACCTTTGTTCAAAAACATCACAGTTTATTTATATAAATGTAGTACATTGTGAAAAAATTAATGTCATAAAATATAAATTGTTAACTTAGTTACATATACATAATATAAAGAACGTAAATATGTATTTACGTGAATGTAGTGAAAAATCAAAATGTAAGAAAAGATTTATAATTATTAATGGTGTGTCATAAAGAATGTTTTAATACTTGTTTCCTTCAATGCTGAATTCCTTTTCATGGCATCTAGATCCCTAATTCTTTTAAATTGTAATAACTGACTGTGGTCCGATTCTTCTTGTCGTTCCAACTATCATTCCGCCAAACCATGTAGAAAGGCCTCAGCATTAGATGGTCCCAAGCCATCTCCACCTGACTCGTCATTTGGATCATCATCCTCTCTGAGGTCTTCATCATGCAATAATTCTTCAACAATTTCATCGTCCATCAGCATCTGGTACCCTGGATCGTCACTATCCACTCGTAGTCACTGATTCAAATTCTTTTCATCCCAATCTGCGAAATCACTAACGTTGCTCAGTGCGTCCACCATTTCAGCTGAAAATTCAATATCATGTTCGCGGATTTCGGTTTCATCTTTAGATGTTTTCACTTGTAGTTTATTCCACGACTTATGCAAGGTGCAGTTTTTTACTCCATTCCTTGCTTCGACCAATAACAGCAGTCTTTTAAATTTAGTATTTCGTACGTAGGAAAAATTGCTTCTTCGTCATTTCATGAACAGTTTTCGGTATTTTTTTGATGTTTCGACGAAGCTCTGATCCATAGCTAGAAATTGAGTTCAAACATATCACTGACCTTATTCCAAGTTTCAGGTGATGGACGTGACGGAGTGTTGTCCAAAAAGAGTCGCACACTGCCTTCTTTTCCATTATGCTGCTGAAACTTTTTCACTTCAGGAATGAAATTGCTTTCAAACCATTTTATGAACAAATGGCTGTCCATCCACCCGTTTTTTTTTTGTTTTTTTTTGCTAGTGTGGATTAAAGGAATTTTCACATTTTTAAAACAATGTGGGTTTTTGGATTTACTTATCATTAACAAAGGAACTCAATGTGTCCTAGTCGCATTGGTACACACCATGACTGTAACACGATCCTTGCTCATTTCGTAACCGGCTTCTTTTCGAGATACCAACGACTTAGATGGCAAAGCTTTCCAATAGAGGCCCATCTCATCTGCATTATAAACAAAATCCATATCATATTCATTGTCTTCACGATATTTCTTCAAATTCTCAGAAAGAGAAACTGCTGCTGGAGCGTCAGTTGAACAGCGTCAGCACTAATTTTTTTACCGTGAATCTCAATTTTCCGAATCCCATGTCGTAATTTAAAATTTCTTAGTCAACCAGTACTTGCGATAAAGGTCGGGTCACTACCAAGCTTAATTCCGATGCTTTTTCACACAATATGGGCCCCGATATGGGCTGTCCAGAAGAGCATTATTGCAAAAACCAAGTGTATACAGCACCTTCCAAAAACTCACTTTTCGCTTTTTACAGGTTTACGACTTGAACTGCCCACCTCACTCTCTAAATTATGCGCGTACACGATGATTGGATCAGAATTATTATTTATTCGCATTATCGTTGATTTACCAACACCCAACTCGATAGCCGATTTACCTTTTTGCAGCCGCGTAATAATTTCTATTTTACCTTTTAATGAAAGAATCACTCGTTTTCGTTTTGTTGACATGATATAATTTTTTTAAATGTGATTACGAATGCGATGTACACCTCCCAACGAACGATTTAAAACTGAAAGTGAGCGATCTATAACCAACCAAATGAATGAAAAGGGATTCGAAGAAACAAATGCAATAAACTAATTAATTAAACAAAGATTTATTGAACATCTAATTTCATCGAAACACACATACTTATAAAGCAGTTCCTGAGAAATAATTAGTGGTGGCTTCCTTCATAGACGTACGTTTCAATTTTACGTATTTGATAATCAAATTGAATTTGCAGATCTTACGTTTGAGGCATATTTAAATAATTGTTATTTAGCAATAATGCTAACAATATAAACAAGTAATTAGATGATACATTTAATTAAAATTCATAAGAACAAAAAAAAAAACCAGTTCCGATAATTGAACGTTCGAATAATCGACGCTCTACTGTATTGCTGAACAAATACTTCCCGTTAGATTTATTTTAATTGAGTAAAAATATATATATATATAAAGCGTTTACGTTTCACGTTTTTCAACCCATCATCAGAATCACAGACATTCAAAACAATTTTTTATATAAAAATATACATGTTTACCCCTATTTGCCCAATAATCTGTAACAATTTTGTCATTAAATAAAATAAATAATTGAATCGCTTCATGCTAAAAGGGTTTTTTTTTCTTGTTTTTTTTTTTTTAATGGCATTGGATTTCTCCATACAGCCAGGAATGAGAAGTAAATACTATAAGAGAATACGAATTCTTATCAGTTTCGGTACGAAGACCTCACCAACTAATCTATAATTAAATCTAATTTATTCAGAAATATGATTTTATTTTATTTTTATTAACCTATTAAATGTATTTTTTAATGGATTTAAAAAAAATTACAATATTATTAATTTTTCCAGAATTATTTAATGCCAGTATTTTGTTATAAGTAATATTGTTATCACCTAAAGATTGGAACAAAGTTTTTCTATGAGACTTGTATGCCTCACACTCCATTACGATATGCTGAAGAGTTTCCCTCTTGTTACATTGTTCACACTGCGCCGTATTGGAGACTCCTATTCGGTTCAAATAACTGTTATATAAAGCGTGGTTTGGCCTAAGTCTGCAGAATGTTTTAACTTCATCCCTTTTGAGGTTTGTTGTTGAAAACCATGGTTTATGGAATATGTAGGGGAATAATTCTTTATATTTTTGTCCTGTTAAAGATTGCTGATATTTTTCTTGCCAAGAATATCTAGCATCATCCTTGATTACGCAATAAAAATCAGTATAGGGGACCGATACATTAACTGGGGCTCCCGTGTAAGTAGCCTGTTTAGCCAAATCGTCAACTAATTCATTTTCCGTTATTCCTATATGGGCTTTGATCCATAAGAAAACGATCTGTTTATTATTTACTATTGATGCAAAATGTAATTTTATTATATCTAATAATATATTATTGTTGTTTAGATTTTTAAGATTATTAATGGCTTGTAGAGAGCTCAGACTATCGGTTAATATTAAGAATTTGTAATCATTTGATTGCTGTATGTATTTAAGGGCTTCTAATATAGCATATAATTCTGTTGAATATTATGAATATTCTGATGGTAATTTAAATAGAGCGGTGTGATTATATTCTGGAATATATATTGCACTGCCTGAGAGGTTGTTTATTTTAGACCCATCAGTATAAATATGAATGTATTGTGGATAATTATCAGTTAAGAAGGCTTTAATAAGAATCAAGAATAGCCCTTATGGTAGATCTGTAAAATAATAGTGACATATTTAAGTCCGCCCCCAACTGGAATTTATACTAATCATTCTGAGAATGTTAATCATTTTTTCGGATCTTTTTATGATTTCAGAAATGTGCCTGTTCCAATTAAGTTTCCTATCAAAATACATTCCTAGAAATTTGACACATAAAGCAGTCGGAAAAGTAATCCCCGCCAGAACTACTTGATCCCCTAATGGAAAAACGTGTTCTCTAGTAAATGGACAGACTACTGATTTCGTCTCTGATATTTCCATGCCGTGGTCGAGCTGCCATTGCCTAAAGCCTTTCATAGCCTCATTTAAAGCTTCTATGCCACTATTTATGTTTTTATATGATGTATATAGGCATATGTCATCAGCAAATTGTAAAATGGAGACTTCCATCGGAATATATTTTCATAAACTATAAGAGAAAATTGTAAAAAGTAGGCAACTCAAAATCCCTCCCTGCGGTAGACCGACTTTAGCATGTCTGGTAGAAATAATCGAATTATTCACCCTCAAATATAGCTTCCTTTTTATTATCAATTAGGTTAATTATAAATTCTATGAGTTTTGTGGGTATACCTATTTTATACATATTTTTAGAGAGAATGTGAATTGGCACAGTATCATAAGCCTTTTTTATGTCAATAAATAAAGTAATTGTCTTTTTCCCATTAGTAAATGCAATATTAATGTCCGTATGTAAGACTAAAAGACTATCTAAGTCAGATTTTCCCTTACGGAAGCCATATTGGTAATTTGGTAACTTATCATTAGATTCCAACCACCATTCTAATCGATATTTTATCATTCTTTCAAAAGTCTTCAGGACACATGAACTAAGGGAAATTGGTCGGTAGGAAGTAGCTAAAGTTGGATCTTTCCCTGGTTTCAAAACAGGTGTGACACAATATTCTCTCCATGAATCTGGCATTGATTTTTTCCCCATATTTTGTTAAATATATGTAATAATCGTATTTTGATATCTATTGGTAATTTGGTTAACATTATTTAATGTACATTATCTAAACCGGGCGCTGTATTGTAATTACCTTTTAGTGCATTTAATAATTCCTTTATAGAAAAATTTGATAATAATTCGGCTTCCTCAATGGACGAATTATTACTATTATTCTCTTCGGAAGAATTATTACTGATTAAATCATTATATGCGTTAGTACGGATTTCCATATTCGGTGAATTATTGATGTTGACTATGTGCAAAGGGATTGAAGCTAATGGGGGGGGGGGGGGGCAATTGATTAATAAATTCCTCGCACCATTCACCCATTAATATAGAGAATCTATTGTTAGTTTTACGATTTTTGAGTAAAGAAAGTTTATGCCATATTTCCTTCATGGGAGTATTTTTATTTATGCTTAAACAAAAAGATCGCCAAGATTGTTTTTGTTTGTTCCGAGTGATATTTTTTAATAAGGCGTCTGGCTTTTGACAATTAATGAGATTATCTGTGGATGGTGTTAGCTTATATATTTTAAAGGCATTTTTCCTATTTTGTAGGTAATGTGAACATTCTTTATCCCACCAATTTCTGCTAAATTTTTTCTTATAAGACTGTTTATATTGTGGAATTGATTTATAACATGCTTCGTTGAGGAAGTTTAAAAACTCTTCATAGGTTGAACTATCTGATAAAGCAGAGCTATTAAGATTGGCGGTAACTTCGAAATCGTCCCAATTTGCTGATTTTAATAGCCATTTTCTATTAGTGCGGAAAATAGTTTTTGTATTAATTTTATCAGTGAGATAGGAAATGTTTATAACTATGGGCAGGTGATTAGATCCCATAGGGTCATCCTGAACGTTCCAATCGATAAAATCATCTATGTTAGCTGAGCAAATTTTTGATTGACGAATATTATTTACTAAGGTTGGGTCGCCATTATTTAAACAAATCAAATTAGAATTGTCGATAGCGGAGATTAAATTATTGCCTTTATTGTCGCAGTTTCCACACCCCCATTGATAATGGTGGGCATTTACATTTCCTCCTAAGATTAAAGGACTTTCGAGACTGTTAAACATCTTTTCCCAATCGCTTTTTGTGATTGTATATTCAGGAGAAACGTATATGGAAACAATGTTAAGTTTGAATTTATTACCTAATGAAATATTTATTGCTACTGTTTCTAGATTAGAGATTTTATGGAAGCTTAGGATTTGTGAATAGTTGTATTTAGATTTTATTATTATTGTTGCTCCGCCATATCCATCCGGTCTGTCCTCCCTAACTGTATTATACCCAGGGAAGTTGACGTATCTGTTGGTTTTGAACCATGTCTCAGAAATTAAAGCTATATCTATGTTTTCGGTGAAAATGAATGTTTCTAAACTATTTTTATTAGATATAGCCGATCTAGCGTTCCATTGCATTAATTTGAGAGTTTCTATCATCAACGCGTTATTGATTTAGATTACGTTAGTAATATTTAATAATGTTAATGTATTGAAATAGTTTAGAGTATCTATTATAGAGTTCAATAGAATACACACACACACACACACACACACACACACACACACACACACACACACACACACACACACACACACACACACACACACAACACACACACAAACACACACACAAACACACACACAAACACACACACACACAAACACGCGGACAAAAAGGCGTACAAACACGCGCACAATCAATTAACGAACACACAACAGTGAAGACTTTAAGATATACTTTTATTGTCTAAACAAAATGTTACAATGACATTTATAATGCTTCTTACAAACTAAGTTACAATATCTTAGCTATCTTACATCCTAGCTTACTCTGATATGGAATGTCCAATATAGAATCTTAGAGCAGGCTTTATAGGGATGAGAATAGAGAGGGGATGAAGTTGCAAGAAGAGGGGATAGTTTTTGGTTGAGGAAAGCTTGGTGGAAGCTATTCCTTAGGGTTTGGCAAAAAGGGCCATAAAGTCGTTCGATTGACAGGAGACGGACAGAAATAAATGAGGAACACACAAAATGCAGGATACAGATATGGCGTGTCAGATTCAAAGAAGTGGCAGCGGATCCCATGCGGGCGGCAATTCATACCAAGTGTTTTCCCACGGGAAATGGTCATAGGTGGTGGCTGGTCAAGCATGTGGACACCATAAATAACTCTAGACCAGTAGGTCTAAGATGTAGGGCGAATGTACTAATTAGGGTGCCCTATGGGAATATAACTATATCGTTATAAAAATTGTTTAATATAATAGTCGTCTGATAACTCGTCCCTCCCCTCAAAAGCAAGGTCCACCGAAGCTATTAATAATATATTAAATCCCCCAAAAATTTCACATCTATTAATAGGGTCCAAGCTTATTTGTCATCAATATGTGGGAAAATATCAGGATTTAAGGGAAGATATCTATGGGCATGTAGTTTACATTTTTGTCTATGTTTACATTGGATATAGATTATAACTTTTGTGAAATAGAATTCCTTAAAGATAGATTACAATAATGGTTACTCTTTACATCCATGAATCCTTTCTTTATAAGTTATAGTCATCAGTTTCTATTTTATGATACAGGTATAGTATTTTACTAACATACTGATGTTTTATATATTATTATTATGTTTTATATACTATACAAATAATATTTTACTTATATTTATAATTATTCTAGAGGATATTAATTGTTTAACTTTATCATCCTTTATAGTGGATAAACATCATTATAACATACGAGTGGTAGATAAACACAAATGAAATAGGATAACTTAATACAATAAATATATAAATACAATAAACAATTATACCTTCTTATTAACTTAGTATTCTAATATTTAACATATGTTTATGCACTACTAATATATAATATATATTAACTTAGTTTCATTTCTATGTTTGTTGCTTTATCGGAAAAATAGTATCTAGTTCCCTTTCTTATTAATAATAGTGTTGTTTTTTTTGACTTTACGAAGCTTCTAGCATATTAAAATGATATAGTTTAATATTATAATCCCAAACAATTAGTCATAATTTTTATACCTGCAGAAGTACTATAAAGTTATAATCCTAGTTTATATTTTTAAGTAAGTTGCTTATTGCCTAATATAATATGAATAATAATGCCTTTTTTGTTTTACACAAATTATTATTCAAATTGTACAAACTGTACACTCGTTTTGAAACGATATTCTATCATAAAATAACACTTTTATAGCTTATTTAATAATTATTATCAATAAATAATTTAATCTAACTTTCTCATTTTTAATTTTCATTGCATTTAATAATAATAATACCTATACTTGGTACAAAGTTAAATAATATGTTTAGTAACGATATTTCTATAAAGATACTTGTATTACTTATCAGAAAATAAACAATAATACATTATTTAATCAAACCTTACGTTTTTTCACTTATGATTTTCTTTTTTATTTATAGGCATAGTTAATATTTTTCTTTTATTAATATCTTTTATTTTAAATGCAATAGTGATTAATCGCTAAATAATATTTTATTCTTTTTCATACATATTTCTCCTCAATCAATTAATCATATTACTAAATATATGTTGATATAATTTCTTAAGTAAACCAATCATATAATTATACAATTTATAAAGTATCAAACTATAATTGTTTCTTCATTTTCGAAAATAAAATCAATATTGATAAATTTTATATACAATATTAATTTTTTCTAACACAATAAGAGAAAATACATTATATTCATATAACTATCGGAATCAGGAAGTAACAATGTTTTCCTTTTCTTTTTCAGTAATACAGCAATAAACGCAATTTTGAGCATTAAAATTTTATTCTGTCATAATATGACGTAATTGGCTAAATGTTGATGGAAAACATCAATAAAATAAAATAGTGGTTACTATTTACATATTGGTGTGAAATTTTGAAATACGTCATCATTCCTGTTATATTTAATGAATATACCTGAATAAATGATAAATGATAGGATCTATTAACGTTCTTTAATATAAAGAAAATTATTTTAGCACTTTAACCGATTTGATTCAGAATTTTGAGGCTATGGGCTACTTTGTTTTGTTTTTAAGGAGTTAAAACTTATATCAAACGGTTTTTCAAATTGAGAATTTAATTGTATCAACCACTCAAGTTTTGTTTATATATAATTCCTTGTGACACTTATAAACGTCAGATGTATCTTTTGGAAATAACTGGATATCTTGATACCAATTTTATTTCGGTATATATATAAACCTTTTTTGTGTGTGTGTTAAATGTATTTTACTATTACGAATGTGTTTGTTTATTTTATTATTATTATTTTATTTTATTAAAGTTGAGTATTAAGGTTTTTTTTTTGTTTTATGTTAATTTACGGGGGGGACTCTGAAATATTATAATGGATATCTCAATACACAGCGCCTGTTATTAAGTTTTGGTCCGGTTTTAGCATCCATAAGAAAATTTTATTTTTAGCAATGGGCAAGTTATCAGGTCTCAACATCCACAGACAAATTTTATTCTTGCCAGTAGGACATTTACTCAAATAGCGAATTTTATTTTTTATTCTTGTTTTTAATTTGATTACTATATCTCCTACGCCAGCTTTATTTCCTATTCGTTTAATCATTTTATTAAATTTACAATAATCTGTTAACCGCTTTCTTTTAATTTCTGCATATTTTTTAGTTACCTTTGAGCTAAATGTTAATAAATCTTGAATGTTACCACTTTTTTTTATATCATTATCTCCAGTAATTGCTGGAGAATCTTGAGATATTATTTCATGAAACATTGAAAAATTATTTAATTCAAGGTTTTGTTTCGAGAAATTATGAATTATAGTAAAATTCTCATGTTTAATTTTACAATTTACTTGTAAATCTTTATTCGAAATTAAACATTCTTGATTTGTTTTTAACGGCTTCTTTAAATCTTTCTCATGTAAAGATTCAATAGACACCGCTTTCTTCAAATCATCTTCTATTTTAATTGATTTTAAAGTATTTAATTTAGTCGGTGGTTTTATTTCTTTATCTTTTAGATCTTTTTTCTTATTAAACGTTACGTCCAGTTTAACCTGATTTGTGTAATCAGTATGTTCATTTATTATGCCTTTTTCCACGGTTTTTACAACTTTTCGGAAACAATTATGATCATCTATTAATGTTTTAAAATTTCGCGGTTTTATATTATTCTTTTTTATTAAAATTTCTTTAGAGTTTAATTCAATATTTTCGGCTTCTAACTCTTTGATTTGTTTGTTTTGTACATTTATAAATAGTTTACTATCTAAATGTTTATTTTGGGCTGCTTCGGCTTTTACTTTATGTTTTATTGTTTCGGGTTCAATATCAACTTCCATATTTTTTTTAATATTTGTCTCCTCTTCATTAATTTCATTAGTAATTTTATCCGGTTCTTCATCTGATATTAACGTTTCTATAATCTTATTTTCATTGGGCTTTAACGGAATTGCTTTATTGTCATTAATTATTACATCGTCTTGAACATCAATGTTAGTTTCCTTATGTTTGATGTCTGAAAATTGTACAAAATCATTATTTTCTATTTCCGATTGTTCTATTTCCGGCTCTTCTTCAAAATCTTCACCGAGAAAATGTTCTAATTGATAGAACCAATTTATTTTTTCCTCTAGTTCTCGAATTTTCCGATCTTTATCGTTATTTTGTATCCTTAGTACAGGGTTTGAATAAATTAGATCATTTTCATATTTTAATAAAATCCTCAAATCATCCAAACTTCTTAATTGATCAGATTTCCACATCAATTTCATACTAATTTGCATTGGTAAGTTTGAGAAAAATGATAGAGCAATCGGCGATCTAATTTAGCTATCACAGTTTCTCTATTAATTATTTTATCAAAATAATATCGGGATATTAATAAATTGCGAATTTTATTCAACCGTTGAAGAAAATCTAAGGGGTGTTCATTATTTTTAATTTTTGTTTCAAATAATTCAAACGTCAATTGTTCTATTGACCGGTTATCCTTAAATGTATTTTCGAGACAATTTAATAAATCTTCAATTGTTTCGAAATTATATGTTGATTTTATAAATTCTGCTTTTGCAGTGAGACGATCTAAGATTTCTATTAATAATGTTTTTTCATTAATCTGTCTAAATATATTATTGTTTTCGCATACGATTTTTTTTTCTCGTCTTATTATATTTAAAAATCTTAAAAGTTTATCCGGATTACCATCATAGTTTGGTATATGATCTAAATCCATACTGTTTAATTGGAATGATGTCATACTTAACAATTTTAGTTCTTTCACTAAAATTCAATTATATAAATTAATAAATTTTACAATATGTAATAATAAAATGTAAAATTATAAAATAATCATAAATAAAAGTAAAATCTTAAGCTTACTGAAGTAGATCGGTGTCTTCTTTGTTAGTACCTGGGATCAGTGGGCCAACAGAAGACGTCAGTTTAGAATACCTCGGATGAGTGATTTTCTTAAACTGGATGTAGCTGAAGAATCTTGGTACCTCGGGTGAGTGGGCCAATCGATGACAAACAGATACCTCGTAAGAGTGGGTCTGCCAGCCAAAGTTCTTCAGATTTCGGTTCGGACAGTGAAGATTACACGAGAATACCTAGGGTTAGTGAATTCCCGATGCTTACTGTTCCTTCTTTGGGCGCCAATTAACGAACACACAACAGTGAAGACTTTAAGATATACTTTTATTGTCTAAACAAAATGTTACAATGACATTTATAATGCTTCTTACAAACTAAGTTACAATATCTTAGCTATCTTACATCCTAGCTTACTCTGATATGGAATGTCCAATATAGAATCTTAGAGCAGGCTTTATAGGGATGAGAATAGAGAGGGGATGAAGTTGCAAGAAGAGGGGATAGTTTTTGGTTGAGGAAAGCTTGGTGGAAGCTATTCCTTAGGGTTTGGCAAAAAGGGCCATAAAGTCGTTCGATTGACAGGAGACGGACAGAAATAAATGAGGAACACACAAAATGCAGGATACAGATATGGCGTGTCAGATTCAAAGAAGTGGCAGCGGATCCCATGCGGGCGGCAATTCATACCAAGTGTTTTCCCACGGGAAATGGTCATAGGTGGTGGCTGGTCAAGCATGTGGACACCATAAATAACTCTAGACCAGTAGGTCTAAGATGTAGGGCGGATGTACTAATTAGGGTGCCCTATGGGAATATAACTATATCGTTATAAAAATTGTTTAATATAATAGTCGTCTGATAACTCGCACAATCACGCGCACAAACATGCGCACGCACGCACGCACGCAGGCAGGCACACAAGCACGCACGCACGAACGCACGAACGCACGCACGCACGCACTCACACACACACACACACACACACACACACACACACACACACACACGTATACATAGATATGTACGCTTAAATATTTAAACTATTGCTTCGTTCTTTAATAAAATTTCTAATTTCGTCTTCAGATATTGTTAAATTTTTATGAGATAAAATTGAGTTTACTATCGAGAAGATAGTTTCCGAAATTTGATTAGATATATTAGGTTTTGCATAAAGTGTTCCCAAGGGTTTTGGTTTTGGGATATTAGGATTTATAGATAAGGGAGCTGAAGGGTACAAAGGTATCGTATAACTATTTGTTATATCTCTCCTAATCTGTTCAGTAGGGTCAATACTGGGATGTTTATCTGGACTTGAGACACGAAGTCTTTTATTTATACTAATTTTGCTTTTAATAGAGGAATTAATTTTATTAGAAAAATGTCTAATTTCAGCCTGTTCTAATGTTGGGAAAGATTCCGGTGTCCGTCTTAAAACTGCCCAACTGTAAGACTTTCCTTCCAAAAAGTTTTTTGCTTCTATATAAGTAAAATTTTGTGCAGCCATTATTTCTTTTATTTTTTTTTTATTATTGAATTCCGGGCAAAGATTTTTAGAAAGAAATGAATGATTTTGTTTGCAGTGAATGCATTTTAATAACGTACCAGGTGCACAATCTTCCTTCGCGTGATTTTCACCACAATCTGAACACCTAGAGTCGAACTTTTACATTGCGTGGTAACATGCCCATAGCAGAAGCATTTTTGGCACTGAACAACAGATTGAACATACCTGTGTACTTCGCATCTGACATGGTGGATACTTATATAATTAGGAAGAAACTGGCCTCTAAAATTAATCAGAACTATACCTGTTGGTTTGTATTCGTATTCCTTGGAAACTTGATTTAGAATTTTCTTTTTGAACCTTCTAACTCCTATTACTTTTAAAGATTCTGAGTATAAAGTTTTCGCGTGATTAAATATGTCTTCTTCAGATAAATTAATATCTATTCATCTTATTATACCTTTTCTCTCCAGCATGAAATGTGGTATATATACTGTAAAGTTTTTTGATTTTAATATTTCTGAAGAAACTAGAGCATTAGCGTGAATTCCTAATCTAGTTTCAACTTTCACTCTATTACGCCCAGATTTTGTGATTGCAAGGATATTGTTATAAATAATTGGACTAGTTTCATTTAATAGTTTCCCTATAGTCATAGGATGAACCCGGCCTATACCAGCCCCTTCTATAGATCTACTTTCAATAAATACAAAGTAAGGCCCTAAATCTCTCTCCTCGTATAAACGAATCGAAATATTAGAATCATTAGAATTTAAATTCTTATCTATCTCCGGATCTATATCTGATTTGGTCTTTGAATTTTCATTGTCTACAGATGACATTCCTATATCTATAGATTTAGCTTCATAAAGTAAATTATTATCTTTGTCTGGGGGGATTGCCTCTCTTCCATCACTGGAACCCGGCATGTTATCTTACAATTTTTACACTATATAATTTAATCTAATAAAAGAAAACTAAAAACAAACTATGTAAATTTATAAAATAATAGAACTTAACTAAAAATAATATTTGTTAAAGAGTTAATTATAACAACTATATAATAGTTTGAGATTCTTATCTATAATCCAGGAGCCCACGTCCCGAGGTCTTCTCTGTATGAAGGTTAACCATAGACTGCTAAAAGGGGTTTGTCACTTCGGAAATAGTTGGACAAAACTACTTTCAGCACGAAGCCATTCAATTAGGAATGTTAAAAACAATATTTTTTAAAAACAAATATTCATTATAAAGCAATATATTTATTACCTGAATAGTGTATATAATGCAAAACACTATGACACCAATAGCTAGTCTATGTATTTTGTTGAACTTCATATAGCTATCCAATGGAGGAGTTATCATTCTATGTAGCTCAGGAATGGATAATGCCCAGTTTTCTATTCCCCATACCTTTAAGTTAAAGTTAAAAATAAATAAACAAATAATATGGATAGTAACAAGCTGAATTCGTGTATTTATTTTTTTTAAACAATTATTACCTTCTTCTTTTTTTATTTATTAATATTCATTTTTATTACTCTTATTTTTTTTTTATTACATCAGTTTACAAGAATACCCATGCTGATGGTTCAAGGTAAAAAAAGTTTATAGAATACAACAACAAATAAATAATAATAATGTATTTCTTCTTTTAGATATCCCATACTCATAGTATTCCGGTAAGATATTCAATTGTGACAGTGAGAGTGTAGCAGAGGTTTTTTTCAGCTAACCCATACTCGTAGTATACAGGTACGGTTAAACTGTGACAATGGCAGTATCCCAGGGGCCTTCTTTTAGGTATTCCATAATCGTATTTTACCTGTAACGTATAACTGTGACTGTTACAGTGACAATGTCGCAAGAGTCTGATCTTAGCTTGTCCATACTCAAGTACACAAGTAACGTTCAACTGTGACAGTGAGGCAGGGACCTTCTTTTAGCTAGTCATAGGATACCGGCAAGGTGTAACTGAGACAGTGACAGTGCCGCACAAATCTACTCCTAGTTGCTGCCTACTTGTAGTTTTGCGGTAAGAGATTCAACTGTGACAGTGACAGCTTCGGAGGACCCTTCTCTTAGCTAGTCCATACTCGTCCATCTTTTAAGCCGAGCGAAGTCCCAGCAGCACCATAGGCAACAGGCTTGTCCAAGCATTGCCGTTGAGCTGCGCCGTTAGAGCCGTCGGCACAAATAGCCGCCGATATGTCCACAATTGGCTGCACCTCTAGCCACCTAGTATACCTGTCCACCATCGTAAGACAGTACCTCAAGAAATGAGATGGTAGAAGCCTGATGATATCCAGATGGACATGTTCGAATCGGGATGATGGCTGAAAAATTCCAGGGGGAGAGGGGGGCGGCGTGTGACGCTGCACATTAATCCGCTGGCAGGCGATGCAAGCATTCAACCACTTTCCAATGACCACACACTCTGACGGCCAAAAAAATCACTTGCCAATGAGCCGACGGGAACCACGAACTCCCAGATGGCTAAGATTATGCAAATGTTGAAAAATGGCATTACAAATAATGTTTGGCACGTATGGGCGGGTAGTAGGCTTAGACGTTTCGCAGCGTAGACGCCCAGATAGATGAGGGAACTCCATCCATTTGAGCTGCAGGCTTGAGTTTCTTAGAAATTCTGTAACTGTGTCGTCGTAAGTCTGCGCTTCTACTAAAACATCCATTCCATCCGGAGCGTCGATTCATTCCACTCTAGATAATACATCTGCCATGTCGCTCTCCATACCTGCAACGTAACGAATATCTATGGTCAATTGGCTGATAAAATTCACCCAGCGTTGAGGTCGCTGGCTTCAGCTGGAATCCGAACAGAAGTGGCTTATGGTCGGTCCATATAGTGAAATGACGACCCTCAACCTGAGAGCGGAAATGCCAGATCGCCTGGTAGAGAGCCAAAAGCTCGCGGTCATAGGTTGCGTAATTCCGCTACGCTTTGGTAAAAACCCCTAAAAAGAACCAAAGAGGATGCCAGAAGCCATTCACCCTTTGCTGAAGTGCCGCTCCCATAGCTGTTGAAGCATCGCTGACTAGAACCAGGTCGGTTACCGGATTCGGATACGTGAAAATGGCTGCCTTCCGGAGTGCTTCTTTGCACCACTCAAATGCCCTGACAGAGTTCTCAGTCCATTAAATTGGTGTCTTGTCGTTCCTCTTAGCACCAGTTACATAGTATACATTCAAAGCTGCATGTACGGCAGCAGCAAGAGGGATGCAACGCCTGTAAAAATTGACCATTCCCAGGAAACGACGTAAATTTGAAACCGTAGGGGAGCGCTAAGGGATTATTGCCTCAACCTTTTTAGGCAACACCGTGACACCATGCTGCATTACTTTATGCCTCCAAAACTCCAACTCTTCAACCGCAGAAACACACTGAAGACGACGAAAGACCTCGTCCAGATGCCATTTGTGTTCCTCCTCGTCCGTGGATCCGATCAAAATAGGTCATCCAGTTAGATTTAGACGAAGTAAAGGCCTCGTAATACCGTATCCAGGAACCTCTGGAAAGACTGAGCACCATTTCGGAGTCCAAAGCCTATTCGTACATACTCAAGAAGACCGAACGGGATGATGACGGCCGTCTTCGGGATGTCTTCCTCGGCGATACGCCCTCTTCAAGTCTAATTTACTAAAGATCCGCTTCCTGTGCATGTTAATATTGAAGTATGGAATACTCGGTACTGAGTATCGGTCAGGTACCGTCTTCGTATTCAGTTGCCATTAATCTCCGCAGGGCCTTATACTTCCATCCTTCTTAGAGACAATATGCAAGGTGCTCGCCCACTGGCTGCTAGACGGACGAATGATGCCTTCTTGCAACATCTGATCGAACTCCCGTTTAGCCGCCGCGTACCTCTGAGAAGGCAACCTGTCACCGGAACGAGTCAAGGTATCATGTACAACAGAATGTAGCAGCTCCTTAACGAAGGCGGTGGAGTAAGTAATACAAGGATACTTTTAAAAAAGCTCGGTGTACCATTTGCCTTCTGGGACCGAATATAATGCAGGTTCAGATATACCTGTTAGCATACCCTTAGTCGAAAATCCTGTAATTTTGTCCACCAATTGGCGTGCCACCATAAGAGGTGGTAGAAAAGCAGGTCTGCACCAATGATAAGCTGTCCAACTTCTGCCGGGATAAAGCGCCAGGTTATTCTGCGTCGCAGGTCCAAGTCTAGCTGAATTAGACGATCAGCATATGCGGGAATAGGAGTCCCATTGGCCGCGTATCGAAGGGATTCGCCAGGCTGTATTCAAAGACCACTGGGAAGACCGATAGCGCAGCTCCTGTGTCCACCAAGTAACGAGTATGGGACTGACGGTCAAAAACGAAAAGTCGGCGGTTGACAGGTCTAGCGGCAGGTTCCGCCTCAGCAACCGCTAGTTCTAGTTTTCCGACGGTGATTTATGATTATTGATGTATAATGATTTGATTATTGGTGTATTACAACAATGTATTGATTTTTGTGTTAATATTGCAATAATAATTTTTTTTAAATTATTTAGTAATGTAATAAATAGTTGCTGATGTTAATATTACAGTTATGACTTTGGTTGGTTAGAAGGATCCCAAACTAGAGGTTTCACGTGAGTCTTCTTTCTTGAAGATCGTCGGCGAAGAAGTTTATGGAAGAAGGTTAGGATGGAAGATCATAGAAGGTTGTTATTCGTCGGTGATTAGATAAGCGGGCTTGAGCCTGTCTATTAACACATCGGATAATCGATCGCCAATCCGTATCCTGAAATGTTTGTCGCTGCGATTGAGAATTCTATAAGGTTCAGATAGGGTGAAACAAGAGTTTTGCGCACAGCATCCTCCCGTAAGAGACATATGTACATGTGGCTTGGTCTAAATGTTGGAAAATCTTGCGGTCAACATGTTTAGCCTCTATTGGCTTAAGATGAGCTAGGTCTTGTTTGAGCAGCTGTAGGGCAACGCTGGGTTCCTGATGCTTGGTGACAGAGAACAAATACCGAAATATCAAGCCTGTTTAATAGCATAAATTTCGTCAAATATATAAAGATTGGAAGATGCTAGAATGAAAGACAATGAGATCCCAAAGAAAATTCTCGAAGTAAAGCTATATGCAAAGAGGAGAATTGGGAGGCCGACTGCAGTGGGCCGATGGAGTGGCAGAGGATGCGTTGTCCATCTTGGAAGCAAGGAACTGGAAAGCAGCAGCAATGCACCGAGATGACTGGCGGTTAATGCTACAGGAAGACCTGAATCACCACGAGATGCAGTGTCAGAAGGAAGGAAGTAGATAGCATATCTTATAAGTACATTGCATTATAAAATAAAAATTATAATAATGTGATCTGTTCATAAATAATAGTAATAGGGGATTCACATTAAAGAGCAGTGGCGGTAAGTTTGTGGAAAGGATGCGTCCTCGAATATGGGGGGTGCGTTCTTGACTAAGAGGGGGATAGGAACCCATGCTTCGGTTTGTTGAACATCAGCACATGCTCTTGAATGATCACAGAGACACTAAGATGCCATATCTTCTGGAATATGGACAACAACCTGATTGCAGCATGGATCTCTCCATTGTAACATGGGGAGATTGACTGTCACTTCACCCAACTGCTTGCTAGGCATGGTTGTTCCATACTTAGCGCACTTGAAGCTGAAAGATGAATCATCGCGCCCTACATGCACCACCATGAATGAAACAGTAGAAGATGCATTCTTCTGTTGCCCATGTTTTGCTCAAGAAAAGGAAGAGCTAGATAGGATTCTTGGACAGAAGTCAGTTCAGGAAAATCTAGCCGCTGTGATGATTAAGGACGAGAGCTGGAATCCTGTTGCACATTATGTAGCGCAAATCGTCAGAAAGCTCAGAGCACACGAGCAAGAAAGGTAAGACAAGGCTGTGGCATAATAAGGAGTCCACACAGCAGTGATATGGAAAGGGGGCTTGGATACAATGGCTTACGATGGTATCCGTCTATCATCGGAGCGCCTTAAGTGTGACGAGCATGTTTCGTACAGTAACCCTCCATGATTAAATGCCTAATTGTGAAACTGTGGAGGGTCGGAAGCAGTTGTAGGGAGGTGGTACCCACACAAAGATAGGTACCCACCTTCGTAAACACACACGCACACACTCACACAAACAAACACACACAATCAGTTTCCTGATATACATCAATGCAAATTTAATAGCACAAATTAGTAAATATTACCTTCAAAAACAAGACAGTAAAGCCCAATTGTAAGACTATGTTAGTCCTCCTTTCAGACTGTATTTCATTCCATTTATTAGAAACAAAATAAGTTCGCCATGCACTAACTGAAAAACTTTGTTGTTTTTGAATGCGTGGTTGTTCCCAGTCAATTAGGAAAATATCAATGTTTATGTGATACCATATCATGGATAGGATTTCCACAACCTACAAACACAAAGCAAATAAATATGGTTACAATTATTAAGTATATGAAATTAGTACAAATTAATTAAGGGGTGGATTTTTCGACTTGATATCACATACATTGTTTTATCTTTATTTACATGTGAGCCGATTTGCTCTGCTTCTTTTATCAGAGTCTTAGGCTCTCAATATCCTCTTCATTGCTTCCATGGACTGATAAATCATCAGGACATGCTAGGATTTTATGTTTCATTCCGACGTGCACCGCTCTATTTTTACTTGGTGTTGTTCTAATTACATTTTCAAGGGTCTAGCCGTCCCGTCCCGGCTTCGTCCGGGATAAGATGGTCTTAACGTAAACTTAATTTAGCGCCAAGGAGAAGAAGAAGAAATAGATGTCAACCATTGTTGGTGGTATAAGCGTCGAATCTCCGGTTCTGGCGACGGGCTTCGGAGCAATATGTCGGCGCCCATGGTTTATATATAGGGAACATTTCTAAAAATTCTATCCTCTGTGAACTACTTCTTCATCTAGCAGACTCCATCAATCCGATCTAGCCTCTTGCCTTTTTTACTCTCTCCAAAAACACTAGTTTTGAAAATTTGTCAAATTTCTCTCAATTTCAGTAAAGTAAGTCCTACCACTTTTTCGATTCTTCCCAAGCACACCGTCTAGTGTTGTAATTTTTAAAATCGTACAAAATAAATCTAAAGTCGTTCCTTCTTTCTCTTGATTTGGTTCATTCTGAATTCATCAAATCTGACCTCGTCAATCGTACATATTTATTCATTTCAAATCCATCTAGTAAAAATATTCAGACTAGATTGGCTCCATGCTTATTCCACCTGAAGCGCGTCCAAGCAGAATCCTTAAAAAATCTCCGAAGCTTAAATTGTTGTTTCTCAACATAAGTAATATCTGACAAACTTGTTCGTTCACATTAGGGATTGATAAATTATTTGCCACTTCTATAAATTTGTTTTATTAAAAAGTAGTTTCGAATGTTATAAATTTATCCTCAGTTCGAAAAACAAACAAAAAATTCAAAAATAAACAGTTCAAAATATAGCTTTGTATTATTATACATATTAAATTAGATTAATATAAATCAGTATTATAAAATATTTATGAATTATGAATTTAATTAAGACAAGAAATCAAATACATGTTGCTACTCACCAAGGTTTAAGTAGATTATATCAAACAGAAAAGTTTGTATTGGTTTGTTCTCGCAATAGTTTATAGGTAAACGGTTTAGGGTTCGGGATTTTTCTAGTAATTCCGGTGAGTAATTGTTTTTTTCTATTATTGATGGGAATAAATTTAAGATTGGACTATTGGAGATATTTATTTGGTAATTTAAGCAAAAATCTGGATTGGATTTAAAAGATTTTATTACTTCAAGTGCTTCATATATATTTAATTTGAGACTGTTTTCAACGTGATATATCAATTTAACTCCTGATCTTTGATAAATGCATGGATTTTTTTTTCATGTAAATGAATTGCAAAGTTGGAATTCTGTCTTATTATTATATGCACGTATATGTTGCTTTGATGTATATGTTCTCGGATTCAGTGATCGTCCAGTTTTTCCCGTGTATTTGGCACAATCATTACAATTTAGTTCGTATGCTCCACTTTTTTGGAAAGGGTTTATTTTGTCTTTAAGAGAACGGAAATACGAGGATAGGGTTTTTTCCGTTTTAAATGAAGGGTTTAATCCTAGTTTTTTCAATTCATTTCCGACTTTGGTGGATATAGGGCCGTAAAATGGAATCAAAACATAATGTTTCGGGATGGGCCTATCATCGGGGGTTGTTGAATAGATATCGTTAATTGTCTTTTTTTTTATTTGTTTTTTTAAAATATGATTGATAGTGGTTTTGTTCTACCCGTTCTTTTTTGCTATGGAATATATTATTTCAATTTCTTCATTATAGCTCTTTTTATTTAATGGTACGTTCAAAACACGGTAAATCATGCTATTAAAGGCTGCGAATTTATGTGCTATCGGTCTCCTAGCTTCATTGTTTATAACGACATCCGTGTGGGTGGGTTTTCGGTATATTCCAAATTCATGATGTTTGTTTTTTTACTGAGATTTATAAATATAAAAAGTTTATGGTTTTATTTTTTCCAGTTCTACTGTAAATTTAATCGAGGGGTGAATTTCGTTTATTTCCTTTAAGAAATTATTTCTTTGTCTTGTCGTACCAGACCAGTAGAGGGACTTTAGGGGAGCTGGAACACCATTTCTTCCATCCCCTCCACCGCTAACGTTAAGTGTCACGTGGTCTTGTATCGACCCTGCCTTACCCACCACGTGTTCTCACCTCGAAATAGCCTTAACCATTAGGCCATGCCCCCTTTTAGTCTTGTGACCCTTATGCCTAGCCCTTTTCAGTCACGTGATCCAATCACCTGACCCCTTGCGCCCTCTGGTCTATGCTCTGCCCACATGTTTTAGTCACGAGATCCAGTCACGTGACCCCTTGCACACTCTGGTCTATGCCCCGCCCATATATTTTTAGTCACGTGATCCAGTCACGTGACCACTTGCACCCTCTGGTCTATGCTCCGCCAATATATTCCAGTCACGTGATCCTGTTCAAGCTCTGGTCTATGCTCCACTCACATGTTTTAGTCACGCAATCCAGTCACGTGACCACTTGCACGCTGTGGTCTATGCTCCGTCCACAAGCTTAGTCATGTGACCCGCGACACCTCCTGACCTGTGCTCCGCCCATAAGGTTTACCCCCTCCACCCATTGAAGGTTCAAGTACCCACCATATAGAGCATGAGTGTGCCCGGTCGCCATTTTGTTTTTCTACCGTTTGAGACTTAAGGTTTTGTTGAAGGGTCAGGTACTCACTTTATACTCTGTAAACTTCTCAACGGTTATATAATCTTAACCTATACGATGAAGGGTTAGATACCTACTTTATAGTGTATAACCTTCCCAACGGTTATATAATCTTAACCTATGCGATAAAGGGTCAGGTACCCTCCTTATAGGGCATGAGTGTACCCGACCGCCATTTTGTTTCTGGGTAAAATGTAAACATGAACTTTGAAAATATAAAAAAGGGTAGAGTTCCTTAATCCTATGACAACTTATGGACTTTGAACTGTTTATCTGTAACATATAAATAAATGGTAGAGTCCTTTAATAATGTTTCGGGATGGGCCTGTCTTAGGGGGATGTTGAATAGATAATAATTATCTTTTTTTGTATTTGTTTTTACTTCCTTGTACGAAGTAAAGGAAGTATTGTAATCGTGAAAATATTCGGTTTTCAAATTTCAACGGAAATATCCATTTTGGACATCCCTGAATCCATTTTGACTAGTTTCGTCGTGGCGTCGGTACGTACGTTCGTATTTCGCATTTTTGGTTACTGCTTGATCACCGGAAGTGGTAGTTTACTTGAAGGTCATAATTGATTTCCATCAAAAATTATATTAAAATACGCAAAATTATTATTTATTAATTTATATAAATTATTAAATTATTTCAATTTCTTTATAATAGTTCTTTTTATTTAATGGTACGTTCAAAAGATGGTAAATCATGCTATTAAAGGCTGCGAGTTTATGTGCTATCGGTCTCCTAGCTTCATTGTTTATAACGACATCCGAGTGGGTGGGTTTTCGGTAAATTCCAAATTCATGATGTTTGTTTTTTACTGAGATTTATAAATATAAAAGTATATGGTTTTATTTTTTCTATTTTTTATTTTTTAAAAATATTAATATAAAATATGAAATTGAATAATCAATCTATATGTAATTGTTTTTACGACTAAACGCGGCCTTACTTCAAAACACTCAGCTATTATTGGTATACGTGTCAAATTTCTGGTTCTGATCCAAAAACGGACCATGTTTAATGTCTACACTATTACAAGGTACTGTTAGTGGAATTATATTATAATACGCTGTATATTAAAACATATACCAGGTTATATACCAGGCCATCTTATAGACAAGAAACATGTAAAAAACATAAATATATGAAATATGGATATAAAGTATGAAACATGTCAATAAAATATATGATATGTATATAATATGAATATAAAAACATATATACATTTATGTTTTTATGAAATATGAAATAATAACCACGTCCTGTGACGCTGTGATGCAAAAATTCATATACCAGGCCATCTTACATGCCATGAAACACTGCTCGTCATTATTATTTTGAACATTTATAATTGATTTTTTTGCTGCTATTTTAGGCGGAAGCGCCTAGAGGTCTAAATCTATTGACTTTCAAGAGAAGACCGTCAAGACCTTTAAGGAACCAACCGCTCCCCTTCATCGCCATCTCTTCTATCTCGGTAGCCATCTTCGCATAGATTCCGCTTAGACAATCCAAGACGGAAGAGATGTCGTAGATAGCTTTATTTTTGGTTTTGAAGGCACGATTGCACGTCTCTCCTTTGACGTTTTCGTACTTAGCCTCCAATACCAAATTGAACTTTAGGGGAGCGTCTGATTCCAACCAAAATTCTGAAATCAATCGATATAGAGTATCTGTCTGATTGCAGAGAAATTCCACTGCATCGATTGGTTCAGAACATGGAAGGAAAAAAGTCTTAAGGTCTCCTCCAAATGATGGTTCTATCTGAAATAGGGACCCCATAGCTGCCTCCAACCGCCTTCGCTTTGTCATGACGAGCGGTGTTTCCTTTAGACAGTGATGTACATGCTTTCTGCACTGCGCTTCAGAATTAAAAATCTTATCGCAGGAAACACATGTACGCCGTGTCTGAGTAGAAGAACATGACATTTCATGGCGGATTTTGTTAGACTCCCTACTAAAAATTCTATCACAATACTGACATTTATTTAATGATGACATGTTAAAATTAACACGTAAATTTACAAAAATATAAACTATAACTATAAAAATATTAAATAAGGAAAAATCAAAATTTATTGTAAACGAAAGAATTAATCTTAATTAAAAAAAAAATATTCAACAATTAAAAACTAATATAGAAGAAAAAATTAAATAATGAGAAAATTAAAAACGAATTGAAAAAAAAAACTTAAGGAAAAAAATTAAAATTGAAAAAAAAAAGTTAATCAATTATTAACTTAACTTTAAAAAAAAATTAAACAATTAAAAAAATTAAAAAATGAGAAAATTACAAACGACTTTAAAATCTAATATGAAGCAATGAGATAACACTAAACTCCAACCAAAATGAGCATTTTTAAATTTATAAGTCCATTGATTATACAATCATAGATTAAAAATACATAGAAGATTAAAAAGTTGTTTTGTTTACGTATAAAAGTTAAACTATTTAACGATTAACAGTTCAAAGTCCATAAGCTATTCAAAGATTAAGAAGCCCTACTAATGGTGTTAATTAAAAATTAGTTATAGGAAATTAAAGTTCGAGTATGAATTAATGATTAATTAATATTCATCAATTAAAATTTACTGCATCGTGTTCGTAGTTATTAATACCGACTCGTGTATTTTGAAAATATTTCAAAGCTATGAAAAGGTATAACCTCTTTGGCCAGCGTGATACAGTCGTTTCGATTCGTCGATATATTTTAGAGATTAAAAGTTAAAGGATTAAAAGTTAATCCTTTTAAGACCATTATTTATACTATGAGAGATTAAAAATACGTAGTACATTGAAAAGTTGTTTTGTTTATGTTTAACGAGATAAGAATGTTTGGGGATTAAGAACTCTTAGTCCAAAAGCTGTTATAGGAATAAGGGACCCTACTATTTATTTGTGTTTTAAGGATTAACAGTTCAAAGTCCATAAGCTATTAAAAGATTAATAAGCCCTATTATTTATTTATGTTTTAGAGATAAACTGTTCAAAGTCCAGCAGTTGTTATAGGATTAAGGGACTCTACCATTTATTTATATGTTAGAGATAAACAGTTCAAAATTAGTTTTTGTTTATCAAATCATAAAATTTCTTTCTATAGACATCTCTTTCTAGAATTACTGTCGTATTTCCTTTATCTGCTTTTATGACAACGAGATTATGTTCTCGTATTTTTGCTGACAATACACGTGTTGTTTTAAGTTCTGCTGATATGTTTTTATTGGACCAATTGATTTTTTCTATTTCGGTTTATTAGTACATTGGCGCATACGGATTTGGAAATAGACTCGTTATTATATTTTACTAGACCGGTTTCTATATGACCATCAAGATTTTCAAACATTTTTGAGTTTACAGAAGAATTTATAGATTGATTTAAGCCTTTCTTAAGAAAATTGTTTTCAGTTTCCGATAAGACTGTGCTAGTGAGATTAAGAACACGTTGGGAAAATTGGTTTTGACTTTGGGAGTTGTTTGACAAACCAAAAGAACGGATATTTAAATTGTCATTGTTTGACCGTAATTTTAAAAGTTTCTTTTCGAGGGTATCATGTTTTTTCAACATGATTTCAAGGTTTTGGCCACGTATTCGAATTCGTTAATCGAGTAAACATCTGGTTCAACCACACCTGCGTAAGAGAAAATCTGGCATTGTCTTATATTCATATAACATCTGGAGATCGAACAAGAGCAGCATCAAGAGCCATCCACCATGCAAGAAGACAATGGGTGAGACTAGAAATCAATCATTGGAACACAGGGACTGTATAAAATTATACCTTTACATCCTACTTTCTAAATTAACTTTCATCATCCACCCATTTGAATATGAATCTCTCGACAAACAAATTTGAACACATTTCCAAAATCTAAGAAATTGAGGCTCCCTTCTCTCACCTCTTCTGGCAGATTTATTTATGGAAAAATTAGAACAAAAAATTCTTGATTCAAACAATTCTCTAGAAAAGCTAGATTTTTACAATTTTATGTCTATTTGATAAGTCATAATTATTTTCAATTTGTTGGAAAACTCTTCAAACAGGAAGAAGGTAAGGCTCCATCCTCTCACCCCTTCTGGCAGATTTATTTATGGACAAATTAGAACAAACAATTCTTGACTCAAACAATTCTCAATTAGCTCAATATATCATATACTGGTACCGGTATGTAGATGACATTATATGCCTATGGTCTGGTACGACAAGACAAATAAATAATTTCTTAAAGGAAATAAACGAAATTCACCTCTCGATTAAATTCACAGTAGAACTGGAAAAAAACAAAACCATAAACTATTTAGATTTAGAAATCTCAATAAAAAACAAACATCATGAATTTGGAATTTACCGGAAACCCACCCACACGGATGTCGTTAAAAACAATGAAGCTAGGAGACCGATAGCACATAAACTCGCAGGCTTCAATAGCAGAATTTACCGTCTTTTGAAAGTACCATTAAATGAAAATAATTATAATAAAGAAAGTGAAATAATACATTCCATAGCAAAACCATAACAGGTACAATAAAACCACTATCAATCACATTTAAAAAAAACAAATACAAAAAAAGACAATTAATGATAATTAAGACAATCAACAATTATCTATTCAACATCCCCCTAAGACAGGCCAATCCCGAAACATTATATCTTGATTCCATATTACGGCCTTATATCCATCAAAGTCGAAAATGAATTGAAAAAAAGCTAGGATTAAACCCTGCATTTAAAACAAAAAAAACCCTATCCTCATATTTCCCTTCTCCTAAAGACAAAATTGACCCTTTCTAAAAAAGTGGAGCATACGAACTAAATTGTAATGATTGTGCAGCCAAATACACGGAAAAACTGGACGATCACTGAATCAGAGAAGTACTTGAAATAATAAAATCCTTCAAATCCAATTCAGATTTTTGCTTAAATTACCAAATAAATATCCCCAATAGTCCAATCTTAAATTTATTCCCCATCAATAACAGAAAAAACAATTACTCACCGGAATTACTGGAAAAACCCCAAACCCTAAACCATTTACCTATAAACGCCCCACCTTTCTTCCATTGCTAGTTCAATGCGAGAACAAACCAATACAAACTTTTCTGTTTGATATAATCTACTTAAACCTTGATGAGTACCAACATGTATTTGATTTCTCGTCTTAATTATATTCATAATTCATAAATGTTTTATAATACTAATTTATATTAAATTTAATTTAATATGTATAATAATACCAAACTATATTTTGAATTGCTTATTTTTGATTTTTTGTGTTTTTAGAACTGAAGATGAATGCATAACATTCGTAACTTGTTTTAAAAACAAAATTATAAAAGTGGCACATAATTTATCAATTCCTAATTAGATTGATTCTTCTATACCATCATGAGGACGTCAACTAATTTATTTAGAAGCTAACAATCTTTAGGGTCAATCAATGAGCATGTATTTACCGTACGGAGGATTTGAGTAGGTTAAAAGTCCGGAACGTATTAATATATTCGATCTACAGGATGATGATGAAATTGGATATATTTTCGAAGTTGATACTAGTTACCCTGAAGAAGTTCATCATATTCATGATGATCTACCTTTCTTACCTGAAACAATCGCACCACCAGAAGCCAATTGCAATTCGAAAAAATTAATTACACCCTTCGGAAAAGAAACAGCCATGTCCTACATTATAGACATTTGATACAGACTGTAAAACATGGATTACAATTAGAAACAATTCACCGTACATTAAAGTTTAACCAATCGCCATGGCTTCGCTCTTATATAGAACACAATATAGAGTTAAGAAAAAATGCTAAAAACGAATTTGAAAAGGATTTTTATAAGTTATTAAGCAATGCAGTTTTCGGTAAGACAATGGAAAATATCAGGAATCGTCAAAATATTGAGCTAGTAAGCGATGGTAAAAAGTTGATGAAACCCATTGCTAAACCATGAAAAAAAATGGAATGTGTATTTTAGATTTATCTAAAACTGTTATGTATCAATTTCATTATGATAGAATGATGAAAAACTATCCAGTTAACAGCTTAAAGATGATGTACACCGGTACTGATTCCTTTATTGATAGAGTTTTAACAGATGATGTCTTTGAAGATATGAAAAAAATGAATCAGTATTTTGATTTCTCAAATTATCCTAAAACCCATCTCTGTTACTCGGAAGAAAATAAAAAGAAGCTAGGAAAATTTAAAGATGAGCTCAATTCCAAGACAATCTTAAAATATGTGGGGCTAAGAGCAAAAATGTACGCGATTATGATGGAAAATTATGTAAAAAAGCGTTCTAAAGGCGCAAAACATCCTCGTTAAACAATATATTAGTTTTGAAGATTACGAAAAAGTATTGTTTAAAAATGAAATTAACCATGTATTAATGAGATTAGTACAATCAAAGCAACATAATATTTTTAGTACTGAGATTAATAAAATCTCACTTTCTCGTTTTGATGATAAAAGATACATACTAAAAGATGGGATCAATATATTTGTCCATGGTGATTATAAATTGAATGTGGTGACAAAATAGAAAGAACATTTTTAATGTAATAAAAAAAGAAAAATAAACTAAAATCGAATTTACAACGACTTTTTGGGTTTCTGGCGTTTTGTGAAAAACGTCTAAACGACAGGTTAAGTTGGAAAATTGAAACATATGTGAATGATGGTCCCTGGCGTGGCTACAAACGCCCGTAAACCAGTATGTACAAAATGAGATGTGTAAATGATGGTCCATGGCGAAGTATTGATTTATCCGCAAACCTAAGTATGTGTGTAATGGTCCCTGGTGTGGCTATAAACGCCTGCAAACCAGCATGTTGACAATTATAAGTATGTATGAGATAATTATCTATGCTTCCTCCTCGATGTATCTCCAACTTGACGCGGTGAGGAGGCTTAGGGCGAAAACAAAGAATCGCTAACCTAAGAGAGATACATACACGTTTTCTATGTATTCCTTTGTTACGTTATATTTCTAGTACAAATAAAATAACTTTTTTTTTTTTTTACTCATTCCTGTCTAGTCATCTATAAAATCCATTGAAACTGCTTCTATAAGTGCAAAAAATAAAGGAAAAAGTAGTAGTAGCGTTTGCTACCCGGTGTCTTTACATGGTTGGCTTACATTGGATACATTAAATTACGTAGAATCTATACAGTGAGAATGCACTGCTAACAGTATTTCAACGAGTCCGCTAGATAAAGAGAAGCATTCAAAAATAACACAAGTTTAGACATGTGTGGATTGTGAACAAGTTTGTCAGATATTACTTATGATAAGAAATATGGTAAGCTAGGACACGCTTCAGGGGGAATAAGCATGGAGCCAATCTAGTCTGAAAATTTTCACTAGATGGATTTGAAATGAATAAAGAAGTACGATTGACGAGGTCAGATTTGATGAATTCAGAATGAACCAAATCAAGAGAAAGAAGGAACGACTTTAGATTTATTTTGTCCGATTTTAAAAATTAGAACACTAGACGGTTTGCTTGGGAAGAATCGAAAAAGTGGTAGGACTTACTTTACTGAAATTGAGAGAAATATGACAAATTTTCAAAACTACTGTGTTTGGAGAGAGTAAAAAAGGTAAGAGGCTAGATCGGATAGATGGAGTCTGCTAGATGAAGAAGTAGTTCACAGAGGATAGAATTTTTAGAAATGTTCTCCATATATGAACTGCGGGCGCCGTCATATTGCTCCGAAGCCCTGCGCCTAAACCGGTCTTTTGCATCTACTCCTTATTATTGTTATTGTTATGAAATCATCACAGAAATCTAAAAATAGAATGTCAGACACCAAAATAAATTGGGATCTTTATAAACTTTCGCATGCTGAGAACCGGATACAACTTATTAATTGAATTATTACATGAATCATTATCTATTTCAGCCAATCAAGATATATTTATATACATTTAAATATTTGTTAACACGTAAAGCATCTAAATGATAATATTCTATAATCAAAAATATTATAAATAAATTACTTACTTTTAAGGGAAATGATACAATGACATATGTTCTCACAAGATATGTGAGCCTGGCAGATGGAAGCAACACATGAGCAACAATTTGGCACTTGTAGTAAATAAAGCTATGTATTGCGGCGCAAGCACTGATAAGAAAAAAAACATTTGCTAAGTGCCCACAAGCAATAATACACAAGTGCAAAACGGCAACCAGGTCTATTGCTCGTTGACCAGATCTCTTCGTATTAGACCAAGCTCTAACAAAAGACCAAACTGCAGAGAGGGAACACAAAATAGCAATTGCAATCTGTAATAAAAATAATAGCAAATAAAAAAATTAATACATATATTGTAATTAGTCCATATTTATATATCAAATAAATATTTATAACAGATACTGCATACATACGTATGTGTATATATATATATATATATATATATATATATATATATATATATATATATAATGCGTGCGCAAATGGCGTGATCATAAGTAACATGGTATGAGAAGGAATGGGGAAAGAGTGGTACGAGTCAACATCTCTTAAGCCCACCTTACATGGTCAATATTATTGAACTTCTTTTTTTTCCTTGCACCAGGTTTACGTCGGATTATTGAACCATTCATTTCCTTGCAGCCCAATATAATTCAGCCATTACGTATCAGCCATTTAGGGACAAAAGTCAATATAACTGAATTAATTGTTTTTTTATGTCAAACTTATTTGTATTTACAAGGAGAGACTACGAATGGCATCACCGATTTCAGTGAAACTTTTTTTAGTAATACTAGGTCGAAAAATATTAGAAATGTGCCCGAGAGTTATTGCCAATACGCCCTAAAAAAAATTATTTTATATAATTTCACAAATTTTTTATATTATTATTTCTGCCTTTGTTCTGTATGGATTTCAAAGTTCTCATATACCAGCCGATTTGTCTTTTTGTATAACATAAGAAAAACATATTGCCGATTGTATTAAATGAGTTTAAATGTACAATAAATTATTAAAACCAAAAGACGCTTCAAGTAAAGTAGGCCAAACAAAAAAAAATTAAAGGAAAATACAAGTCAGATTCATTCTTAGCGTTCTTCAAAACTCTTTAATAAGAATTTTCATGTCCGCCGTTTACATAAGCATTCATAACTCCACAGGATTTTATCTAAATGCAACGATACTACAACCGTTGGAAAGCTTAATTTCTGATATCTAACCCATACTAAAAACTTTTAGATTTTATGCCTTTAGAAGAAGAGAAATGGATTGTAATTACGAATTTAAACATTTATAATCATGATGGATAATAATAATTGTATTTATATAAAAATTATATATAAATAAATTATATAAAAAATTAAATTATTTATTTAAAAATTCAATTGCGATACGTAATTAATTATGAATGTATTTATTTAACTGATTTTTATACAATTAAAAATTAATTATTATTATTTAATTGGGTAAAAAATAAATAATGGAATTAATTATTAAAAATGGTTTTTAAAATTGTTTTTAAATGCTCTTAATGGCCGTTACAATTGAAGTTTTCTATGATATAGGGATCGTTTATTAGGTTTTCGATGGTTCTGATTCTGGACAAGAAATTGGTCCGCGCTATGACCTATGTATAACACTTTCTCAACAACCGCATACCTCGTTCTGTCTGTCAATTATCCGCCAAGGAGCTGGAAGATAACGCAGCATTTTAATTTTCATGAAGAATTCTCATAGTCGAAGAATCAACCTACCTCAAAGAGATTACTTATTTTACATATATACGCAGACGAAGAAGGAATTTTAAGATCTGATGAATGCAGAACTTCTTGAGTCTACAAAATACCCCTTCATTCTCCCCGGCAATTGTCACTTAACTGGATTATAAATCAATTATCTCCGTGAGATTGGGGGCTGATATCCGACCTCTACCTCCACGTGGTAATCCACGGGAAACGTCTTTTTAAGGTAGGCTAACAGAGGCGGTACCCAGACTTGGCGGTATAGCCGTTCAAGAAATGCAGAAAAAGGCTTTCTGGGGTAGAGGGGACTCCGAGCCGTAGTAAAGGTAACCTTTCTAGGGGTAGGAGACCGCGAATTCTAGCTCCCCAGTCCTCCAGATTGGAGGTTGGTGCAGTTGGCTAGCTCTCCACTAACTATAAACATAACAGAATGCTAAAAGACCAAACAATCAGAAGCCTCGGAAAAATTACAGAATACAAAGAGATCGACATAATGCGCGAAAACGGATACTAAACATTGATAGCTGGAACACACACTAAACATTGATAGCTGGAACACACAGGGACTATCGGCCAAACTACCCATCCCAGAAAGAGAAATCACCAAGTTCAGTATGGATATAATTGTCCTTAAACGAAGACTGGAACGAAGAAAAAAAGGTAAGGGCAGAGAAGATAAGAAGATTTATCCACAAGTGGTCAAGAGTTGAGAGACATAAGAGAGCGAGTTCAGATGTCTAGATATTAGTAAGGAAAATATAAAAAAAATAACATCACCAGATGGGAGATGAAGAATGAAGTGATAATTAGGATGAACATAACCTTTTCCGCAAGAGAGGTTGTAGTTATAGGAATATTTGGCCCAACAGATGTTAAAGATCGGAAAAACAAGGATGAATTTAGGAACGAGCTCGGAGAAATGTTGGAAAAGATCCAAAAGCGAAAGGAAATTAAACTGCTTGGGAATATGAATGCAAGAGTCGGTAAAGATAATGGGGAATCATGGAGAATCTGAGCGAAGTGATAGCGGGAAAAGAATCATTCAGTTATGCGATCAAATGGACCTCAAAATTACAAACACGTTTTTTGAGCACAAAGGTATACACCAGCTCACGTGGAACAATGAAACTAGACAACTGAGAACTACAAGAGATTATGCGATCATTAAACAGCATAGTATTATAGAAGTAAGAGATACGAGGACATAGAGCAGTCGAGATTGGGTCGGACCATTATATGCAAAAATCCGAATGTTCCTTCCCATGGATTAATAATGCTAAATAAGAACAACAAAGGATATATGGAAAAAGTAAAGAAGAAGATTTCTTTAAGTTGGAGCTATTACAGGACGAAGGCGTCAAAAAGTTGTTTCAAGAAAGGTTAAAGGAATTGCTAAATGAATTTAACAGATATAGCACCCATGAAATCCATGACTTCCTGACAAGCTCATTGAAAAGAATTGCCTTTGAAGTTCTGGGAACAAAAGAAAGATATGTAAAAAGAACGGAATGGCTAACAGAAGACATAGAAAACAGAGCCAAGAAAAAAAACAGGCAAATCTCAGATAGCTTACCACAAAAAAAAGTAGTGACCGGGAAGTTTGCATACAAAAGAGAACTTGTGCGGAACGTGAGATCGGAGAAGAATGAGTGGTGGGAAAGGACGTATGCAAGGATTAACAACAGGTCAAGATTTGGACAAACGGCCGAGACATGGTCAGTGATCAAGAAACTGAGGAAGAACGATAAACACAAAACACAACTGAATATAATAAAAATGCAGGACTAGACTAGTTATTATCAGATTTTTCTGAATGAAACTAGAAATGAATTTACGGAGGAAGAGAGAGAACTGTACATTTATGCATCCTTATCTTTCACCCAGGTGGAAGTTAAAGAGGAGTTGAAAAGGATGAGGAATAGGAAGACCTCCGACCCGGGAGGAGTGTGTGCGGAGCTGTTGAAGTATGGTGGAGTTGAGGTGACCGAAATGCTCACAGACTACATTAAAAAAATTAAAAAAGCTGAAATGGTATCCAGATAAAGAAAAACCCTGTGTAATTTATTTTTTGCTGATGACCAGGTGTTATAGCACAAGATCAGTTACCTGTTCAGAAAAATAGTGGATAAATACGAACAAGGAGGCCTCAAGATAAATTACAATAAAACTAAATACATGTGAGAGAAGAGAACATCGACCCTAAATTAGCGAAGCTGAGTAAAGTGTACCAATTCTGCTACATGGGATCCATAATACAAAGTAATAGTAGAATGGATGCAGAAATCGAAAAAATAACAAACGGCAAAAAAGCAATGGGAATGCTTAATACCCTACTGTGGAGCAGCAATGTTTTAATAAAGACAAAAACTGGTCTACAAAGCACTGGTAGAAACTGTAATGTTATATGGATCGGAGACATGGCCACCCAACATGATCCAAGTAAACATTTCCTAACAGTAGAAATAAAATTTTAAAGGAGAAGAGCAAGGATATCAAGAATCAAAAGGGTCAGAAATATCGTTAAGAGGTAGAAAATAGAAATAAAACAGAATGCCCTGGAGGTGATGGATGAAAGAAGACTCAGTTTGTATGGCCACGTGAGGCGGATGAATGCCAACAGGATATCAAGGCTGATAATGGATCGGGAGGCTGAGGGTAGAAGAAGTAGAGGAAGACCCCCTCTCAGATGGAAGGGTGCAGTGATGGAGAGTATGGTTGGTAAGGAACTGTCGGAGGAGGACGTGATGGACCGGAAGAGACGGAGGGACCTGCAGAGACAGGAGTTTGATTGAGGAGAACTTCATATTGAAAAATTCCTAAAAGAAGAAGAATCTCCATGAGATTCACTTTCATATGGGTAATAAAGCCTTACAAGCTTTACTTCGGCGTAGATACTTAGGATTTTACACCTAAGAGCAACTATAAGAACTCATCTTTCAAAATGCCTAACATGCTTTAAATCTCGTACACGTCTAGAAAGGCCATTAATGGGTAGTCTACCTTCTAGCAGAGTTATACCCAGCCGACACTTATCTCAATGTGGAGTGGATAATTTTTATGCGTCGAATGCTTTTTCGTTCGAATAATTATCTAAGATAAAAAATGATAGATACATTTAAATTATTCGTTATTTACGGATAACGGATGACGCGGTTATCTTTATTCGACACTTCAAATAATAGATGATTTCATCCGTTATCTATTATATAGAGATCATTTTTTCCCAACTCTGGCGTTATCAAGGGGGGCACGTGTGAAATAATCAACATTAAGGCTGACAAGCTCGCAAAGAAGGAATCGTAGATGGACCAACCTCGCCGAGCTCTCAGATTAGAATCTGCCAAAAGGACCTTGGCTACACACATGGGAACAGTGGTTCGGCCAACTAAGTTCCTCTGGTTGTGGAGGCTTATTAAAAACGGTTATTAAGTTCGTAACGAATAACTCTTTCATCTATTAGGAAAATTTTTTTTCGATCCGCGAACCTCTGCACACATGGGAACGAACCATTGTCATCAAATGTTTCATCAAAATCGTTAAAGCCGTTTAGTTTACAGTCTCGATTCCTATATCAAAGAAAAACTTGAATAACAATAGGAAATCGAAATACCCATACGCGATTGATAAATCCTATATCAAATTCGGAATTAGCGTCCTTAAAAACCGACTATCTCCAATTTTGGACGAAATCAGAGGAGCAGTTTTCGAAAAATAGTTGTTGATAAAATTAATATGGACCCATCTTGGTACAAACACGCACAATCACTAAAAATTTCATCTAAAATGGATTTACAACAGTAGGTGTTATGCCAGTAACATGAATTTGACTAGAAACAGACAAGAGACCAAATTTGTTCCAAGATGTTGTAGCGGACACTGTTCTACGATTCCTCGCAATCCTCGTTTCCACAAAATCCCATCTAGTTTTAACGTGGTAGCTGCCAACAATACTTATGGCGAGAAGACATTGCAGCTAGATTTGGGACTTCGTAGACCTCTTAAATGGACATGGACCTATCACCGCGGAGCGGATTTTCTTTATATTCATGGACTGACTGTGGATCTCCGTCAGAAGAAACTCACCGATCAAACAGGTTTAGCGACAATCGGACATGCATCGATAGTTTCGGTAAATTCCATCTCTACTATCCCTGGTAATTGCAAGCATTCAAACTTTTTGAGAGAATTCCCCAACCTTACCTTGCAATCACCCTTCAGAGGCCCACCGCGCACCGTTGTCCAGCACTACATTTTCACGCATGGTAATCCTGTTACAAGCGACTCCTGACAGTGAAATACAGTGCATTAAAGACGTATTTTCAAGACCTTATCAATGAGGGAATATGCCGGACCAGTAACAGCCCCTGGTCGAGTCCCCTACATGTAATGACCCCAATACCCAAAAGGACGGTATCTTACGCCCTTGCGGTGACTATCGTCGCTTAAACGCCATCACTATCGTCAATAGGTATCCGCTCCCCAATTTAATGAACTTCACAACGCAGTTTAATTATTACGGATATGATTCTTCATAATATGTAAACGTTTTGAGTAATGAGCGAAGAAAATTTTATTTTCTTCATAACATTCTTTCCTGCTTATTCGGAGGGATAAGCAATACAGTAAAATTAAGTGTTTTAAGGAGGAGATTTTAGGAATGTTTCATCACATCGTTATAGCCGTTTTGGCGCTGCTGTCTCGATTCCTACATCATAGAAAATTTTAACAATAACAGTAAACCGAAATGCGTATGCGCGATGATAAATCCGATATCGAATTCGGAATTAGCGTCCTTAAAAACCCAGTTTGTTCAATTTTGGGCGAAATCGGATGAGCAGTTTTCTAAACATATATATCAAGGAAAATACGTTTGCGCATGCGAAAGCGAAAGTAGTGAATGGAATTCGAAAAATCTATATGGAAGCATCAAGGTACTAACCCGCACAGTCCCTGAAAATATCATCTAAAATTGATTAACAGTAGTAGGTGTAATACCAGTAACATTCAGGATTTGACTTCAGACAGAGAGATTCTAGGATTGGCAGACGATTTTGAAATTGTCGGCAGATCAGAGAGAGCACTAATAGAGCCTTTGCAGGTTTTGAAAGGTCTGCCAGTGAGTTTGGGTTGGTGGTGAACGAACAAATAACTAAATTCTAAGAATGATTTCTCCCAAGAGATTGGTAGAAAGATTACAGCAGCTAACAGAGGTTGTTTTGGAATGGCAAACCCGCTCAATAGCATGTTCCTGTCTAAAAAATCCAAAACACCAGTACGACCTTTCCTCATCTATGTATCCTAGGCGTGGGCAGCCACAAAATCTGATGAAATGAAGATCCTCCTATTTGAGAGAAGGATATTTGGACATGTGAGGGAAGTAGGTTGGAGAAGCCGAGAAATCTATGGCATGTATAAAGAATGACACAGACATTATTCGGTTCATTAAAATAAGATTTCACTGGGCTGGTATACACGTGGCTTATATGCATAATAACGAAATTCCGAAGAAGTTAACGATAGAGGAAATCCATCGAACCAGGAAAGTTGGCTGATCCAGAGTAACGTGGCTGGGCTGAGTGGTCACCGATGCGAGGATCCTCCTAAATACCAGAAATCGGACAGCTGTAGTTCAAGACAGAGCCATCTGGCGGAGGCTTTTGGAAGAGGCCCAAACTCACTATATGGTTTGTTGAATCATCGATGTAGGTATCTATTAATTATGTTAAAAATATAAATAATAAAATGAAATCAACATTTTTAATGGATTTATAATTTAGAATAGATATGCTTAAAATTTCAACCATGTCATAGCCGCAATCGATTAGCGGCACGCTCGATTACACTTGATGATAACCATATGATTTTTGTTATAACCTGTTCGATGTTAATAGTGTTCTAAATAAAGTGTTCAGTTATCAATTATATGTGTTTGTTTCATTGCATCCATAAATTGGACATAACAGAGTTGGCGACGAGGTAAAACCATGGAGAAGGACCAATTTTCGGCTCTCATCGCTGCAATGACAGCTAGCAACGAAAACATTATCAAAACGATGCTCCAATTCCATGAAGGTAAGCAACAAAACCCCATTTCAGTCACTCCTTTCGACGCTTTCAATTCCAAAACTGAAAATATACAAAAATATTTAGAACGTTTTAAAAATTACCTCAAAATCAAAGGGATAGAAAAAACATCTGAATTAGCCTGTTTGCTTCTACTCTATTATATTATAGTATTGGTCCCAACAACTACACACTTCTTTTAACACTTTCGGCACCTAAAAAAACAACTGAATTGTCATTTATAGAAATTTGTGATCATCTTATAAGCCATTTGAATCCTAAAAAGAATATTATGGTGGAGCGTCATAGATTTCTATCTTTTACTCAAAGTGAAAATCAAACCCTGACTGAATATGTTTTATCCCTTCGCGAGTACGTAGCGAAATGTGATTTTAATTGTACTTGTAAAACATCCATAGCTGATATCTTTCTTGCGTCTCAATTTATAAGAGTCATTCAAGACAATAGAATCCGAGAACAACTCTTAATGTCTCCAGAATGTCATTTTCTCAGCTTGTTGATAAAGCTGTATCTTTAGAAGCTCTGAAATTAGACTCGAAACATATTTCAAGAGTACAGACGCCTCCAATTTCTGGAGAATTCAATAGGATTTCTTCAATGTCTCCTAAACATAAACATAGCCAACGTACAACTAGACAACATTCTCCTGAGACAAGACGGACCTCAAGAGTAAACTTGAAAAAGTTGGGAATAAATAACTTGTGCCTTCGATGCGGTAAAAATAACCACAAAGCAGGGGATTGACGCATTGATCGTCGAACTATAAGATGCTCGGCTTGTCAACGAACGGGACACGTTAAGAAAGTCTGTATTATAACACTCCTTCAAAGTGTTCAACTTATAGATAATGAATCAAACGAAAATTCAGAAGCAGGGGACTCAGCCTATCAATTTGAACTAAATAAGATCGTGGACATAAACACTTCGAATTGCCAAAATAGCCCCGAGAATTATTACGTTGGCCTTTTCCTTGATGGAAAAAAAAAAAAAAATTTGAAGTAAATTCAGGTGCAGGACTGACCCTCCAACCGATCTCGAATTTTCGAAGTCTTAACATAAAATTTATCGTAAAACTTTCGCAGGTACAATTTCGGCCATATACAAACGAATTATTCAAGCCGACTGGATAGTTTGTTTGTTTGTTTGGGTTTTAAGGCGTAAAACCGCTAGGTCATCAACGCCTGTGGCTATTTTTTTTTTCTATTATTTTTGATTTTTATTTTATTTATTTCTTTTCTTTTTTTTTTTTTTTAAATCGAGACTTTAAAAAAAAGAAGTAAGTAAATATATAATAATGATAATTAAAATATATATATACACACACACACACACAAAGATAAAAAAATGATTCAGATAAATAAACAAAACAGATACATAGATAAACAAATAAGATATAATATATTATAAAAAACTATATTTTATTTATTATGTCATTTGCCTTTAGAAAGTTTAGTACACATTTTATCTTGTTTTCATCGTTACCTAGACTGGTTGCGATATCGGGTGTAAGTCCTGACCTGGCTAGAACCGAAATATAAAATGGGCATTTCTGAAAGATATGACTGACCGTGAGGGTGTTTTGACAGTGTTGGCATTTCGGTGGCGGTTGCTTGCTAATAAGATAGGAATGGGTCAAATTGGTGTGTCCTATTCTCAGTCGGGTTATTGCACTTTCTTCTCTACGATTAGAACGATTTGACGTGGTCCATGGCTTGACTAATGTTTTAATGGCCTTCAGTTTACTTGGTGGGCTCTCATTCCACATGGACTGCCACCCATCAGTAATTTCTCTTTTGAGGGGAAGACTGAGTTCTAGAGGTGTTAAAATGGCAGCGCCTCGACCTGGAAGAGTAAGTGCCTGCTTGGCTGCTAGGTCCGCGAGCTCGTTACTGACTATTCCTACGTGGCTTGGCACCCATACGAAGTATACCGATTTTCTTAGGTTTTCGAGCATATGGAGGTAGGTATGGATTTTAAGTAATGTAGGGTGTTTTGGATATGTATTATTTAAACCTTTTAGTGAACTTAAAGAGTCAGTTATTATTGCGATGGTTGTAGGCGATATTGACATTGAGAAGTGAAGGGCTGAGACTATTGCATGGAGTTCGGCGGTATAAATGCTGCACAGTTTATGTAGTTTTATTTTGTGGGTTGAGCTATGGGTAACGAAGGAAGATGCTGTAGAGTCGGAGGATTTAGATCCATCTGTATAGATTAAGAATGGTTCCGGAATATTCTGGAGGAGGCGGGAAAATTCAGTTTTGTATTCCAAGGGCGATGTTTTGTTTTTGGGTAGTCGTGATAAATGTAACATAATTTTTGGTGGTTTGTGCGTCCATGGAGGAGTATGAATTTCAGGTTTATATAAAGGAATTCCTTTAAGGAACGATGTAGCGGAAGAAATTCTCTCTGATAAAGGAAGTGTTGGATTATTTTTTTTTTCAAAAGTTTTGGAGAATTTTGGTTTGAAAATGTACCTATGTGTTGGGTGTTCCGTTTGAGGGAAGAGTTTAGAGATATAGTTTATTGCCAGTTTTTTTCTTCTAAATAAAAGAGGCGCTAGTCCTGCTTCGGAACACAGACTGAGAATAGGACTGGTTCTAAACGCGCCGGTCGCGATGCGTATTCCAGTATGATGGACAGTATCGAGTTTATTAAGGATCCGGTAGCGGGCAGAACCATAGATAAAACACCCATAATCTAATTTCGAGCATACTAAAGATCGGTAAAGTTTTAGCAGAGTGATTCTATCTGAGCCCCAGGAAGTACCGCTGAGAAATCGTAGTATATTTAATTTTTTTGTTGCAGTTAGTTTTAGTGTAGAGACGTGTGGTTCCCAAGTCAGTTTTCGGTCAAAAATCATCTCTAAGAATCTATGGTTGTTTGTATATGGGATCGAGGAATTACCTAAAAGTAGTTCGGGAGAGGTGGGAGTATTTCTCTTTCTGCTGAAATGTAAACATTTAGTTTTTTCGGTAGAGAAACGAAGACCAATGGAGAGAGACCGGTTATTAATTCTATTGATGGCTTCCTGTAATTTAAGTTGTATGGTGGTAATGTTATCAGATCGACAAATAATGGCTAGATCATCTGCGAACAAGAGCGGTTTGACATCCCTAGGTAAGCTGAGTCCCAGGTCATTTATTGCTAGGCAGAATAGAGTGGGGCTAAGGACACAGCCTTGTGGGACACCGTTGACCTGTTCATAGTTCTCAGATAGTTCGCATCCTATTCTAACTCTGAAGTGACGGTTTGAAAGAAACTGTTTGATAAAATAGAACATTTGCTCTCTGATTCCTATAGATGATAACTTATTGAGAATTACTGCGTGGTTTATGCTATCAAAAGCCTTCTTCATATCAAAGAATACAGCGATCATCTGTTGAGCGTTGATGAAGGCATATTGGGCTTCGGCCTCTAATGTAACCAGATGATCTATTGTGCATCGTCCTTTGCGGAACCCAGATTGAAATGGTTGTATTAAATTGTTATTCTCTATTATCCACATTAATCTTTTGTTGACCATACGTTCCATAATTTTACTTAGACAACTAGTTGGGAATATGGGGCGATAGCTGTTTGGGTCCCGTTTGTCTTTTCCGTTTTTAAGAATCGGGATTATGACTGAATCGCGCCAGGTGCTTGGGAAGAGTCCAGTGAACCAGATGTGATTATAGTATTCAAGCAGCCATTTTTGTGTGTCAACTGGAAGATTTTTTATCATGTCGTAATGGATATGGTCTGGACCAGGCGAAGTTCCTTTAACGGTTTTTAAGATATTTTTAAATTCCCACATTGAAAAAGCAAGGTTATAATAGGGGGTTTCGGCATTTACTGTATTATCAGTTTCTATTTCGTCAAGGTTGGGACTATTTCTCTCGGAATGATATGTCTCGGAATAAAAATTTGCAAAAGTATTTGAGATCAGTGCAGGGTTGTCAGACAATTGTCTATTAACTGAAATAGTGTAACGGGAGGAAGAAGGATTTTTAGTAAGTTTATGGATTTTGTTCCATACGTCAGCTGACGTTGCAGAAGCATTTATGGAACTTATATATTCTTTCCAAGACTCACTCTTACATTGTTTAAATATTTTCCTGCATATAGCCCGCTGTTTTTTATATTCTATCAGGTTTTCGGACGTCATAGATTTTTCAAATTTTTTATACGCTTTAAGACGATCTTTAATAGCTTTTTTACAAGTATCGTTAAACCAAGGGACTAGCGGTCTTCTGGGTAAACCTGAGGTCATTGGTATCGATGATTTTGCTGCTTTTATGATCGTATTTGTAATTATTTCACAGCCTTCGTCCATGGTCATATCGGATGGCTGTGTTTGGGGTGGTGAGGCTAAGGAGGTAAAAAGAGACCAATTAGCAATTTTCAACACCCATCTCGGTTTTACGTGCGTGGGGTTCATGCTAGTAAATTTTATGAGTAGCGGGAAGTGGTCACTACCATATAGATCAGGTAACACTGTCCAGTAAATATTACTAAAAAACGTTGGACTACAGAGAGAAAGGTCAATGGCTGAATAGGTCCCGTAGCTGGAGCTGAGGAAGGTAGATTCTCCAGTATTAAGTAAGAGAAGGTTAGATATATCTAGAAAATTTTCTATTATTTTACCCCGCATGTTGATATCTTGGGATCCCCATAGAGGATTGTGGCCGTTCAGTTCCCCAATAAAAAGAACAGGACGGGGCAGTTGGTTGTAAATACCTAATAGATGTTCAGTATCTATTGTACGGTCTTGTGGTAGATATATATTGCATACGGAAAAGGCGAAACTTCGGTGAACTCTAACAGCAACCGCTTGAAGGTGGGTGTTAATCGGAATTGATTCTGAATATATGGATTTATGTACAGCTATTAAAACTCCATGGTGATTATGATTTGGATTGGGGCTATCTTTTCTATAGATTTCGAAGTTTTTTATTGTGATTTTGTCTTTCGTTGCAAGATGTGTTTCCTGAAGAGCTAGGCAAAATGGATCAGTATCACGTATTAATATTTTCAAATCATTAAAATGAATTTTTAAGCCATTACAGTTCCATTGAATCAATGACATATATGGTTATTATATTTAAAAGAAATAAAATAAAAAATGAAAGATACATATATATGTATGGATGAAAATATATTCTAACTAGAACTAAGAATATATATGTGTTTTTGATGAAAAGAAAAAATCTATGTATTATTATTTTTACTAGGAGAGTTTTTTCCTTTGTTTTCCTCTTTTTGGTTTTTGAATCACATATCCATCTTCTTCCTGTTCATTATTAATTAATATTTGTTCATTAATTAAATCGACGAGAGGTGGGTCTGGTTTAAGTGGCGGGGGTCGAGAAGGAGTCGGGGTGTTGGGAAGTGGTAGGCTAGGAGTGGGGGAGGTCGGTGGGAGATGCGAGATACCGGAACAGCTGGAAGGAGAGGGGAAAGGGAGAAGAGTGGGGGTCATTTTAGCACTAGCGCAAGACCCGGCGGGTTGGGTGATAACAGGCGTAGTTTGTGTATGGCTACTATGAGCTTTAATCTGAATAATTTCATTTGATATTTCTCCAGCTGGGCTATTTTTATTAGTCTCTGCTTTGCTAAGATTATCTGGAAAATAATATAAAATGTTGGCCTGAATGGCAACATCTTTTTTTTCAGTATTTTTATTTTTAGTTATTTCCGCGAAGGTTTTATTAAACTGGATAGGATTTTTCTCTTTATATATTTTTTTTGCTTCGTTCAGCGATACTTTATTATTAACTTGTATTGCTTTTATTTCTTTTTGCAATTTAAATACGGGACAGGAGCGATCAAGAGCATTATGTGAGCCGTTACAGTTAATGCATCTAGCCTGTAGATTGCACCTAATATTTTCGCCATGTTTATTCTGACCGCACTGGATACATACAGTTTCTTTTTTACATTGTGCCGTAGGATGAGAAAAACCAAAACAATTAAAACATCGTAATGGGTTAGGTATATACGGTTGAACTCTAATTGTTTCGTATCCAATCTGTATTGTATCTGGAGGTTTAGGGGTCGGGAAAGTTATAATATAATTATGCGTTAATACTTCGTTTCCGTTATTCTTTGATTTAATTCTTACTATGTCTTTAATAATTGGGGTCAGTTCTTTTTTAATTTCTTCTATTGCCATATATTGAAAATCAAAACAACGGATCACGCCTTTGCTATAGTTAAGTGTGTTGTGTGGAGTTATCTGTACTGGGTATTGCCCACCAAAGTCCGTATAGGATAGAAGCTTATTGGATTGTTGTCCATTTATTGTTTGTATTAGAAGAGACCCGTCTCTTAGCTTTTTTACGGTTTTAACGTTTCCTACCAAGTTAGAGATTACTTTACGGATAAAAAAAGGGGAGACTTTTTTAAAGTCTTCTTCATCTATTCTTTTCACTAATAAATAGGTTGGTGGTATGTTTTCTGCTCTTTGTGGTAAAATTTTGTCGGGGGGAAATTTGATTCGACCCCGAGCCCATTTTCTTTTTTTATTTAAAGGACTAGTTAATTCGGGAGGGTCAGGAGGCTCTCCCATTTTTCGTTTAAAGAAATATTAAAGAAAAAAAAAATAATAAAAAATAAAGAGTAGTGATTTAACTAAATAAAAGAATTTCTTCCAGATAAATAAGAGGAAATAATAATAATAAAGTAAAACAGACTGCAAAAAACAAAACAATAAATAAATTAATGTTATAATAAAGGAAAACTCTTATCTGTTTAATACTGTGCGGAGAGTCTACGACTGTCTCGGCCGGAATCTAAACAGCTACTCCAAGCCGATTGGAGTTACGGAACTTCTAGTAGAATACAATGGCTTAAAATCTATAGAAACTCTTTATATTGTTCCTAATATGTATTCACCCCTACTTGGAAGAGCTTGGATACGAAAATTCGGAATCGAATTGCAACAGCTAGATAAATAGTTGAAAACTTCAGTGATCGCACTCAGCTCAAACGAGATAACTGAAGAAATAATAAAAAAATTATTCGGACGTTTTTGTACCAAGGGTTGGAAGCATTCCCAATATCATCTGCGGTCTACACATCAAAGAAGGATCAAAACCAATATTTCTAAAACCCAGACCTGTCCTGTTCGCTCTCCGCGACAAAGTAGAAAAGGAATTGGATGATCTAGAGAGAAGTGGGATCATCACAAAAATCAACTACAGCGACTGGGGCTCACCACTAGTCGTTATACCTAAACCGGACGGAAATGTTCAGATTTGCCTCGACTTTAAAAACACAATCAACCCACAGCTGAAAGGTTCTCATTATCCAATCCCAAAAATTGAAGTACTCAACGAACTTCGGGATGCTGAATATTTCTGCACTCTAGACTTATATAAGGCATACTTGCATGTGAATGTAGACGAAGATTGCGCACTACTTCAGACAATATCAACTCATAGAGGAACATACAAGGTAAACCGACTCTCTTTTGGGGTAAAAATCGCACCATCGGAATTCCACAAAGTCCTGGCCCAAGTACTAGCCGGTCTTCCAGGAGTAACGGAGTATTTTGATGATCTGACAGTATACGGCTCATGATTATATCGTTAAAAAGAACAGATTATAAAAAAGTCCGAAAAAAAGTACAAGCAATCCAAAAAATCCCCAGACCAAAGGATTTAGTTGAACTCCGCCGTTTCCTCGGAATGGTTACTTCACTATTCTAAATTCATACCTAACATTTCAACAATAACCCATCCACTCAGAGAAATTCTAAGAAAGAACAGACGTTTCAGATGGTCAGCAGCTTGTGAGAAAGCCTTCATTAAACTCAAAGAGGAAGTTGCCAGTGACCAGGTGTTGATGCCTTTCAACCCAGACCTTCAAGTGACTGTGACCTGTGATGCCAGCCCATCAGGTATCGCAGGCGTTCTGTCTCATATTGTAAACAGACTCGAACGGCCCGTCGCATTTGTTTCAAGAGCCCTTACAAAGAACGAACAAAATTACAGTCAACGGGACAGAGAGGCCCTCGCCATCGTTTTTACCATCAGTAAGTTTTATAATTTCTTGTTTGGTCGGCAATTCACACTGATTTGCGACAACAAACCTCTGACAAGAATATTCAGTCATGATGCCAAACTACCTCAAATGGCGAGCTCTCGCCCCTCAGATTTGCCATTTTTCTTCAAGGCTTTAATTATACAATTGAACATAGGAAAACTAAAAACGTCCCACACGCTGACTGTCTTTCAAGAGCCCCACTAGAGATTAAATCTCGAAGCACTGACATGTTGATAGGCGAGGAGCTCCGTGATATAGTAGACCAAACGATTAATCAGAATTCAATATCAGAGATCAATTATGACAGTTTAGTACGCGAAACGTCCCAAGATCCAGAATTAAACTCTCTCAAATCAGACTTACAGTCAGGAAAAATTGTCAATCCAGACTATTCCATCGAAAATAACGTCCTGTTTAAAAGTAACTGGGTTATCATTCCGAAATCCCTTCAACAAGAAGTTTTAATAGAACTCCATAAGACGCAAATCGGGATTATCAAAATGAAACAGCTGACACTACGCAACTGTTGGTGGAAAACGTTGGATAAAGACATAGAATCCTTAGTAAAATCCTGTGTCGACTGTGCTCAAGTGAAAAACAATCCGGCTAAGGTACCTGTACATCACTGGGAGGAACCAACCATAAATTTTCAACGTGTTCACATCGACTACGCTGGACCGATCTAAGGTCACTATTGCCTTTTGTTAGTAGATGCAAAATCAAAATGGCCTGAAGTTAGAATTTCTAGGCACGTTCCTTCGTCAGAGTCGACCATTAATCTTATACAAGACATATTTAGTTTTCATGGACTACCAGAAATTTTAGTTTCTGACAACGCCACAATATTTACCAATCAAACATTCAAAAAATTCTGATCTAAATATGGAATTTCCCAAAAATGTATAGCCCCCGGACAACCATCAACCAATGGCTTAGCAGAAAGGCACGTCCAAACACTAAAGAAGAATCTCAAAGCAATGAAATCTTCGGGAGATTCATTGAAATCCAGAATTCTTGAAATCGAAAATAGTTACAGAACGACACCGCGAGCTAACAACCTGACTCTGGCAGCGATGTATCTAGGACGAAACCTTAGAATCAGTTTAGATGCCCTAAGGCCACCTAAAGGTGCTTCAAAAACTCGAAACTCACACCTAAAGGTACGGCAATTAAGCGCGGCAGAAAGGGTTCAAACACGATGGTACATTCCAACCCACAATGAATGGGAGTTTGGCTCGGAGGTACAGAAGCTTGGCAAACTTCATTATATTATTGAGCTAGACAATGGATGTAGATTGAAGAGGCATATAGATCAACTGAGAGCCTCCCGGATACTACCGCTACATTAAGACATTGCGGGCCCGAGCCCCAAGGGGATAACTCAGACTCAGGAAACAGTTTCCAGACAACTCGGCGGGGTGGTGTATAACCGAAGCGTTCTGGGGCCGCCGGAGGAGGTTCCATGTCAGCAATCTTCGCGATGGCTTGCACCCGGACCAGGTTTTCGAGCATCCCCAGAGACATCCCCTATGAGGCCTGTGACATCGCCGACCATATCCCCAGGAAGGGCTCAGGCATCTGAGATTTTAAACCCACATCAGACTCCGGATCCAGTCCCAGAACCATCTCTGCGTAAATCTCGGCGTTTAAAGAAGCCTACATCCTGGCTACAGGACTACGCGCTCTTCTGGCCACAACGTAAGGGAAGCTAGTCAAGCGGGGGGAGATTGTCATAACCGCAATCGATTAGCGGCACGCTCGATTATACTTGATGATAACCATATGTTTTTGTTATAACCTGTTCGATGTTAATAGTATTCTAAATAAAGTGTTCAGTTATCAATTATATGTGTTTGTTTCATTACATCCATAAATTTGACGTAACAAACCATTTTTTTTTTTTTTTTTTTTTTTTTTTTTTTTTTTTTTTTTTTTTTTTTTTTTTTTTTTTTTTTTTTTTTTTTTTTTTTTTTTTTTTTTTTTTTTTTTTAGTAAAAATTAAATTATTTAATGTTATTTATCTGTAGAGACACTATTTATAACCGATTAATCCTCAAGAGTTATATTAATCTGTGGATTGAAATACATATTTGCCCACTGAAAATATTCTAAAATACGTGTTTACCAACTTTTTCTATTTTATTGAAAAAAGTTGTAATCCAAATTATCAATTAGTTATTGTGTGTAGCAAAGTTGTTAATACCATCCCAGGTGAGTGTTAATATAAATTTCATAATATTCTTTCTTATTAATGCAAGGAATTATGCGGCTTATATACTCCCTGCGGTAAACCGGCTTAGCGCTCACATAAAAACTCAAAAGCATAAAAATCTTCGCTTGAAAAATATTGTGAGCTAAGTTTTGAGCTAAACGAGAGGCTTTCGAAAATAGAAAGCCATCTCGAGGGCCAGTCAAAGCTGATGGAAGATCTGACTTCCGAAAATAAAGTAATAAGATCGAGGGTTGGTGAGCAAGAAGTTAGACTCAATTAGGCTGAGTAGGGTCTACTATCCAGGTCGGTAGCGATACGCGGTATTCCGATTCGCGCGGGGGAGACTCCTGCGGCCCTGGTTGCCAGGATGGGAGTCGGCCTCGGTGTCACGATTAATATTGAGGACCTCGACTTGGTAGAGCGCCGAAGACCCATAAAAGACAACCCCCGACCGCCACCTGTCATTGCCCGTTTCATATGAAAGTCTGTACGAGACGAGCTAGTACAGCGGAGAAAAGTTAAGAGAGACTTCTCCACCCGGGATATTGGCTGGCAGGAGAACAATTCCCACCGGATATATCTCGGGGAAGAAATGAAACACAAATAGGCGTCTGTACTGGCTCGCTCGTCAGAAGAGAGCGGCGGGAAAATTAAAATACGTCTGGTTTGCGGCTGGAAGGATGACGGCCACCCCGTGAAGTACCTTGACCAGGCTCAAGACCTTAACACCTTCTGCTGATGTTTTGGCACCCGTCTACCCACTGGCCGGATTTAGAAACTCTCAATGGACCCCAAACCTAAAGTACAATGCTGTGTTTCGTGGCTTATTTATTTTTTACTTTAACAGAAGCATTTTTTTTTTATCTTCTCATGTTTTTCTTTATTTTAGCTCTTTTCGTTTAATTGTTATGTTCATTATTCACTTTTTTCAGATTTTATTCTTCAGATCGTCGTAGTTATTAGCATCTTCCCGCCAAATACTGTATAAAGGTCTTATCTCCCCTCAATGTCTAGTATCCTGACCTCCTGTCACGTAAATTCCCGAATCCTAGATATCTCATCCCCATCTTCATATTGAATTCCTAGTCGTTGAAATTTCCTCCAATGCACATCCTCTCCTATATGCTATGGTGTATCGCCCTCCTTTGGTTCCTTTCGACTCATCCTTTGAATAAATTCTCTACAATTATGTTCCTCTCTACAGCAATATTATAATTTCCGGTTATTTTAATACCAATCTCCTTTATGATTCCAACGACAGACCCAATCTCGAAAATCTGTTCTTCTCCCTACATCTCTTCATCGTCCCATTTTCTCCTACTCATCACACTTGCCGGTCCGACACCTGGTTAGATCTGCATGTCATCGATTCAGCACGTAATCTCCTTTCCTCTTCTCAACTACCAGTTCCGTTCCTGTCCTCTCATTACTTAATCCAAATATTCTACGATATTTAAACTTCTACGATCCTCCCTAAAATTATAACGTTCCGTAAGCTAGACGCCCTCACCCGTGAAAAAATTTTACCTGACCTTGAAACCCTGCAATGGAGTGAAATATATTCCTGTTCTTCCTTGATTCCATGGCTGTCATCCTCACCATTAATCTCATCCATATCCTTGATACCCATGCCCCACTCAAAACCTCTACTTTCCGTCGCCCGCCTACTCCTTGGATAAGTCAAAAAATTAAAGATATGCAAAGAAGACGTGAGACAGCCCGTAGACGCTTTAGACGGTACAAGGCTAGCAGATGACTACCAAGCGTTTAGGGTACTCCGCAATTTGACACAGGCAACTGTTAGGAGAGCGAAATCCAACCACTATCATGAAAACCTCTCCTCTGTTCCCCTACTCTCCATTTGTAAATCCTCTCCCTCATCAGTCTTGCCAGTTTCACCCGATGAATTAAATTCATACTTTTTAGTTGACATCCGCGTGATGGTATAGAAGGATCAATCTAATTAGGGATTGATAAATTATTTGCCACTTCTATAAATTTGTTTAATTCAAAACTAGTTTCGAATGTTATACATTCATCTTCAGTTCTAAAAATACACAAAAAATTCAAAAATAAGCAATTCAAAATATAGTTTGGTATTATTATATATATTAAATTAGATGTAATATAAATCAGTATTATAAAACATTTATGAATTATGAATTTAATTAAGAGAAGAAATCAAGTTGGTACTCGCCAAGGTTTAAATGGATTATATCAAATGATATAATTTGATTTCTTGTCTTAATTAAATTCATAATTCATAAATGTTTTATAACACTGATTTATATTACATCTAATTTAATATGTATAATAATACCAAACTATATTTTGAATTGCTTATTTTTGAATTTTTGGTTTGTTTTTAGAACTGAAGATGAATGTATAACATTCGCAGTCACAGTCCTGAGCTCGCCTAGTTAAGTCACAGAAACTCCAACAGAGCTGAACAGATAAGCTTTTTTTTTATTTTATTTCTTAATATATATATTTTTTTATCGATATAAAACTTCATATTTATTCGTTTATCTTTATTTTTATCTTATTATCACTTTTCTTTTAATTTTCTTCAATTTTTATTTTTTTATCTTAAACTTAATTGGAAAATGGAGGAACCTCCGGACCCTTCCGAACTCTCTAGCCCGTTAAAAAAGAAAAGGAAATGGGTTCGGGGTCGAATTAAATTTCCATCAGACAAAATTATTTCCCAAAGGGCAGAAAATATAATGCCAACATATTTAATTGTAAAAAGACTTGATCAAGAAGATTTTAAGAAAACCTTCCCATTTTTCATTTATAAAATTATCACAAATCTGGTGGGAAATGTAAAAAATTAAGAGATGGATCTTTATTGATACAAACATTAAATGGTCAGCAATCTAGCAAACTATTATCCTACAAAGATTTCGTGGATCAATATCCAGTTGAGATAACATCCCATAATACCTTAAATTATAGCAAGGGCGTGGTCCGATGTTATGATTTTCAATATATGTAATTAGAGGAAATAAAAAAGGAATTAATACCAATAATTAAGGACATAGTGAGAATTAAATAAAAAAATAACGGTAACGAAATTTTAACTCATAATTACATAGTAACTTTTCCTACTCCTAAACCTCCAGAAACATTACAAATTGGTTATGAAATAATTAGAGTACAGCCATATATTCCTAACCCGTTACGTTGTTTTAATTGTTTGGGTTTTTCTCACCCTACAACACTATGTAAAAAAGAAGCTATATGTGTTCAGTGTAGCCAACCTAGACATGGAGAAAATATTAGATGTAATCAATCGGCTAGATGCACTAACTGCAATGATTCACATAATGCCCTTGACCGCTCGTGTCCCGTGTTCAAAATGCAAAAGGAAATCAAAGCGATACAAATTAATAATAAAATACCTTTAAACGAAGCCAAAAAAAATTGTAGAGAAAAAATCCTACCCATTTTAATAAGTCTTTCGCAGAAATTGCCAAAAACCAAAATAAAACTACCGAAAAAAAAGATATTACAATCCAGGCCAATATTTTATATTATTTTTCGGAAAATCAAAAAATAACAGAAACTAATAAACCCAACCCGGCTGCAGAAAATTGTAAACAAATCAATGTTAATTCCATTGGAGCCCAGACGGCATCCTTAAAATCTATTATCTCTCGGCCGCTTTCACCAATTCCGGGTTCTAGTGGCTTACCCCCACCTCCTTATCCCCTCTCCTCCGGTCTCACTCCGTCTCTCCCCACCGCTCCCATCCCAATCTCCTCACCACCCTATCCTGACACTGTTTCGTTCGATTCGTTCGCGAATAATGAAATGGACGAGGAAGGTTTTGAGTTTCAGAAAAAAAGAGGAAGGCCAAAGAAGGAACAAAACAAATAATACATAGATAAATTAAATTCAATCAATTCAATTTTTTTTTCACTTTATTTATTTTTCTTTTCTTTAATAATTATTAAATATGTCCTTTCTTCAATGGAATTGTAACGGATTAAAAACACATTTTAATGATCTTAAAATTCTGATAAATGATAAAAACCCGTTCTGTGTTGCCCTTCAGGAAACCAATCTTCTAAATCACGAAAAAAGAGCTTTAAAAAACTTTAATATTTACAGGAAAGATGGCCCTAATACAAACCATGGCAACCACGGTATTCTTCTTGGCATACATCAATCTATATATTCCGAATTAATCCCAATAAACACTCATCTTAATTCATCTTAATTTCACTTTCTCCGTCTGCAATTTGTACCTACCGCAAGATCGTTCAATAGATACACAGCATCTCTTAGACATATTTAATCGATTGCCACGTCCTATCCTCTTTGTCGGAGATCTAAATGTCCACAATCCTCTATGGGGCTCTCAAAACCTTAACACGCATGGTAAGATAATAGAAAATTTTATTGAACTCTCTGATCTGCCCCTACTTAATACGGCACTGGCTACTTACCTCAGTTCTAGTTACGGGGCATTCCGCTCTAGGCCTTTCACTTTGCAGCTCTACGCTATACAATAATCTAGACTGGATGGTTCTTCCCGATCTATACAGTAGTGATCATTTTCCAATTTTAATAAAATTCTTAAATTTAAATCCTACGCGCCGGATGAAACCCAGATGGTTGTTAGATAAAGCTGATTGGCTTCAATTTACTTCCCTGGCTACTCCACCACATAGGTCCCCATGCGATTTGAGTATCGAGGAAGGATGCGAAGCCATTACTAACAAAATCATCCAAGCAGCTAAGGTATTCATACCGATGACGTCTGGTTTCCCAAAAAGACCATTAGTCCCATGGTTCAACGACAAATGCAAAGAAAGAATTAAAAACCGTCGTAGGGCCTACAAAAAATTTCAAAAATGCATGGCAACCGAAAATTTAATCGAATACAAAAAACATAGAGCAATTTTCAAAAAAATATTTAATCAATGTAAAGCTGAATCCTGGAAAAAATTCGTGAGTTGTATAAACGCTTCTACAAGTTCTGCCATTGTTTGGGACAAAATCCGAAAACTAACTTCCAAACCCTCTCACCCCCGCATTACCATATTAGTCAACGGACAACTGAGCGATGACCCATCAAACGTTTCAAATACCTTTGCTTAATACTTCTTCGAAATATATAACTCCAGACGAAATAGTACCCCAGAAGAAATTGAATTTCAAAATAGAACAGATGATGTTACCCCAGACTATAACCTACTATTTACAATGTGGGAACTCAATAACATACTGGATAGCTTAAAAGGTTCCTCACCCGGCCCGAATAATTTACATTATGACATGATAAAAAACCTTTAAAATAGCACTAAAAAATGGTTACTTGAGTACTAAAATCACATTTTTCACACCGGCAAATTGCCAAATAACTGGCGCGATTCAATAGTCATTCCAATTCCAAACACCGGTAAAGATAAACGAATCCCACCAAGTTACCGCCCAATCTTTCTCACAAGTTGTGTCTGCAAAATAATGGAGCGAATGGAGCGAATAGAAGGTTAATGAGGATTGTGGAAAAGAATAACTTCATACAACAATTTCAATCGGGATTTCGAAAAGTTCGATCGACAATGGTAACCTTAGAGACGGAAGCCCAGCATGCTTTTATTAACGGGTAGCAAATGATCGTTGTCTTCTTTGATATGATGAAAGCATTTGACAATATAAATCATGCCATTATATCCCATAAGCTATCATTTTTATCAACATATTTATCAAACAATTTCTGACAAACCGGCATTTTAGGGTACGAATAGGATGTGAACATTCACAAGAACAAAGGCAGATCAATTGGGTACAGGAATATGTGCTTGGCCGTACTCTCTTTTCCTTGGCTGTAAATGATTTGGGGCGTAACTTGTCCAGGGGAGTTAAACCATTTCTATTTACCGATGATCTAGCCATCTTTTGTCGATCCGGTAACTTACAAAATATTCAACTCAAATTATAGGACGCAATAAGCAGAATACAAAACTGGTCAAATAATATTGGCTTTCAATTCTCTACAGAAAAGACAAAATGTCTCCACTTCAGCCGAAAATGAAACACACCTCACTCATCCGACCTATTTTTATAAAACTCTCTAATTCCATACACAAACTATCATAGATTTTTAGACCTTACATTCGATAGAAGACTAACCTGGGAATATCATATTTCTATGTTAAAAACGACAGCGACTAAAAAGCTAAACCTTATTCGTCTACCGAATTCGTATGCCGGAATCCGAATCGCGACTGGATCATTTCGAACTAGTCCCACTCTTAGCTTATGTACTGAATCTAGACTCTCACATCTTTTATTTAGGAGATAAAAATTAGCTATAACCTATGCTTCAAAATTATACCCACATCATAGACATCCGACCCACAAATATATTTTCGATGCTAAGTTCAACATCATTTCAACAAAAACGAAATTCAACGCTTCTGTTATCAATAAGTTGACAAATGCCATTGACCCAGGAAATATTTGTTGTTAAATAATGTTTACAACCCAGGAAGTTACTGTTGTAACTTCCTCGTTGTCAGCATTAAAACAAGTTATATTTCCTTGATCATCCCTTCTCTTATTGTATGTATAAAAGCCTATCTGAAAAGGACAGACATAGCAGTAGCAATAGCAGTAGTTGTAGCAGTAGCAGTAGCAGTAGTAGTAACAGTATCATAATGTTAATTAGAATGTAAGAATCAGTATTAGAATAAGTATTTAGAATGTAGGACTAGAATAAGAATTAGTCTTAGAATGTAGTCTTAGAACCAGTATCATAATATAGCATTAGCAGTATCACAATGTAGTAACCAATATCTAGAATGTAGTATTAGAATGTAAGATAGAATGTAAGGTAGAATAAGGTAATGTGAGATACTCTCACTATGTTTAGTATTAAATCTAATTAGAATATCTTTAAAGTCTATCTGTCACTCAGTAGCCTCAATATATATATATATATATATATATATATATATATATATATATATATATATATATATATATATATATATATATATATATATATATCATGTAACTTGTAAACTGTTTAATAAAGTTATTTTTAAAGCTCACACTCATCGACTTTGTTAACTGGCGCTCGAACAGGACAGCATCCACCTACATCTCACATGTAGCTCTGATCGCTGCTTCAGAAGAACTTTGAAGGACTTGCAAATTCTCCACTGCTCTCAGGTTTTATTTGCAAGTCGGCCCACTTATCTAAGGTACCCTTGCTTCAAGTTCTACACTCTGGACGGACCCACTGACATCAAGTACCCTGCAGAAGAAATCGATAACTGCACAGCACCCATCTACATCATCTGTAGCTCTGATCGCTGTCCAGATGAACTTTGAAGGACTTGCAAATTCTCCACTGCTCTCAGGTTTTATTTGCAAGTCGGCCCACTTATCTAAAGTACCCTTGCTTCAAGTTCTACACTTCGGACAGGCCCACTGATCTGTCAGGTTGACATCTCAGGTATCTGTCTACTTCTCTGCTGGATCCACTGACCTCAGTTGTCCAGAAAAAGATAACAGATCGATGAGTCGTAAGTTGAAGATTTTACTTTATTTTTTAGTTGCAAGAATTACATTTTTGTTTAGTTAAAATAAATTGCTAAATTATATCATAAAATATTAAGGAAATAATAAGAAAGCAATTTGAATAATTTATTATGTTTTTGAAATGGAGGTAATTTGCGAAATAAAGCATTTATTGTGATTTAAAATTCATTGTGAGTGAATTATAATTTAAATCGTGATAAGGTTATTACAATTGAGGTAATATAAAAAATAAAACTTACTTGTTACAAGTTGATAAAATCATTATTGAATAATTTAAAGATTTAATGTTGAAAAAAAAAGTAATTTATTATTAAAGAATTAATGTATGTAAGAAATTAATTAATTGTAAGTGAATAATTATTTTTTATATTGTAATAATTTATAGTTCATAAATAATTTAAGAAATATGGCATCCTTAATGATGGATAAGAAACAATGCAACAATATTCCATTTTTTGATGGTGAATCAGATAATTTGAAGAATTTACAACCCAGGAAGTTACTGTTGTAACTTCCTCGTTGTCAGCATTAAAACAAGTTCTATTTCCTTGATCATCCCTTCTCTTATTGTATGTATAAAAGCCTATCTGAAAAGGACAGACATAGCAGTAGTTGTAGCAGTAGCAGTAGCAGTAGTAGTAACAGTATCATAATGTTAATTAGAATGTAAGAATCAGTATTAGAATAAGTATTTAGAATGTAGGACTAGAATAAGAATTAGTCTTAGAATGTAGTCTTAGAACCAGTATCACAATATAGCATTAGCAGTATCACAATGTAGTAACCAATATCTAGAATGTAGTATTAGAATAAGTATTAGAATGTAAGATAGAATGTAAGGTAGAATAAGGTAATGTGAGATACTCTCACTATGTTTAGTATTAAATCTAATTAGAATATCTTTAAAGTCTATCTGTCACTCAGTAGCCTCAATATATATATATCATGTAACTTGTAAACTGTTTAATAAAGTTATTTTTAAAGCTCGCACTCATCGACTTTGTTAACTAATAGAATATCCTCAGCTGTATCTTTCCTTAAAACCATAGCACTTAACAAACTCGAAAATAACAATCCACCCTGGACCCACCAATGTCCAAAAACAATCCTGGATCTCGCCAAGTACTACAAAAATAATACCGAACCGTCTAAATACAAAGCCCACTTTTCTCGTCTTTTCAAAAATACGCCGGACGCTTTTAAAATCTACACCGACGGATCAAAATCAGGCCAATAAACAGCATTATCTTTCGTAACTAAGGATTCAATCCATAAAATTAAATTACACAAATTATGTAACATATACACTTCCGAAATTAATGCAATAGCAGCCGCACTCCACTTTTGTACGACTTTGACCCACAATAATATAATAATAATTACAGACTCACTAAGCTCATTAAAAGGCCTAAATTGTCTGTATCCGGAGCACCCAATAATTTCAAGTATCCATTCCTATTTAATAACCAATAAACAAAATTTAGGTATGACAGTAAACGTTATATGGATTCCCAGCCATATAGGAATTATCGGAAACGTACTGGCCGACCGAGCCGCAAAAGAAGCACTCGCGCTACCTGGACAGGGTAAAGCATTCTTAACTCCAAGAGATCTAAGCAAACCCCTCGAAAAGGATATTAAAGATAGACGGCAGTCCATGTGGAATGAAAGTTCATCGAGTAAATTAAAAATTATAAAAAAAGAAGTAAAGCTTTGGGGCTCATCCAACCGCAAATGTCGTAGGGAAGAGGCCGTACTGACTAGATTGAGAATAGACCATACGAGATTTACTCGCTCCTACCTCATCACACAAAAACCACCACCGAAATGCCAGTATTGTAACAACAATATCATAATAACCCATATTTTTCAGGAATGCATCAATAGTCACACCTTAATAGTTTTGGTTTAAATCCTGATGTATCAACAACTCTCAGAGATGACCATATAACAATAGAATCAGTCTTCAAGTTTTTAAAATCACAAAACCTATTATCAGACTTTTGACATAGAATTAGATAGATAGTAGATGACTAGAATACCTTCTTGGGAATCTGGACATCCCTCATTCTGGCGACATGGCCGGCCCACTTCAATCTTCCTAACTTGATGGCTCGTAGTACGTTTTCTTCACCGTAGAGCTCGTATGCTTCATTATTATGCCGTCTTCTCCACTGGTCCCCTTGTCTAATGGACCCGAAAATCCTCCGTAATATTTTTCTTTCGAAAATAAGGATTTCTTTTTCTTCTTTGGCTGTAAAAGTCCATGTTTCGGACCGGCCTGATGAGCATTTTGTAAATTAGGCACTTGGTTCGTCGAGAGATTATGGGCTTACCGAGATGCTCCCTTAAGCCAAAATAGCATCTGTTAGCCATCATCAGTCTCTTGCTTGTTTCCATCAGAATCTTATTTGTAGAGCAAACAACTGATCCTAAGTACTTGAAATGGTATATGCTCTGGAAGCTGAACGGACCAATAACTAAGGGTTTTTTTTGCCGCATTTCTATCACTCTGGCCAACACTCATGTACTTAGTCTTTTCTTCATTTATAGTCAGGCCCATGTCTGCAGCGGCTTCTATGAGATTCAGGAATGCGTCCTTAAGTGCGTTGAGCGAGCGAGCGACTATGTCGATATCATCCGCAAAGGCAAGCAGTTGGACGATTCTGTCGTAGATGGTCCCTGTCGTTTGAATACTCGAGCTTCTTACTACTTTCTCAAGGGCAAAGTTAAATAACAAACACGCTAGGGCATCTCCTTGTCTCAGTCCTCTTTTCAAGTCAAATTCTTGTGACAAGTTTGACAGCACTTTGACTTTGCACCTCACATCTTCCATAGCCATTTTGATGAGGCGTATCAATTTTAGTGGGATTCTGAACTCACACAATGCTTCTTAGAGTTTGGGCCTCTTGATACTATCATACGCGCTCTTCAAATCAATGAAAAGATGATGAGTGTTCATTTTGAATTCAGTTAACTTCTGGAGTATCATCCTTATGCTGAATATTTGATCTATCGTCGACTTTCCTCTTTTGAATCCCGTCTGATACTCTCCTATTTCTCTTTCTGCAAAACGAAGTAACTTTGAGCACAATATATTCGACATGACTTTATATGCACATTGGAGTAGGGTAATGCCCCGATAATTTGAACATTCTAAGATATTTCCTTTCTTGTGAAGGGGACAAATTAATCCCTTCGTCCACTGGTCTGGCATTTGTTCCTCAACCCATATCCAATATTATATCATAAATAGCCTTAAGGAGTTGCTCACTTCCATGCTTTAAGAGCTCTGCCAGGATTCCGTCTTCACCCGGGGCTTTGTTATTCCTGAGTTTCAGGATAGCCTCTATGACGTCTTCGTATTCTGGAGGGTCAATTCCTTCTTCTTCTTCAATACTTGCTGCAAAACTGTCTTGTACAGTATCTTCATCTTCTTCATTCAGCAAATTGTTAAAGTGTCGGGCCCATCTTGACAGAATTTCTGTCTTCTCTGTAGTAAGTGAGCCGTCGTCTCTTTTACAGGCCTTCACCCTAGGTTTGAAAGGTGCCCTATTGCTGTTTAGTTTCTGGTAGAAGCTTCTAACCTCATTCAGGCTTCTGTGCTCCTCTATTTTCTCTAGTCGCTTGCGTTCCCATTCTTTCTTCTTCTGACGATGAAGCCTCTTTTCTTGTCTTCTTCTGTCCCTATATTCTTGTGATGCACTCATAGTCAAACCAACCTGGTCTTGTTGCCCGCTCTTCTTCCCCCAACGCATCCTCAGCAGCTTTTCTGACCACCGTTGAGCATTTGTTCCATCGTTCCTGAACAGAACTTTCAAGTACGTAGCTTACAAGTAATTCATCCAACCTTTGCTTGTATGTAAGACTTCTCTCATCGTCCTTCAGTTTGGATGTGGCAATCTTGCTCGGTATCTTTGCTGGTAGTTTTCTTACATTCGAGATTCTAGCTCTAATTCTGGAAACAACAAAGAAGTGATCTGTGTCTATGTTGGCCCCTCTGTAGGATCTTGTACCAATAAGATTAGATCTGTGCCTTCTGCTGATGAGGACATGGTCTATTTGATTCACAGTGCTTCCATCCGGTGATCTCCAAGTTCCTTTGTGAATCCTCTTTCCCGGGAACATAATACTGCCCACTACCATATCCTTGGATACGGCAAAATTTATTAGCAACCGTCCGTTCTCATTGGTCTCATCATGCAGGCTTTCCAATGGTTGGAGTGAAGATTTCTTCTTTACCAATCTTTGCGTTAAAATCCCCTGGAGTGATTTTAATGTCGCTTCTAGGGCAGTTGTCAAAGGCTCTGTCAAGCGCATCATAAAAAGCCTCTTTTTCATCATCGGGCGTGACTTCCGTTGGAGCGTGGCAACTGACAACACTGTACTCGTAGAATTTTCCCTTTAGTCTCAGTACGCATATTCGGAGAGTTGTTGGAGTGAATCCAATGACTAGATCTCTTGTTCTACCTCTCACCACAAAACAAGTTCCTAAAGCATAGTATTGTTCATGACAGCTATAATATATTGTGTGGAAACGCTTTTCAAGTAACCCATTTCCCTTCCATCTAATTTCCTGGATTGCAGCTAGGTCTATATTGTACTTGTCGTAGTTCGTTTAGGAGCAACCGAAGTGACCTCAGTCTGTATAATGACAAAACATTCCACTGTCCGAGTTCTAAGTCCTTTTTGCGAATTCCGGGTAGTTTCCTTAAGTTCAGTCTGGCTTTATCTCGTTGATGTCTCATAATAGTTTAATTTAAGCGGATTATTAGTCCACTGCCCCCGAGTCAGATGGAGAGGCTGCCTCCTCAGAGCTCCCTGACTCGCTCCCCCATCCGGGGCGATCTAACACTTATTCCTCTAACACTTATCCGACCCCTTCTTCCTGGTTTTCCTTAATACCATCATTCAACTCCGATAATTTTTATTTTTCCTACATCTATCCTATCGGCCTTATTTCATCCATAATGAAATTCACACCAGTTCCACAGGGCCTGATGGAATACCCATCAAATTGTTAAAATTATGTCTCCCCGAAATCCTTCCAGTTCTTTTCTTCATTTATTATTTCTCCCTCCAAAATTCATTATTTCCTATCTCGTGGAAAGAAGCCATAGTCCATCCTATTAACAAAATATCCAACCCTATATGCCCTAAAGACAAATTTTCATCCTTTCTAACATTTCCAAACCCCTAGAAAGAATAGTCCAATCACAAATATCAAACATCCTTGAAAAGTCCAAACTACTCGATCCTCTCCAATCTGGCTTCCGTTCCAGTTTCCCCACACAATCCGCTAAAGTCAAAATCACCACTGACTTACATACCGCTATGGATGGAAATAAATTAACTGTATTAATACTCTTTGACTTATCTAAAGCTTTTGATTTCCTGGACCACGCTATCCTTTTTGTCAAATTAAAATCACTATCCTTTTCCAACAGCTATATCGAGTGGTTTAAATCTTTCCTTTCCGATCGGACTCAATCAGTAACCATTCTTAATCAACCAATACATTTCTTCCTTGCCTTGTCCTCAGGAGTAGCCCAAGGTTTGAATATTTCCCCACTCCTTTTCAATTCCTATATCAATGATCTTCCTAATTAAAACCATCACTGTTCCTACCACCTATACGCCGACTTCCAAATCTGTCTATCCTTTCCTCCTTCTGAGCTATTAATAGCATTTGCCAGTATTCAGGAAGACTAGATAGAATCAGTGCCTGGGCAAACGTGAATAGATTAAGATTAAACGCTATGAAAACTTAGGCCATTGTCATAGGTTCCAATTCCCTCCTCAGATCCAATGCCACCTTTCCTACTTTAATCCTAAATGATCACCCCATCACGTTCAGCTCCTGAATTAAAAACTTGGCTATTACTATCTACTAAATCCTTTCCGGAAAACCCCAAATTTACCGACGGGCAATAAATACCCTTAATTTAGTCCATCGTTCTCGACATCTTCTTCCACAACATACCCGCAAACTCCTTGTGTCCCTTTATCTTTCCCCACTTTGATTATGGCTGTTTGGTATACGGGGGCCTCTCGAATGTGCTCGAGGACAGATTGAAGCGGATTATGAACTGCTTTTTTAAGATTTGTATTCGGCACCCCGAAACGGGCTCATGTATCCCACCATTACGACGAGTTAAAGTGGCTCTTGTCCTCCAACCGCAGGCAATATTTCCGAATCTTTCCTATACCAAACTATCACCACCCACCACCCTTCCTACATCTACAGCCTCCTACAATTCAAATCCTCGGTCCACGCACTGGAAAGAAGATCGCGCCTTTCTGACATTCATACCCGTCAAATATTGTTTCTGTTTTATTTTTTCAACCATGTTATTCTTAAGGGACCTAGTCCCAGAATAAAGTTCTTCTTCTATCTATCTACCAATCTATAACAGTTCCTCAACTATTATTTAACTGTTGTGGTTTAATTTTGATTAATTTGATCAATTTCTTGGTTTAGTTTGTCATTTGGATTATACATAGTTTAACAAGAATCTTAGTACGCATTTCGCCATTAAAAAGGGAGTACTTTAGGTATAATTATAACCTCTCTCCCTCTCCCTCACCCACTCCCACTCCCTCTCTCTCCCTCTCCCTCACCCTCTCCCACTCCCTCTCCCACGCCCTCTCCCTCACCCTCTCCCTCTCCCTCTCCCTCACCCTCTCCCTCACCCTCTCCCTCACCCTCTCTCTCTCTGAATGATGTCCTGCTCACGTTAGCTCTATTTATAAAAAAGAATTGCAGTCTTCCCTAAGGAAGAATCATACAATAAGCAAATTATTGATCATGAGTAAATTTAATTTATGAATTATATTTTATTAGTAATATTTTATATGTTTACAAAAAATACACCATTATTCTACTCACATCAAAAGACCGTTTTACTGTATCATTCTTTTGAAAGTATACATTCAGGAACACTTTAAAATTAGCATTTTTTTCTATTTCATCTCTAGTAATCTCACCATAAGATAATATCAGCAATGGTGGATATATCATTCCTTCTTCTTGACCATCTCGAACTCTTATTCTGAAATATAATAAATGATATTTTATTATTTAGGGAGTGTATTCACATGGAAATCATCTTGATCCTTAGCATAGTTATGCAGTACTTTGCGTATATACAGTTAAGTCTCTATAGTCTGACAATCGCCTGTCTGGCACATCCAGTTGTCTGACATTGTGTTGTTCGCTATATGAACAGTGCATGTTGACGAAAATTTGTGCTATGTTAGTAACTAATTGTATGTTAAACATGAATTATTACTCTCCATAGTAAAACATTCTTTTTTTATTACTCTATTTTGTAGTGATTTAAGTTCCTACTTACCTTTTAATTATGTCTAGACCCGGACGGAAAAATCTGGTGCAGTGCGCGCATCACACAACTTTCCCTTACCAATCTATCATATTATAGTCTATAACTTTTTCCCTGCATTTTTTCGTTGATATAATACATACATGAAAAGTTAAAGAGCTTTAAGGAGAAGTTATTGGGCCAGTTTCATCAAAATCGTCTGAGCCGTTTACGAGAAAATTGTAAAATCCATGATATAATTACCACTTCCACTTAGTCCGATGCACTATATCTTTGATATTACTGGTCCGATGTTGATGATTCTTATTTGGTTGTTTAGATAATTTAATTACCTTTCAGAAACGTCTTTTGAGCTAAGCTGTTCACATACATACAGACTCACAGTCCATTTGGCAAGACTTGGTTATTTGGACTCAGACTTGGGGCCTTAAAACGTGTATTTCCATTGATACCTCGAATTCGAAAATTTTCACGAACGCAATACTTCCCCTTACTATATACTTCGTATTTAGATAAGGGAAAGTTATAGTTATAGACTTATAAAAACAAAACATTAAATGCGGTAGAAAAAGGATAAATTATTAAAAAGCTGGAAAAGGATGAAAAATCATGATACTGAAGATGCAAATGCAAGTGTTGGCTTTCTATAATTGTGTGATTTATACTTTTCTCTGTTACATAATTGGTGATAAGTATAATCTTTTATATTTTTAATATAATATGTACACATATATGTATATGTAAACATCTACGTAATCAGAATAAAAAAATACATATTGAGTGTCTTCCTATAATTGCGTGTTTCAATTAAATCTCCAGTAAACGGACAAACCTCCGTAATCCGACGTATAAATGTATTGGATTATAGACTCAACTGTATATATACACACATTTCCACCGATCTGGGATCTTAGATCTAAGATTTATTTAGAGAATGGACAGAGGAATAAGGAGTGAACAAATTAGGGATTTACGGAGGCTTTTTAGTTCTAAAGGATAGAAAAAAATAAACATAAATGATGAAACAATTCATCAGTCTTTTCAGCCTCATCTCATGCATCCAGACAGTCCCCCTTAAACAAGGCAGCCAGCCATAATCAGTGGGGAATATGAGGGAGGAAACTAGGAGCAGATAGAATTTTCAGAGCATAGAATCACGAAATATTAGGACAGCAATGGATTTTTGGGGAATATGGTTATCCCAGGACAGGTGTTGGTCAAAAATTACTCCAATATTTATAATAAATGTATGGGAGTGAATTGGTAAGCTATTAAAGTAGAGTAAGGGATAATAAGGAAAAGACTTAAGAAGATACTTGGAACCGATGAGGATGGACTTAGTTTTTTCTACATTCAGCCTCAAATCGTTGTTTACTGCATTGATACAATCAATGTCTTCTTCTAACATTCGGATTGCCTCAGGCATCTCGGTAGGATAAAAGGATAGATAAATTTGGAGATTATAAGCATATAAGTGGTATTGTGAGTGGTGAATGGAATCAAAAAGATCATTAACATAGACAGAGAAAAGGGTTGGTGAGAGTGAAGACCCCAGAGGGACACCATGTGTTAGTAGAAGAGAAGAGGGAGGAGGTTTATCAGGAATATTAACTGTTTGGGAACAAACAGACAAGGAGAGGAACTACTTTAAAATGCTTTGACATGGAGAGGTTTTGGAGTTAGAAAAGGAGGAACTCATGCTTAACAGGAAGACATATTTTAATTATTTTCACAGGACTTTGGTCTGGGACGTAGTCATTAGTTCTGGATTGGAGGAGAGAGAAGAGCAAATATTCTTCAGGGGAAATATTTAGGAAACAGAAATTTTCAGGGTCAAATATTTATGGAATACATTATGGGGAAGAGTGCGGTTTAGGAAGAGAATTGGAGAAATAGGAATTTAGTTCATCAGGACCAACAGGATAATATGTACAGTCTATGGAGTTAAGTACTAACAGTTTTTTAAGGATTTTTCATCTAGACTTAGGATCAGGAGCTTGTGATAAGGAATTATGAAAAAGCTGTGCCTTAGCACGGCATAAGGAAGATTGGGTGAGGTTTCGTAATGACTTAAAAGAGGAATAATCAAAGAAGGTTCGGAGGCATCTGAAACATCCTCTGGCAACATCTCTTCATCAACTCTCTAATTTCTGAATTGATCCAAGGAGCAGAGGGACGTCTGAAAGTGGAAGTCTTAAGAGGTGCATGCTGATTGAGGAATTTGGAGAGGTTAGATGAAAGGCATTCCACTATTTTATCAACGGAAGAAGAGGAAAAGATAGGTATTGGGAAAGATTCAAGAAAAGGATTTAGATTTTCAGAGATTAGGGAGGTCTCGTCAGGAAATTTTCTTAGGAATGAGTTTAGGAGTTGGGATGTTATAGGAAATCTCAATGAGATCATGATATGAAAGGAAAGAAACAGGAAAATGAGTTTTGGAAAGAATCTATTATAAAAAGGACAAGCCATGTACTTGAGAACCAGATGTGATGGATGCGTTGAAAGGTTATGATGAAAAGGTCTAGAGAGTGGATTTATTGATAGTGGGTCTACAAGGTATGAATTATCAGGAGAATCAGAGGTCAGATTAGTGTTAAAGTTGTTTAATTAAGTGTTTGTAAAGTTTCATCTTTTGTCCGCTGTTGGGTGGGAATTTGTCATTTCCACTAGAATCTGTGGACAGAAGATTCCCATGACCCCCACTACTACTAGTACAAGACTGCAGTGTGAGGGCAAAATAAAACTAGTCCCTGTAAAAGTTAGTCTTCCTGATATAGCTAAAGCTAAACCTTTTTCTCCCAAATATCATTGCATCCTCATTTATTAGTTTCATTATCTTCATAATTAATTATTACATTTTCATAAAAATTCTTAAAACAATATTTTTTTGCTAACAACCAACGATTGATATTCAAATCAAAAACAGAGTAAACGTTCTTTTTAATTTTTATTATTATTATTAGTATTTTTTACCAAGATTCAATTAATTTGAAATGAATGATTACCTATTATTTTAAACAACATAAAATTGAAATTACAAAAGAAAAGAAAGTGGGAAAGGTTTTTTTTTTTTTTTTTTTTTTTTTTAAACCAAGTTTCAATTAATTTGATATGAATGATTACCTCAGTAATACAAATATATAAGTATATGAGTGATTCTCATTTTGCTGGTAAGTTTTAGTCCATTAAAATTTTTACTCAATTAGTTAAGTCCAATCTGAATTTTTTTTCCAATGCTAAATGGCGAAGAAACTTTTCTTTATAATAAAATATTAAAAATGAAAATATTAAAGAATAATTTGGTGTTATAATTACTTTATCATGAGAGAGAAAATTAATATTTAAGCACAATAAGAAATTAATGACTTCAAGAAAAAAGAAAAGATTAGCTAAATGAGTAAATAGAAAAGGAAAGAAATAGAATAAATATAAAAATAAGTATTATAAAAGTAATGTAAACATAAAAAGCTTATTTTAATATTATAAAAGGTAAGAGGAACAATAATAAATAGGAACCTTCAAAAAACAAAAAATAAAACGAACAAGATTTTAATAATAATCAAAGAAAATACAATAACATAAAAAATATAAGTAAATATAAAATATAATTGTTAAATGAAATGAAACATTATAAAAATTACAATATATAGTAACAATAATAGGAACCTCAAAACACTGGCGGATCCAGAAGGGGATCACCCCCCGTCCCCTGCTGGAAGGTGAAAAAAATTGTTTTCTTGAAAACTATTTTCTATTACATATACAACAGGTGCTTGTGAATTTTGATTGATTAATGTGGGTTTTAAAACGTGAACAATGCATTTAATGTTTTAAATTTTCTAGGGCGGAGGGAAAGGATTGATAATCCTTTACTTTGGTGTATGTAATTCAGCTTGTACACAAGTGCAATCCGCCCCTCTCAGAAAATTTCAGGACCTGCCATTTCCTCCAAAGAAGTGAGGAGATTATTTATGCATAAAGGTACAAGGCATTAACAAAATTCACAAAAATTACAAGAACATATTAAATAAAGCAAAATTAAGAAAATACATTTTTCTGTCCATGATGAAACAGTATTAGAAAATGCATACATACTGAGAAAGTACATTAGTATGCTAATTATTTTTCTCCTTAAATGTAAAAAATAAATCACTTTGTTACCACTTTTTTAGGATAAAATTGAATTACTCAGTTTAAAACTGGATTCAAATGACCGTTTATGACAATAAAAATAAGCGTGTAAGAAAAAAAATTACACTAAAAGGAATACCCGCCTGGTAGAGAGGGAAAATTTGCTGGCATTTCAAAGAATGTCTGTCTGAGAGGCAGGTTAGATTCTAGGAAACAGTTCCTCCAAACTGTACTGTAATGTACAGACACACTCTCCAGGCGGAAGCTAATGTCCAACTGAGAATCTCCAAGAACTTTGGCAGGAAATTAATTTTGAGTCTGGGGACAAGAGATTCCTGAGGCGAAGATAGTGGATTGCAGCCGAATCCCCCTTCTTTTCTCTCGTTGCTTTTCCTTTTTGTATTACTGAGGTAATCATTCATATCAATTTATTGAACGCTGGATAAAAAAAAAAAAAATAAAAAAAAAAAAAAATAAAAAAAAAAAAAAAATAAAAAAAAAACCTTTCCCACTTTCTTTTCTTTTGTAATTTTATGTTGTTTAAAATAATAGGTAATTGTTCATTTCAAATTAATTGAATCTTGGTAAAAAAAACTAATAATAATAATAAAAATTAAAAAAAACCTTTACTCTGTTTTTGATTTGAATATCAATCGTTGGTTGTTAGCAAAAAAATATTAAGTTTTAACAATTTTTATAAAAATATAATAATTAATTATGAAGATAATGAAACTAATAAATGAGGATGCAATGATATTTGTGAGAAAAAGGTTTAGCTTTAGATTTAGTTTTTTTTGCCAAGATTCAATTAATTTGAAATGAATGATTACCTATTATTTTAAACAACATAAAATTGAAATTACAAAAGAAAAGAAAGTGGGAAAGGTTTTTTTTTTTTTTTTTTTTTAACCAATGTTTAATTAATTTGATATGAATGATTACCTCAGTAATACAAATATATAAGTATATGAGTGATTCTCATTTTACTGGTAAGTTTTAGTCCATTAAAAGTTTTACCCAATTAGTTAAGTCCAATCTGAATTTTTTTTCCAATGCTAAATGGCGAAGAAACATTTCTTTATAATAAAATATTAAAAATGAAAATATTAAAGAATAATTTGATATTATAATTACTGTATCTACTAAAATGTCATTACCATGCACAGTCTGACCCTCTGTTTTCTAGTAAAATCCCGGTCCTGGCATTATTTTAATAATTAATTTAATTTCTCGAGCAATTAATCACTCCTTCCCCTACCCCGGGTATGTGAGGCCTGTCAGCCTACTGGAGGCAACTCACACAGACCGGGCATAGGAGTGACGACCCTACTCCGTGCATCTAAATTGTGAATCCCTTTGTAGTTTTCCAGGACATAAATAGCCACCTGGAGGTTGGGTCCATGGACGGTCTGCTTTGGGGAAAAAATATTAAATGCGGTAGAAAAAGGATAAATTATTAAAAAGCTGGAAAAGGATGAAAAATCATGATACTGAAGATGCAAATGCAAGTGTTGGCTTTCTATAATTGTGTGATTTATACTTTTCTCTGTTACATAATTGGTGATAAGTATAATCTTTTATATTTTTAATATAATTAAATAAATATAATTAATATAACAATTAATCACCCCTTCCCCTCCCCCGGGTATGTGAGGCCTGTCAGCCTACTGGAGGCAACTCACACAGACCGGGCATAGGAGTGACGACCCTACTCCGTGCATCTAAATTGTGAATCCCTTTGTAGTTTTCCAGGACATAAATAGCCACCTGGAGGTTGGGTCCATGGACGGTCTGCTTTGGGGAAAAAATATAGGTCCTCGTGTGCCGGCTGACCCCGAACAGCCATAATCCATGGATCTAGACCCATTTGTCATTGTCCTTGAACCCGAGTGAGTCGGTGGGAAGAACACTGCCGAATTGGCCCCAAAGGGACCAGTTATGGAGCAATGGGCAGCCAACGTGAGGTTGGGTGACCCCCTCCCGACTGTCTGTGCTCCCGCAAGCAATAAGTGTCTGTAAGAACACCACATCGCGCGGCCAAAGATCTACAAGGTCTATAGAGCCAACCGAGAAGAAATATATATATATATTGTGTGTGTGTGTCTGAATATTGCGGGGTGGTAGGAGGAGAAGGTTGTTCCTTTCCCGTGTTACAGGTAGAGTGCATGTGATTAAGATGGAAGAAGGTCCTCTCTTGTTTAACAATGAATTTTAGTTTGGCTAAAATTCATCTCTTGAATTACTGATCTAATAGTTCAATTACTAATAAATATTACTTCTATTTTCTTGTCGTAATACAATAAAGAAACTGAGACTGGGTATAATAGTGATTCTTTTAATTTTATTAATTCTAATCCTCAAAAAAAAAAAAATATGTTTAATTAATTTCTTTATTACTTTTTTGCACTTTACATAGAAATCATTCTTAAGGCATAATAATTTTTTCTTGGCAAAAAAAAAATTGAATTATTGGATCCCAGGGACCCAATCCGTCCTTTTGTGTGACTTTTTCTCATCTGTCCCCTAAAGGGTTAAATATGTATATTTTTACATTAACATTTTTTTTTTTTTTACTTTTATTTCAAAAAGTCAATTTTTCTTTATCTGTATTTTTGGACAGTATTAGCCAAGTGGGATTCAAAGGAGAGATTCTGCATGCAAGCTTAATCCAATGCAAATGAAAAGAAGAATGGGAGAAGCAGTGGGGGCCCATTTAGCCTTATCAACGTTCTTCCATATTATTGTTATTTCTTTGAGCGTATAAGTGAATAAGGCATCTTGTCAAGATTCATAGTTAGAGACACGCCTCTCAAAAATCAGTGAAACAGATTCACAATATTTAAAAATAAGGACGTTCCAAAAGTACCACCAAAACACTGACCCCAGGTCAGCAGGTAACTAATAAAAAAAATTATAAATCAGGGAAGCCAAAAAATTCAGTCACAGTTAACTGCAGCCAGCAACCAATTCAATTACATTAGAAAACCAAAACACTAACTCTGGGTCAGCTGGTAACACAACTAATAAAAAAAATTATAAATCAGTCTGCGGCCATTCATAATCTACTTAATGAGAATGAAGCATCAGGGTTTCTCTAGTCTAGAGTCACCAATGATTTGCCTAACATAGAAAATTTTAAGTCATTCGGTTAAGAGATATATCTAATTCCCTAGACCTAAAAAGCCACTTGAACACCTATCCTCCTGCCTATCTTTTGAGATCATGATGGCAGAGCAGCTTGAGGCAAAGGTCCCAGACTGCCCAGTAGGGAACGGTGTGGGTTCAATTCCCACATGGGATAATTAAGTTTATTTTGCGGTGGTCCCAAAAAATGAATCTTGACACTCCCACTCTGGTTAGTGTAGGGTGGCAACCTCTATGTAGCCATCAGGGGTTGGCAAAAAAGCCCATTTTCTGGAATAGTTTCCCCCACCAATACCAATAACAGTATCAATCTATTTATCTCCTGCCCGTCATGGGCAAAATCCTAGAAAAACTGATTTTGAGATGTTTGAACCCCATCCTAGATTCAAATCATATAATTGCAGATCACCAGTTTGGATTTTGAACATCTCACTTTCAAAATACAAGAGCACAAACAGAATTTATTAGTAAAAAGTTATAAAATAAGCCATAAAATAAAAATTTAATATTAAATTGTTTTTAAAAGAAAAATTATTTTTAACATCTACAAAGAAATAGAAAAATAGCGGGTTGATTTAATAATTTAAAGTAAAATCTCCGAAACCTTAAAACAATTTAATTTAAACATTCAAAATTTAAATTAAAATAGATTATACAAAAATAAAATAAAATTTAAATTTAATATATAAAATTTATATTTAAAATTGATACAACTTGAAATCTTCATTGATTTTGATATTACTGGATTCATCTTCTATTCTGAATACTAGCTGGTTATGGCCTGTCCTTACAGCTAGTAAATTCACAACTGTTAAACTAGTAATTCTTTACTCATTGAATTTTCTTGATCTAGAAATCATAACCTCAAATATTTCATATTTCATGAATACTGAGAACTTCACTCTATAATTGTCTAGGCTGAACTGACTTATAGACAAACTGCACTGCTCACCCGTTTCTAAGCTAGGCTGATATTTTTAGCATCATGATGCTGTAAACTATGACAACAAAACATAATCCGTAGTTATTTCTTATTTTCTATTTGTTCTTCACTAATTTCCAAACTTACATTACTCATGAAGTATATTTTTAGTTATAAACTATTTTTTTAAATGAAAAAATCTAGTACGCATAGAAAAAATTTCCACTATTTTATATCTACCTCTACCGAAAATTAAAATAAGAAGAAAATGTAAAATAAAGGGATAAAAATCTGTGTTGCTGACATCAACACCAAATAAACGACTATAAGCAGAAGCAGCTGAGAAAAAAAAAAAGAAGCTGTTGAAAAAACCAAGAGGTAATTGGTTCCTTCCAAACCAAAAAGAAACTTGCAAGTTCAAGTTCTCAGTCAAACACAAATTTGACCCTGCACAACAGCAGGTCTGGCCTTAATATGGTCTCTGAATTAGATCAAGATGATAAAGAGGATGATGATGGCTCCCTCTTGCTTCAGAAAGATAAGTTTGTTGTCGTAAAGATACAAGGGAAAAGCAAGGATTATTTTCGGTTTTACAAATGAGTACCCAACACATACTGATTCCAAGAGATAGAAGAAGATGGTTACGTTGACAGCAAAGACATAATTTAAATTTAAATTAACTGCGTAGTTTTGCCCCATCATATGGTGTAAAATTCCGCAGTGGAAGGGTTTAGAAAAATTTTGATATCTCGGTTGATAATTCTTCAATGCAAGCGGCACTTGGACAGGTTTTAGTGAAGATCATAATGTATGAACTTCATGTAAAATACTGGAGAAATTGATGATCAATTGTTCTAAATATCAAAAAATAACAAAATTGCGTATTTTTGTCTCCACCTACCCTTTATATTATAATGATAAATTTATTTAGAGCTAAATTTTAAGATGAAGGGTCGTTAAATATAATAATTATGGTGAAAAAGTAATATGTTAGCCAAATCTTAATCTTATGACAATTGGTAGTTTTCTTTTTAAGAAAAGGTGAAGGGTGATTTTGACTATAATGAAGTTAGATTGTACTTCAAAATAATATAGAATAATTACACATAAAAGTGAAATATTTCTAGAAAAATTTGAAAATAATGTAAAATACATTTATTATTTTGTACAAAAGAAATGGACTTTAAACCATTTTATTTTAAAGAGAAAAACTGTGGACATTAAAATGATTAAAGTGATAAATCAAATAAGCAATAAGTGCTTGTTTAAGTGATAAAAATTTACATATATTAAAAAATAAATTTAACCTAGCTTTCACAGATGATATCACAATTTTTTCAGATTCCCTGGATAGAGCAAATCAACCAACTGTAAGCACAAGGGGCAAAGGCAGGTCTTAAGATATTAAGCCGACAGGTTCAAGTACCTGGGTGAATGGATAGGGCCCAGCAGCTCAGAGAAAGAAGCCTTCATATCACGGATCAGGAAAATGGAGACTGGATACCTGCTGACCAAGGGCGTCTACAACAAGAAGTCAATAATTTTGAATGCCAAGCTCAGACATTATACAACAGTCATTCGAGCGGGAGCCTTGTATGATGCAGAGTGCCTTACAATGAATAGGAAAGGAATGATGGAAAGCCTGAAAGTTAGAGAAAGAAGGATTTTGAGGAGAGTTTTGGGCCCAGTAAAGGAAAATGGTGAATAGAACCATGAACTCTATGCACCTGAAAAAAATAACAGACATTATGCGGAAGAGGAGGGTCACATTTTATGGTCACATGGCATGAATAAACCAAGCGAAATTGACGAACAGGATTTTCACCTGCCTTCTAGGAAAGATGATCAAAGGGGCATGGTTCACAGAAATAGAGAAGGATTTGCAAGAAGTGGAGATTACATGGGCAGATGTTCAAGAGTATGATCCTCTTAGGATGAAACTTCAAGCATTCCGGAGTTTCCAGGAAAAGCCCAAGCTCAAAACAGGCAGGATGTGGACTGAAGAGTGGAAGCAGAAACATCAAGAATGGATGAAACGGTACTGGACCAGCATAAAAACCAAAAAAAAAAGGAATAAGTTGGTCCCAAGCTGATACCAAGGAGAAAAAAAATATATACATAAATTTAGAATAAACTTATTCTACAAACATGAAAATATGTTTTGTTTAAACTAAAAAGTGAATTATAAAAATGGATATTCAAAAGGAAAGAAGAAAAAATAAAAAATATCAGCCCACTACTGTATGTCGTAACCTAAATTAACAAGTCATTGCTTGATGGAGGAATTAAGAAGCTGCTTGGGAATGGGTAGTGTATTTGATTGCCTTATTTGAAGTCCATGATAAAGTGAAGTTGAGTCAGTATATGACTTTAAAAACTAAAAGCGCAGCTTAAATAAAGGTCAGTGAGTAAAGACCTAATTAAATTTCAACATCTCCTAGCTAGAAAACACCGCTAATTGTAATTATGAAGCAAGACGAGGAGCAACTGAAGTATGAAGTACCAAAATAACATTTTTATCATTAAAATTTAAATTAAATTTTTTTTTTTAGAGTTAAGATATGTTAGAAACTGTTGTTATTATTTTTCAAATATTACGTATTATTAAACTGATCCACTTATCTTTGCAAAAATACAAAAACTGATCATTTTAATTCTTTTTTATATATAAGTTTCTGGAATCTTCTGATTATTCAATTTTCATAGTTTTAAATCTATAATTTTTTTTATTATTAATAAATTTCTTTTTGTCCTATTGCATTTTCTGTTAGTCAATTCAGAACCAACAACCAACAAAATTATTATTTATTTTAAATATTTTCATTAGTTATAAATTTTAATTAAAAAAATAATTATCAAATCTAAAGTAAAAATAATACAATATATATGTATATATAATCCAAGGAAAATGTGTGGAGCTTGATGAATTAATCTTCCAATGAAAATACACAGCTTATAATATTTTTAAACACAGTAAATATGGTGATAAATTTTGACCAAGAAAAATAATATTTTACTAATTATAATTTAATTAGAAAAATAAAATAATACTCATACCTTAAGGTAGCAGACTTCAAATATCGAATTACGTAAGGTAGTGAAGAAGTGTTATCGCCTAATTTATAACTGCTAATAGTGTCAACAACAAACATACGACGAGTGAGTTGCCATTGAGAAATATCATTTACCTAAAATTATACAAGCAATTGTCCATCATCTCTTAAATATAATTAAGGTCACAAAGGAATTTGGTAACAATGACACAATGGCACCAATCCTAGAGTTCTATGAAAACTCAATGGAAGAGGTTGGCCAAGTGAATTGAATGTCACCAGTAGTTGAAAAATTAATATGTATGGGGGTGAGCCATATTTAATTCCTGACAAACTTTATTTTTGTTTTCTATGCAAGACATACATACATAAAAATTGCTTGAACTTACTACTTATTCTAGTAGAAGTAATAATAAAACATAACAGTATTACAAATATTATCATCCAGAAAATATGCATTTTTAATTTCAATACAATATAAAGAATTTTTTTTTATATAAAATTCGCATAGTAAACAATAATAAGATAATTAATTAATGAACCAATATGTTCAACTAAGAAATAAATAAAGAGAAAATAAATTAAAATTTAATTAGATACACCACAACTAATGAGACAATAGTTTTAAAAATAAATATAATGCCTAATATACTCAAATGCAGAATGAACCACGGCACCAGTAGATAGAAGTACACATCATGATGAAGAAATATTGCAATAATACCAAATCATGTCAAGGATCCAACCATATCTACGGCTTCAAAAAACCAAGATAAAACGATAGACGAGATTGTAGTTCTCCATCTTGGCATTGTAACAATTGAGTCCCTATAATCTGGCACATATGGGACCAGGATATAATGGATTATGGAGCTTAGTTGGATTACTGGAGGTTAAATAAAAATGTGCAACCATACTAGGTTGTTACAAAAGTCTTTGTGCATAGAATAAGTTTCATTTAAATTTCAGTATAAAATCTACACAATAAAATTATTCTTCAAAATATAGGCCATCATCCCCAATTACTTTAACCCATTTCTACCAGAAGTTGAATTTGGTTGTCCTTGCTTTTCAACTCCCCACATCCTGATTTGATATTCCTGTTGTTTTTGAAGTGCCAGCCTTTCAAAAATGTGCCATTGACCATAAAAGACCAAAGCCAAACAGTGCAATGTCAGGGCTGTAAGAAGGGTGGATTAAGATGCTAATACCCTCCATTTCTGAGAATCTTTTTTTGAATAAGAGTGAACGATGGGCAAGAGCATTTTCTTGTTGAAACATCACGTTAATATGATTGACCGAAGCAGGGGACTACTCTTTTAAAACTCTATGTGCTCTTTCGAGTTGTTCACAGTAAAGCTAAATGTCAGTAGCCCTGCCATCTGGAACCAGATCAAAGTGCAAAACATCCTCATAATTCTACCAAACACAAAGCATTATTACCTTGAAGGCTGATGTTCCCAATATTGAACCGTCTGAAACAAAACGTTACTTTATAACGATGCACCACATTATCACCTTCCACCGCAAAAATTTCCTTAGCAGCTGCCTTCCCACTTAATCATTTTTTCCAGTAGTGCCTCAGAAGACCACAAATGACAATTTTTTCTTCCAGCATTATCAGTGAAATTTATAAAATGGAATGAAAGGTAGAGACAGTTGGTATACATAATTAAATAAAGGATTAGTCATAATGAAAAACGGTATATACATTGTTTACATCAGTGTTGAATAAGGATTCAAATGAAGACTTTCATGTTATTAATGAATTAATGCACAAAGACTTTTGTAACAACCTAGTAGGAAGACACTCAATATGTATTGATTTATTATGATAGATGCATGCATACACATATGTACATACTATTTAAAAAACATTTAAAAAATAGAAAAGATTTTACAAATTACCAAATATGTAACAGAGAAAAATAGAATCACAAATACAGAAGGTCAACATTTAGATTGCCAACTTTTACCACTTCCGCAGGGGTTCAGACATAATTAAACTGTAAGTAGGAACACCACGAAAACCGATAAGTAGTAAAAAAAATTTGGTTTATTGTGGAGAATAATTTGGCATAGGGAAGTGACGATTCAATCGCCCAGTCATTGAACTCCAGTCAGCCACTCCAAGTTGGGGGAAAAGTACACTAATACACATACAGTATACAAACTCAGCACACTCTACACAAGGTGATATGCAGTACACACCCTAGGATCACCTTCCCTAGGTAGCCGCCCCGGAGAGGGATGCAGGTCAGTATGCATAGCGATGGCAGCCCCATCAGCAGAATAGGGTATGGAGAGAGGGTGGATAGCCCCCTATCTGAAACAACTATCGTGAAACCCAAACCAGCCTCGGATGTGATCAGTCTTAAAAGGAAGTGATCCGGCAACCCTCATAGGGTTCTTAACTTTGGATATTGGAATGTATTGTCACTTTATAGATCCGAGGCATTAAACTTACTCTTAGATCAATCGGACAAATACAAGATTGACATAGGCGCTATCCAGGAGATCAGATGGACTTGTCAAGGAATTCTTGAAAAAAGGCGCCACTCCATCTGCTATAGCTATCATGAGAGTTTGCATGAATTTGGCACAGGATTCGTAGTAAAGGGAAAGTACAGGCAGGTGATAATAGTGTTTAAACCAGTAAGTCCAAGAATCTGTCTCATAAGAATATGTGGCAAGTTTTACAACTATAGCCTCCTAAGTGTGCTTGTACCTACAGAGGTGTCTGGTGAAGAAGATAAGGGCGCCTTTTATGAACTCCTAGATAGGACTCTGGATGCATGCCCAAGATATGACATGAAAGTAATGGCTAGAGACTTTAATAAAAAGTTGGGAAAAGAAGCAATATACCTGCAGATAATGTGAAAACACAGACTTCAAGATGCAACCAATGAAAATCGACAAAGCAATAGAGAAGCAATCTACAGAATGTGAGAATATTCAGAGGCGCTAATGTAGATCCAGATCACTTTCTGAGCATAACACATATGACTGCCAAGATCTGCTCAATAAGAAATCCCAAAGCTGCTGAAAAACCCAAAAGCTTCAACCTGAGAAAGTTGAAAGATACAGAGACCCAGCATAATTGTGTTGAAGTACTTGATTCTAAAGTACGCCTTGGAAGCTGTGATGCTGGTCAGGACAGTGAAAGGTATTGGTCAGACTGCCATAAAGCAATAATGGAAGCAGCTAAAGAAGTACTAGACCCATACGAGAAGGAACCTAGGTCGCCATGGGTCTATGAGGAATGCAGAACAGCCACAAACAGGAAGAACATATCATATCAAGCAATGATTAGAAAAATTAGAAGGAGGTTCGTTGATGAATACAGACAGAGCAGAGAAGGAACGATGAAAAATGGTTACACGCCAAAAAGAAATTACAGAAAGAGAGGGAGGATCTGGAGAAGGTTAAATTTCTGTGCCTTATCAAAGAAAGAAAGTCCTACACAAATAAATTAAAATCTTGTAAGAATAAAAAGGGTAACAAGGTGACCGACAGGTCGAAGTTCTTGCAGAATGGAGGAATTACTTCAATAATAACCTTCTCAACTACAGAGATGAAGGCACTAGTGAAGAAGTGAGAACCCAACAACAAGAAGAAGAAATCAATAGAAGGCAGCTGGAAGAACAAGAATTGAATCTTGAGCCCCCTGATGAGGATGAGATTACTGATGCCATCAGCAACCTCAAGAATAATAAGGCTCCTGATGCTGATGCACTCCCTGCTGAAATCCTAAAATGTGAGCTTGACACCTGGAAGTGAGCTTGACAAAGCACTACAAGACCTTCTCCTTGTGATATGGACGGATGAGATGATTCCCACTGACTGGAATAGGTTAATTACATGCCTTATACATAAAAAGGATGATAGGTTTATATGCAACAACTATTGAGGTATCCGCTACTTTCCTGCGCCTATAAGATTCTGTCTTACATTTTAGCTTCGAATGTTATACATTCATCTTCAGTTTTAAAAACATCCAAAAATATGCAATTCAAAATACAGTTTGGTATTATTATACATATTAAATTAGATGTAATATAAATCAGTATTATAAAACATTGTTTTTTACATTGTAACATTGTAATTGTTTTTTCTGTTATAGATGGGAATATAATAGAAAAAACAACTACTCACCGGAATTACTGGAAAAACCCCGACCCTTAAACCATTTACTTATAAGCACCCAACCTATCTTTCGTTATTAGTTCAGTGCAAGAAAAAACTATTACAAACTTTTCTGTTTGATATAATCCATTTAAACCTTGGTGAGTACCCCAACATGTATTTGATTTTATGTCTTAATTAAATTCATAATTCATAAATGTTTTATAATACTGATTTATATTACATCTAATTTAATATGTATAATAATACCAAACTGTATTTTGAATTGCTTATTTTTGTGTGTTTTTAGAACTGAAGATGAATGTATAACATTCGAAACTAGTTTTCAATAAAAACAAAATTATAGAAGTGGCAAATAATTTATCCCTAATTAGATTGATCCTTCTATACCATCATGCGGATGTCAACTGAACTTTCTCCCATCCTTTTTAACTTCTATCTTCATCACATCATTCAGTCTCCATTTACCTCCATAGCTATGTTTGCTGATGACACAACAGTTTTTCCTCAACACGAAGACATACTGACAGCCAGAAATACATTGCAAACTCACCTCAATAATTTAGAAAAATATTTTTCCAAATGGATGATCTGCCTAAATGTTCAAAAATGCAAAGCTAAAGTTTTTACTCTTAGACGACCAACAGACCCACCCGAACTGGTCGTTAAAGGTAACAAATTGCAGTGGAATCCCTCTAACAAAGCAATAAGATACCTTGGGGTTCATATAGATCGTCGCCTTACATGGAATCATCACATTAATATTAAATTAACACAGGCCTATGGAAGACTGGCAATGCTCTATCCTATTATCAATAGAAAATCCAGACTAAAACCAGAAACAACTATATTAGTATACAAAACAATACTAAGACCATTACTGATGTAAGGTTGTGAAGTGTGGAGTGTAGCATCCTGTACAAAACGAAAAGAATTACAAACTCTTCAAAATAAGATTCTAAGAATAGCAGTAGATGCCCCCTGGTTCTTAAGAAATAGTCAACTACAAGTTGAAACAATAGAAGAATCCATTAAAAAATGCTTCATCAAATACCATTCCCAAGTTACCAATAGTTAAAGGTGCTATAGCTTATAACATAGAAATTCCAATATCATCCAGTAGACTGAAGCCCAACTAAAACAAAACATTCTGTTGTGAAGTCTAATATTATTTTATCAGTATATAAATACATCATTTATGTTATTTATTTGTATTAGTATTGATATTATTTTTTTATTTATATTCTTTATGTTTTAAAAAAAATTAATTTATTTTATTTTAATTGTATATTTATTTATTTTTTCTCATATTTTATTTATTTATCTTTTTCTTTGTCTTACAATATTATCTTTTTAATTTTTCACTACATCATTATAACTGCATTATCTTTTCTATTTAATTTAGTATTATAGTTGTTTTTATATTTTTATTTTTGAATGTGTGTTTTTGGAACTGAAGATGAATGTATAACATTCGAAACTAGTTTTCAATAAAAACAAAATTATAGAAGTGGCAAATAATTTATCAATCCCTAATTAGATGGGAGAAAGAACTGGACCTTGAGGAGTGCCAGCATGGATTGGTCTGATGGTTGAGTTTGTTGTCTATTTTAACAGAAAATGTTAGGTCTATGAGAAAGGAATGCAGAATGTCATACAAAATTTTGAAGTATTTATTTTCTTTAGTTTGTATAAAAGACCATGATGCCAAATCTTGACAAACGCTTGTTGAAAATCAAGAAATGTAACTGGCATGTGTTTTTTTTTTCATTTCAAAGCCATTCACTATAAATTCTGATAATCTTGCCAGTTGGTGTGAGGTAGAATGACCAAGCTAGAAGCCAAATTGAAAGCCCGGAATAATGTAGATTGCTTGAAAAAAATAAGAAAGGCGCTTTTTTATGACTGTTTCAAGTAATTTTCCAAATATCTGTAATAAGCTTATAGACCTGTAGTCGCTGACTTTTTTCAGCATTTTTACCTGGCTTATGTATGACAACCAGTTCAGCTTTCTTCCAGGTATGAGGAAAGTGTCCAATGCGTAGACAGCTATTAAAAATTGAGGTTATAAGAACAACAGCTTTCCGGGGTAATTTTTTTATAGCCATCACTGGGATAAAATCATGACCAGGACTTTTCTTTGTGATAAGCTTCCTAATCAGTTCCTGAATTTCTTTCCGGATCGTGAATTCCAGCGGAAGTTGTATTGTTGCTAGGGGCAATTGTACAAACTTATCAATATCGTCATTTAATATACTGCTTCTTATCGAACTTCTTTCGCATTCTCTATTAGAGAATGTTCTCAAAAAAATCAGCAAATGCTTCAGCTTTATCCATGTCGCTGGTGATGAGTTCACCATTCTCAACCAGGCTGGCGACTTTTTCATGTTGGTTTAAAATACGTTCTGTAGCCTTCCATAGTGAATGATCTGTTGGGTTCAGGTTAGCAACGTAATTTTTGTATTGAGAAATGGTGAATTCCTCTAACTCTTTTTTGATTTTTCGTCTGAGATGGTTCCATTTACTTTTGAACTGAGAATTTTCCTTCGCATCCACCTTCTTCTTGCTGAATTTTTTTCCTCTATTTTTTTTAGGATGGAATTCGGTAAGTTATTTAAAAACATTTTTCTTTTGATCCTGAATTCATGTACAGTTGAAACACTAATACATTTTGCTATAACTTCCGATAGATGCTTTATGTTATCATCAATTTCTTGAGAGTTTGGAAGATTTTTTTTAAGGCGAATATTTTGGTATATTAAATTTTTGTACCAGTCCCAGTCAATCACTCCTTTAATCAGAGACTTTCTAGAGGGAATTTCTTGAATGTGAGTTGAAATATAAATTAAAATGGGGATGTGGTCTGAATTCAAAACAGAAATCGTACGAACTGATATAGGTAGACTGATATTTTTAGTTAACATAATATCTAAAATATCAGATGTACACCCTTGTCTGAAAAAATTAGGTTCGGTAGGTGCTATAATATGTATGCTATGCCTGGAACTGATATCTAGCAACTTGTTCCCATTTGGATTTGATTTACAACACCCCCAGTAAATATGTTTACAATTTATATCACCTACATTTAACGTCTGTTCATTTGGTGATAATAATTTAAGAATTTCTTCTTCTCGAAGTTTCTTGTTAGGTGGTTTGTATGCGGCTGTGATAATTGTACTGGGTAAAGATATAATCGAATTGATATAAATTCAATATTATGTACATCAAGAATAATATTTTCAGAGAAGCTGATATTATTTTTAATTATAATAGCCACTCCGCCAAAAGCTGTTAAACTATTTCTGTCATTCCTTAAAGTTTTGTAACCAGGCATATTAAATTTTTAACTAGTTGAAAGATGAGCTTCAGAAATGCATGCAATGTCGATGGAATTTGCTTCAAGAAAAATTTTATATTCACTTTTTTGTGAGCTAATGCCATAAGCATTCCAATTTAAAAGTTTTAATTTTCTTAATTCAGAAGCCGTAAGTGGAAATAAATAAAACGTTGAGGAAATAGCAATACAACTGAAAGTAAATATAAAAGCTATAACAGGTTGGAAAGGTATTATTAGCAGCAGATGTATTATTGTTTACACTAAGGCCCATTTGTAAATAGGTAGGTTACTATCAAACTCAAGTGTGTCATTATTTGTGCAAGATATGGTTTAATAGTATCTATGATTATTTTTGTAATTGTGGACAAAATGTTTTCACTATTAACTTTGGAATTCGTTTTGTTTTCTGGTGGTCGATCAGGTGATAAGGCTGAAGAGTATGTGAAATTTGGTGAAGCTCTCTTGAATGGTTTACGATTTGACGGGGTTTCTTCAGTTTTATTGTTGTACATATTTGGCTCAGCAGATGAGTTCATTTTATTTTTAATAGATTGATAATAGGAGCAACCTCTATAACTAGCTTCATTACAGTTAACACAATATGGCTTATCGGTAAATTTCAGAGGGCATTTTAAAAAATGATGTCTATCTTTACATTTAACACACTTGGGTTCCAGTCGGAAATAATTTTTTGTGTGAACGTATCTTTGGCAGTTGGTACACATGGGTATATCATTGTTTAGATGTTTCGGCTCTTTTAGTGTTATTACAAGCTAGTTTGGTCATAAATGGAATCAGACATAGTGAATTTAGGTCGTTTAATAGCAGTTGGTAATTATTTGCATTATGTAGAAATATCGGAGGTATTTTAGTTGTAATAGGCTTGATGTTGTTAATAATGCTATCTTGGACATTCTTTTGCTTAGAAGACGGATTATTAAGAGCAAGATCGGTTTGACTTAGAACTTGGAATCTGTTGCTTACCTTTATCGGTGATATTTCACAGTAATATGTACCCATCTTTTTAACTGGGGACTGGTTTTGAGGAGAGCCCTCGTAATTCCTTTGTTTTTTAACTTGATTTTTCTATAAATTATTATTCATCAAGATTAGCAGAAGGATGTTGGCAATTTTGATGAATAAGAGGTGAAACAGTTAACTCATCACTTGTTTTCATTAATTAGTAACAAAAAATTTAAATACGATAATAATAAAAAAATAAAAAATGCATTTAAAAAGTTAAGAGATAAAGCTTACTATGAAGGAAGTGAGATGTATGGTTAGGATAAATGGTGAAAGATCCAAGGAATTTCGGGCAGGAAAAGGACTCCAGCAAGGGGATGCACTGGCCTGTATATTGTTTAATCTAGCACTTGAAAAGGCCATAAAAGATGCGGGCTTATGTGGACAAGATATAGGTAAAGGAAACATATTTACCACACTTTACAATTGTTGGCCTATGCTGATGATGTAGACATTGTGGGACGCTCCCTTCAGGCCTGAACTTTGAAAAAGTGCCAGAGTTTACTTGCCTGGGGTCTGTGGTCACCCAGCACATCATGATGCAAATACCACCTGTCTGCCCGAAATTAAGCATGGACTTGAAAGAACACCACAAAGGAAGGCATAACTGACGTAAGGAGATTCATAACTGGAAATGTCCAGGAAACGATAATATAAAAACCTAATGGATGAAACGATTCACTAGTCTTCATAGAAAATTAGCAGAATTCTTCCAATCAATAATGTACCGGTCAGCAGAAATACCTAAAGACTATGCAGCAGGAGTAATTTATATGATACCCAAGGAGGAAGGACCTTATCTAGAACCCTAAGGACTTCAGACTTATCACATAATATGTAAATACCACATAACATATTATAATAATATATTATAAGTTCCTAACATTGATTATTGCTTTAAAAATAAATATACATTTGACGAATAATGAATAATGAATGATTGCCCTTATCATCAGAGCAATCGGTATGTAGATAAGGAGCTTGTTTAGCTTGTAAGGAGAAATTAGTGATGGACACATTTATTGCCAATCATGTATGCAAAAAACAGCGGAATTTGTTAATGTCTTCAATCTACTACAAAAAAAGCATTTGATACTGTACCACACAGTTGGTTACTTCAAGTGTTTAAATTATTCTAAATACGCCTAGACATAATAAACCTCTTAAGGAAACTAATGGAACACTAGAATAATAGTGGATAGAGACTGCTCAAGTTATAATAGTGATACTATAAAAATTTTTCGAGGAATTTATCAAGGAGATTTGTTAAGTGCTCTCTGGTTTTACTTAGTCCTAGCACCTTTAAGTCATATCCTCTGAAGCAGTGAGATTGCATGCCAATTGATAGGTGACCACAGATCCATCATCAGCCATATGGACCAGTAAAATAAATATGCTCGAAAACGAAATATTACAACTTAAAAGATAGAAAAAAAAGAAACAACTTTTTGCTATTTAATGTCCCAAGATCCGAGAACGAATTAATAGAATTAAAAGCTGTACAGGTCTGCCAGGATGTTGGTGTCCCCTTACCTGACCATGCTATCAACAGTTGTTTCGGGCCCGGAACCCAGACCTATACTGGTTTCTCTGAACAGCCGAAAAATCAAAGATGGCTTAGTGATAAGAAGAAGCGAATTTCAGAAATATAATATTAGGATCAGCCATGACCGCATCCCAGAAGACAGAGACATGGGTAGAAGAGTGTTTACGTGTATCAATAGATTAAAATCTATTGACCGAAATGCTACTTACAGTTACAGCAAAGGACTCTTCAAGTTCAGAGGGAATCATTTCTGACTGGACGAGGTGGAAAAGGTGGTTGGTGTAATGGAGAAGGATCCTGGCTTGGAAGAAAAACAGGCACCAAAAAGAAAAAAGATTAAGGAAAAGCTTAAAGAATTCGAGTTCCGGACTAGATCTCAATCATTGATTAGTACACACCTCACTGTTGTTTCGTGACAAAACCTACCTGTGGACAGATCTGCTACTTCACCCACTAATTATGGTTCCGGAGTCAGAAGTAAATATGTTTAGTAATTATCAGCTGATATTGCTTGCAAATTATATTTATTATAAATTAAAATCCTTGTTCAATGTGTAGTATAGTTAGTATTGTTCCGTTATAAATATAATTATAATTGAAAACATATATGTTTTGGTGGCTCACCTTAGAGATGTGATCCTTCAACATTGATCCAATATGTTTTTAAATTATAAAAGGAAGAAGAAAAAAAAATAAAAAATTAAGTTAGTAAGATAAAGGTAACTAGGCATTAAATATTAATAAAATTATTAGCTTTATATCTTAGTTTTATTTTATTAATTTTTTGCATCACTTGTATCAAAGGATGATAATTGAATTTTATCAATAATTTATAATTATTGTAAAAACTGCTACTGCTGCTATTCCGTGGGGTGTGGTCCAAAGCTAAGCAGTCTTTCAGATGTTCAGCATCCATTGTACCGCAACCACATAGTGGACACTCGGAGGATGTCAGAACATTGATACGGTGGAGGTGGCTAGCGAGGTAGACATGCCCTGTTTTCAGATGGAAGGCGGCTACACTGATTGCTCGTGGGAGGCTTGTGTTGATGGGACCCTCAGTGACCAATGTCTCCCATTTTTTACCAGCAGCCGCTTCGAAGAGGCGTTGTTCGTTCCATCTGCTGACTGCTGTGCTAATTAGTGTCTTGGATGTTTGCAGAGACATGGGGCAACTAGGTTGAGGTAGAGTAGTTCCTAACTTGACTAGTTTGTCGGCTTCCTCATTTCCATGTATATTGACATGACTGGGTATCCATTGGAACATCCACGATTTCCCAGATTTTCCAATATTCTTCTACACTCAACCGTCCTCTGGCAGTCTGTTTGGGTGTTGCGCGAATATAGCAGCTTGCGAGTTGACCAAAAACACTGCTTTTGAAGGAGATACAATCCTTTTAAGTAAAAACTATTGTTTGCTGTTATTTTATAAATTAATTGTTTTCTTCTGGACATGATTTTTAATACTATTTCTGTCTTAATTAATTTGATTTTATACTGAACCTGTATAAAATATTTACAAACTAAAGATATATGTCATAGTTGACAGTTTGCTGGTGGACTTCCCACATGTGTTATCTTGTTAAATTGTACCGTTGTTTAGTTCCCACCATAGCTTAGCAAAAAGTAAAAACAAAGGAATTCTGTGCAACAGATGAAAGTCAAACATTTCTTACTGGTAAAAAGGTATAATAAAGAGGATTTATATAATACTTATACAAGATTAGTAAAATATAACAAATAATAAAAGTAGACAAGAAAGTAGGAACGCATTTTAATCATTATTTGCTTTAAAACACTGTTCTTATCATATTGGAGGCTTCTGATCACTAGATAGCACAACTATTGTGTTTATTGGAGTTTTATTTTAGGCGTTGCGAACTCAACCAGTCTTAGTCGTACATATTTGTTTTCTGTTGGAATTTTATTGGTTACTTCCCAAGAAATTTAATTGTTTATTTGTATTATTCATTTCAAATTAGATGTGTGATTTTCATTAAATGCTAAAGATTTAAAATTTATTTTTCTGGCTTTTCAAAACATAAATAAACTTGGTTTATATACCTACTTCATCTTAAACAGATACCTTTTAAATTGCATTTGTAGTTTACTTGTTTTGTTTTTTTATTAATTGGCATTCAAAGTCTTAGTAAGTCAGCATGTTTTTTTTTTTTTTTTTTTCGTTTATAAAGAAAGTTACACTATAACACCTCTTGTCCGTCTTGGTTGAAAATAGGAAGGAGATGGCAAATGGGTATAATTGGTTAATCCTTATTTAGTGAAATTAAAAAAAACTATGGTTAATACCTTTTTTTTTTATTAAAAATGTAAACAAATTATTTTATTGTAATTTGTACTTCCATGAAGTAAATTGAGTATCAAATGCTATTGTTGGATAATTTGACAAATCTTAGTAGTGATGTCAGATATCTGAAAACAATTAGGTCTGTATTAGCTTCATTTTTGTTTTTGGGAATTGATAAAGCCCATGTAATCAGTCAACTGTACATTTGTATCACAGATACGCAGAACTTTGGAAAGTGATGACAATGCACTAAGATGAATGTTGAAGGATTACAAAAGGCTTGAATTTTTTTGTTAGTTTTGAGTTTATTTCTACCAAAGATAGTTTAAATAAGTGAAAAGTAAACCGGAACTAACTATTTTGTAAAGGATCAAAATTTGTAATTTTTTATTCAAAATTGTATCATATATAAAAGGATTAGTTTTATTGATCAAATCATATTTCAATTGTAAAATGTAATATAAAAATGTATCAATATAGATTATTATTTGTAATTGGGGTCCCAATAAATTTGTTTTATGAAGATAGTACCACTAAACTGAATCCCATTATGATTTTCATGTCACAGCACTTCTTTTTTTTTTTGTCCTGAAATGTATTATTATTAACTAGTCTGTCGTAATACGATATTGAAATAACAGAAAACATTTATTTTTACTTAGTCATTAAATATTCATGTGTGTTGGAAACTCATGAAATTGGAAGTGAAGAGTGTTTTAAAGTCGGAATTATATTTAATATAAAATCAAAACAATGATTAGATTTAGGCTGTATGTGATAAAATGTATTGTGAAGATAAGTAAATATTTTAATTTTGCAGTTATAGCCACTAGTGTTATCTGTATATTTTATTAGCTACTATATTTTTTAAATGTTCAAAAGTCATAAATTTATGAAATGTATTTTTCATATCGAATAACACCTTAGGCATAGATAGTATGCATATTTTTTTACTTTTTCAATGTATACCTTTATTTTCTGAATAATGTTTCTGAAGCCTTTTTGTAAATTGGGATGAAGAAGATTGTATAAAAAATTGGAGATTGAAATAAGTAAATTCTTTGTCATAACAGTATATGATATGATGATGTTATGTATATATTTTAGCATATATTATTATAGTGATGAATAAATTCTAACTAACATTGATTGGACCAGACTCCATGGCTACGCTGTATTATAAGCCAATAAAATAAAATAAATAAATAAAATAATTATAATAATGCATTCCAAAAAAACTTACTATAAAGTGGAAAATGTATTCAATTATATGAATTTATTCAGACTCAAGTAAGCAGGGAGGTTATTTAGTTATGTATTATTCATAACATTCAACATAATTTTTAAAAAAATTTAATAGACAATAATCTTTATTAAGATTATATAACATAATATTTTATATATTATAATTAATAAACAACTATTACAAATAAAAAACAAAGAATACCAATCAATCTGATCTTATATACCTATATGTACAAACAAATTTTTTGTAATTTTTATTTTTATGACATATAACTGACTAAAGTTAGATATGGATAAATTCAACATAATTTAAAAAAAAAAATTAATCGACCATAATCCTTATTATGATTATATAGCACAATAATTGACATATTTAAATGTGATGTAATATTTTTATATTTTGCAATTTTAACATTTTTTGAGCCCTTCTAGATGTATCTAAGGATGTCATATACAGCTGAAACTTTGTAAAATAATAAAATAAAGTTGGTGAAGTTAAATACAGCCCATAATTTTAATCAAATTAAACATTTTTTCACCTAAATCATAAGAAAAATTAATTGGACAAAGATTACACTGTTCTTAACCATAAAGACATGATGCTGCAACAAATAAAAAATGATAAACACTATAAGACTGCTTGGAAGGAGAAATAATTACATAGAAGATTTTACCATCAACTGCATGAGACAGAGATTGATAGTGAGCTCTCAGTGGAATGGTTAAAGATGGGGCAACTATTTGTTGAGAAAGGAGGATTTGCAATAGCTATCCAGGATCAAGTTATTGCAACAAGGGCATATAGGAAACATATTCTAAAGAAGAACCTGGTCACAGATAAATGTCACCTTTGCTCCAAGATGCATGAATCTATTCAGCATGTGGCAAATGGGTGTAAAACTTTGGCTGAGACTGACTAACTGGAGGCATAATAATGTAGCCAAAACCCGAAACATATCAACAAAGTATATGCAGAGATTTAGGACTGCTGGGTAATGATGAGGTACACTATTATCACTATACCAAAGAAAAAGATAGAAAAGAATGTAAAAGTTTACTGGGATGAACTTATTTGTCTCAGACCACAGGATAAAAAATAAAAATAAAATAAAACTGGTAGAGTAATAACAACTAAAAATAAATTAGTGGATATTAATACATTAATAACACTGGATATATAATAATAAAAATAGGTAAACCAAAAGAGAAATAATATTAACTAAAAATTTAATAACTCTGCTAAATAAGTAAAAAAGGGGATACAAATAAATAAACAGTCAAACAATAGTACCTTGAAGCTCAGAGGGAGGAAGAATGACTTTGCAAAAAGCAAAGTAATTAAGGAGGCAGTGTAGGAATAGTAATTAGAATGTAATTCATAGTATATAGAGAAGGCAGTGGGGAGGGGTTTTCATTATAAGTGCCATCTATTGGGGATGTAATGAACAAAAACAATGTATATACAGAGGCATACTGATAGAAAGTTTTCAGTATTTTAAAAAATGCTTTTATATATAAGAAAAAAAAAATAAGATAGAAAATTTTTCTACAATGCCCTCACAAAACTGGTTAAATTAAAGCTATAATTTAATAATAACAGGAGGTAAAAGGTATAATAACAGGAGGAACATTTTTAACAATAACCTATTTAAAAAATAAAAATAAGGATACAAAATTGTGATATAATAAACATAAATAAAGTGACACAATTAAATAGTAAAGAAAATGGCAGAAATTTACAGAGTAGAAAGTATTATAGGTACCAGATTAAAACAATTACATAGGCAAAAAATTGAATAAGTAATTTAAATGTAATTACAAGTTTACCTTTTGCAATCTTATTACAATTTAATAGTAATTTAACCCTTAATTGATAATTTGCATTGTTAAATTAATAAATAACAAGTTTTCCCAAGTGTAATCAGTTTGGAGGGATAGGATATCCCTATAGTTGTTGTCATTACTGTACCAGTTTTATTTTAAAAATTCATCACTGTTTTCATTTTATTTTCTCACTAAATCCTTTTTTATTTATTAATTCATTCACTGCATATACCATTGTTTTATTCTTATTTTTGTATCTTGTTTATTCAGCCCTGAAGAAGACTTGCAAAGTGGGTCGAAACGTCGGATCATTAATAAATAGTTTTTACTATTTGTGTTCCATTTTTTGACCGCCTCCCGGACCATCTCATTCCTTTATAAGTTCTACGGTCAACCATTGATTATACAATAGTTTTATATTTATGTTTGTGTGTATACATATATATATATATATATATATATATATATATATATATATATATATATATATATATATATATATATATAAACATTTTATTTACTTTTTCTTTTTATTGTGTAGATTTTTTTTTACTTTTCATACTGTTTAAAACTATATATAAATTAAAAACTGTTAAAATCAAATCACCTTATTGTAACATGCAAAAGGTAATTATGCCATGGCATATAAATATATGTATTTGACTTGTGGTAACTTGTAAATTTTAATTAATAAAAACGTTCTAACACACACACATATATATATATATATATATATATATATATATATATATATATATATATATATATATATATATATATAAAATAAAATATATATATTTTTTTTATATTTTTATTATATATTTGTTTGGCAAGCTTAATCCTCTCAGTCGCTGTATAAATATTCAGGTTTATATTATTATTATTATTACTTTTATACGCCCTTTAAAGTTACCTATTTACTAAAATGGTTAGTTGTAAAATTTGTAATAAGTCAGCTGGCCGAGATAACAAAGCGAAATTATCCTGCGTCATCTGTCAAAATTTTTTTCATATAAAATACGTTAAAGCTGAATCTACAGACTATGACAGCTCGAAAAACTGGACGTGTGCCGATTGCGAAACTGCATCACGGATACCGCCAACCAAAGAAAGCAGTTCAATGATTGACCTATTAAGGGCTCTCACGGAGGAGGTAAAGGAAATGAAGACGAAGCTTCAGCCGATAGATGAGCTGAAAGAAATAAAACAAACGCTTCAGAAGCAGTCAGAGCTTTCCTACGAAAATATGGAAAAATTAGAAAAAAATAGAAACACTCTTAGAGGAACAAAAATGCCTAGTGGAAAAATTAACACTTGAAAACAATTTCTTAAAATCGAAAATTTCAGATCTAGAGGGCCGTCTAAATCACGCTGAGCAAAGTCAACTTAGAAATACAATAGAAATATGAGGTATCCCGGAGAAGTTGGGAGAAACTATTGTAGGCACAATACTCAGCATCGGTGCAGGCCTGGACGTCAAGTTGAGCCCGGACGATTTGGACCACGTCGTACGGCTCAGGCCCAAACAAGAAGGCACCCCTGGCCCTATAATCGCACGGTTTGTGAGACAGACCATGAGAGACGAGCTCGTGCGACAGAGAAAAACCAAAAGGGACATCTCTACTCGTCACCTAGGCTGGACTGATAACGAGTCGCACCGCGTCTACGTCAGTGAAGCGATGACCCCCACTAACAAGCACCTTTACTGGCTGGCAAGACAGAAAAAGGTGACATCGAAAATTAAATATGTTTGGTTCAGTGGAGGAAGAGTCAGGTGCAGGCAATCCGATGACCACCCGGCGGTGATTATAGGTAAGCCTAGCGACTTGGACGTCTTCAACTGACCCTGGTCACCTCCTCAATGATACAAATATTTTATTTTTCTATATCGAAATAATTCTATTTTTTTATATTGAAGACATTTTAATAATTTACATTGAAGATATTTTATTTTTTAAATTAAAGATGCTTTATTTTTACATATGGAGGATATTTTACTTTTTCATATTGAAGATATTTTATTTATTTTTATTTACTACATGTATTGTTACTTTATTGTCACAGATGAAATGCTATTTTTGGTTTGCTTATAGTCTTTTTCTGTTTACTTTTTCTTTTTTTAATCAATGTTACTCATATTTTTTCTTTTCACATAATTTTATTTTCGTTAAAAATTTATTTTTATATTTAATTCATATTAGAATTCCATTAGTATCTTTGTTTCAATTGTTAATATTCATATAATTGTTGTAACATATACATATATAATTGTTAATATTCACATTCAATCAAATCTTAAAATTGAATACTGCATAAAAAGTTATTATATCCTATTTCTCAACCTCGATCCATTTTCCTGCTATTCCACTCCTCCACATCCACAGTTTTGACTAATATCCTGAATTCCTGTCACGTTAATGCACAATCCCTAATTGCCCACTATGATGAATTTCAACAATATTTCCTTGATAATTTTTATCACATAATAGCTGTATCAGAAACCTGGCTAAAACCTTATATCCCTTCCTCCCAAGTATCCCTTCCTAATTACTCTTTCCTACGACATGATAGACCTGATCGCACGGGAGGTGGTGTCGGGCTATATGTTCACGACAGCCTTAAGGCCAAAATTCTACTTCTATCCACTTCTCCTTCCTTTCCTCACCTAGAATACATGTTTGTTGAAATTTCAAGCATCTCTTCTCCTCTGTTATATGCCATTGTCTACCGACCTCCTCGTGTCCCATTAGAAAACACCTTCGAATCCTCCCTTGTCCAACTGGTTTCTACCTATTCCAATATCATTATCTCTGGTGATTTTAACATTAATATGCTATCAGAATCCAGTGATAAATCCTATCTTACGGATCTAATGTTTTCCCTCAATCTTTACCTCGTTCCCTATTATCCTACCCACCACACACAATTTTCTGATACCTGGTTAGACCTTCACATTTCTGATTCTTCCATGAAAATCCTCTCCTCTTCCCAGCATCCTGTTCCTTTTCTTTCATCACACGATCTTATCCAGATTTCATACGACCTACCCGTCAAATCCTTTACACCAAAAGTTGTTTCATATCGTAGTTTAGACCTCCTTTCATATGAATCCCTTCAACCTGACCTGGATACTTTTCGCTGGGACATCATATATTTCTATAATTCTATAGATCCCATGGTTTCCACCCTTACCTCAAACCTACACTCCGTATTAGACATTCTTAGACTTACGCCGTCCTACTGATCCTTGGCTAACCCCAGAAATAAAGCTAATGATAAGAAGAAGAGAAGCAGCAAGACACAAATTTCGTCGCATTCGTTTTTCAGCTGATTTTACGTCTTTCAAACAGCTTCGCAACGAAACCCAATCCGCAGTCTGACGTGCCAAATCCCTCTATATCCATTCTGCCCTTTCCAATGCTCCTGATTCCAAATCCAGATGGAAAATCCTTCGAAAACTATCCGTACCAGAATCCAATAACCTGAGTTCTTTCCCAGTTACCCCAGATGATCTCAATGACCATTTCTTATCCTCTGCTTCTAGCCCTTCACCTACTGCTGATATTGAACATCATAACTTCAACCCAGAAAACTTCTTTTTCTCCCACGTGTCATATGACGAATTACTTTCCACTATCCTAAAATCCCACACCAATGATTATGGTCCTCACGATATGCCAGTAAAGCTAATAAAATCCTGCCTCCCAATCCTTATACCCCATCTCTATCATATTTACAACTTTTCTCTACAAAATTCCATATTCCCCTCTTCTTGTAAAATTGCTCTAGTCCGACCATTAAATAAAATTACAAATCCCGTCTCACCCCATAATTTCCGTCCTATTTCTCTCCTCTCTAACCTCTCAAAACCACTGAAGCGCCTTGTACAAATTCAACTTTCAAACTTCCTAGAAGAACGTTCCCTCATTAACCCTCTCCAATCTGGCTTTCGACCTTGTTATTCAACACAGTCCGCTCTCCTGAAAATAACCCACGACCTCCAAACCGCCATTGAACACCAAAACCTAACTATCCTCATCCTTTTAGATTTCTCCAAAGCTTTTGACACAGTTGACCATAACATCCTCCTTAACAAATTACAAAGTCTTCCTTTATCCAACAGTGTTTTGCGCTGGTTCCAATCCTTCCTCTCAGATCGGTCGCAGTATGTAGTTGTTCCAGGACAACCTTCATCCAAGACACAATCCCTCTCCTCTGGTGTCCCTCAGGGCTCCTCATTGTCTCCTACTCTGTTTGCTATTTATATTAATGACCTTCCCCTTCTTATCCGTCACTCCCAATACCATATTTATGCAGACGATTTCCAAATATACCTGTCCTTCCCGCCTTCCGACCTATTACTAGCCACCAAAAGACTTCAAGAGGACTTGAATCGAATAAGTCACTGGGCTGTTGCCAACAAGCTGAAGTTGAATACAGAGAAGACAAAGGCAATCGTAATAGGTTCCCATCACCTCCTTAAAACTGTTCCTCATATCCCAAACTTGTTCCTAAATAATAATCCCATTAAATTCTATCCAACCATAAAAAACCTTGGAATCACCTTTGACCAAACTCTTTCCTGGAAAAATCATGTTTCCGATATTTTCCGTCATACCTTTTACACTTTAAAGCGACTAAATTACCTCCGTCACCTATTTCCACTTGAGACCCGTAGACTCCTAGTTACTTCCTTAATATTCCCCCACTTTGATTACTGTTGTGCGGTGTACGGAGGCGTCTCTGGGGACCTCGAGGCAAAAATAAAACGTTTGATAAATTGCTTTGTACGATTCATCTTCGGGATCCCGAGGGACGCCTCTGTCTCCCGATATTACGAACAGTTGAAGTAGCTTTATCCTTCCTACCGTCGTAAGTATATCCTTGCATCTTTCCTCTACCAAGTTATCCAATCCCACCGTCCATCCTATATTTTCGATCTCCTTCAATTCAAATCCTCTGTTCATTCTCGTCATACCCGTTCTCGGCCTTCAGATTTATATACAGTGGCCCACCGATCCGCAGCTTTCGACAGATCTTTTCTTGTCCGATCCTCATCTTTATGGAATTCCATTCCTCCTTCCATTCGTTGCTCCAATACTCTTATCACCTTCAAATCCCGCTTGTTCAATCACTTATTTTCTATCCAGTTCCAAAAAACATTGTAAATAGATTTTCTGTTATGTCAATCAACATTTGTTAATATGTTCCTTCATTTATAATTTTGTCATATCTTATTAACATACGAATTTCGTGTGGTTTTTGTTTTAAGACATAATCAATTAGAGTATTAATACCTATTTCATATGCTAGAAGTTATTGCATTATGACTTGTTATAATTTTCATTTGTATTTATTTATTGACTTTTCTTTATTTTTATTTTTTATTTATTTTTAATTATCTGTTAACGCATATGTTCCTATATCAACAACTCTAAGGCTCTGAATCCCACCTATCATTGCCTGTAATTGTTATTCTAAAAGGACTTGTCCCAGAATAAATAAAGAGTTTATTATTATTATTATTATTATTATATATATATATATATATATATATATATATATATATATATATATATATATATATATATATATATATATATATATATATATATATATGTAATTGTTATTCTAAAAGGACTTGTCCCAGAATAAATAAAGAGTTTATTATTATTATTATTATATATATATATATATATATATATATATATATATATATATATATATATATATATATATATAATAACCTGTAAAGGTTATTCACAGGAGAAGTAATAAAGCCTAGAGATTCCATGACTGTCCAAGTAATGGGTTTAGGAGGCCAATCGCTTATGCCTCTCATATATTAAATAATGCTGAGAGGATCTAATCTATTAAACATAAAGAGGTCCTGACTTTGTTTTGGGACATTAAAAATTTTTATCAATATTTAATGGGATATAAATTAACCTTTTATTCTGACCACAAAACCCTAGCAACTATTTTTGGAGACAAAAAGAGGATCCCAGAAATGGCTGGAGGGCGTTTACAACAGTGGGCTCTCTATATTTCAGGATTTGATTTCAAATTTTGGCAAATTAGTTCGTTAAAAAATTTAGCAGATGCTGTTTCTTGACTACCTGCAAATGTGGATGAACAAGTAGAAACTGAGCTAGACTATGTTAACCTGCTTAGTGGAGTTTTACGTGTATCTTTAAAGTGCATTAGAACTGAAACTAGACGGAATGCAGTGTTGAGTAAGGTAGTGTTGTACATTTCGCATGGGTTGTTGAGGACTCAAACCATTTTTTCTCAGAACGGGGCTGGACTTAGAACATGATGTTATAACGTGTGGCAATCACATAGTGGTCCCAACTAAATTAATGAGTCAGTTGCTAACCGAACTTAGTCAACACAACCGGGAGTAACCAAAATGAAGGTGCGGGCAAAATCTTATTTTGGTGGCCATAGACTCTGATACACAAAAAAATAAGAAAAAAAATGCAGAAACCAGCTAGTTCCCAATCACAATGGTCTCAAGCAGTGTGCCCATATGGGAGAGTACACGTGGATTTTGCCAGGCTCTTTAAAGGAAAGAATTTCTTGGTTATCAACGATGCCTCTAGTAAGTGCAATAGAATAAGTCAATGCTAACAATTAATATTGTATATATTCAATATCTTATAATTTGTTATATCTTTGTGTAAAAAAAACTCACATGTTTTGTACTTAACCTGGTTGAAAAAAAAAGCATTTCTAAAACGGAAATATTTTCATCAATCCAATAGTTATTAGATTATATGAAGATATTACACTAATCAATGATCATTCATTGCCTTCATTCTGATCAAATGAAGAATTTTATAAATTAGGATTTGATTATAAAGGATTCTCCTTTAGTGAGTTATATAAAATCTACTTAAAATATGACTGAGGTTAAGTAAACATCATTTATTTCTAAAAAATTTGAACTATAAGAGAAAAAATAATAAATATTTACATTACCTTATTGACAAATTTTTTGTGATGCTTGTAGTTGTGAATTAATAATGGTATAGAATGCAATATTGTTTCATTATTGCTACTATATTTAAGATAAATATCATAAAATATTGGTTCTCCTTTTCCAAGAAGCTCCTTTGCATTTACAGAACATGTAATAGAGTACTCAGATGCAAATCTAATTTTTTCAGGAAATTCTTGCAAAGGACAAAGATTTATAGATTTTAAACCAAGTTCTTGTCCAATCCAAGTTCCATTGATATTCCATTTATTAACTAGTATAGTCAAATGGCTTTCCTGCAATGAAATACTTATCATTCTTCTACCTGTTAGCAATAGCAATGAAATGAATGTTTATAAAATTAGGTAATTGTAAATATACTTAAAAACTAGGTACAACTTTAGGGCGTTATCACTTGTTCCTTCCGATCTTACCTGAAGGTCGCCGGACTAACATACTCTAGCGCCATTTGTGCTTTATTATATATTATTCAAAATTATTAGTGCTGTCGACTTCAGCTCATTACGTTCGCACAAGAAATAAAACAGCAACGGATCCTTTTCAGTTGAGGTCAGGATCTTACCTTAATTTCAATAATTACTGCTTTAAATAGATCAGCTGACGACTTACGCTCGCTCAAGAGATAAACAAACCCCAAAAGTTCGTTTTTGGTTGAGGTCAGGTCCTTACCGTAATTTAAATCATCACTCCTTTAAATTATAACTACAACTTCCCCAGATCACCGGAAGTCGACAGCACTAACAATTTTAAATAATATGTAATTAAGGCAGAAATAATTTTGATATTTTAATGAATACGAATGTTACATTTGAATGCAAAGCAATTAGTTAGCACAAATGGCACTGGAGTATTCTAATCTGGCGACCTTCGGGTAAGATCGGGAGTACCAGTGATAACGCACCCCTCTTTTAAAGTTGTACCATAGTACAACCACGAATCTGAAGTGGTGCCGGTTGATATTTATTTCATGGTGGACCTACAGAATCAATCTCAACCTTCCCGCTCTGGCTAGAAAAGGGTGGTAACCTGTAGGATAACCCATCTTGTCTGCCTTAATTAGAGTTGATAAGGACGTTAACACCAAATAAAAAACATTTCCTATGGAGGAGTTACACTTCAACAATCTTTCGGAGAGAACCTAGCCCCTCTGGCTCACTTAACCTTTTCAGTGCCGAGATCAAAACAGTTGCAATCAGGTAAGCATATTACCACATCATCACATAAATTATCTTTTTCCCAGGAAATGATTTAGTAACCTTCTATTCTTTAAATTAAAAAGGTAGCCTGCATAATTTGAAAAAGATTAACGTCTTTAGCTCCTTCTGAACCCCATGGTTAGTTTTTTAGGACACCATGCTCGTAAAGATAAATTTATATTTTATTTTTCCTTTAACAATCTGTGACGAATTCACGTAGTCCATTTGAGAAAATTTGCAACATATGAATAATGGCAATTTTTTTCTTCACAAAAACCACTGTTGGGGTACCTCTGGTATTTTACACCTGTAAAATTGTAGGTAAGATTTAATTTATTATTTTTTTTTTATTTTCCCTGCAATGTTTCCAACAATTAAAACAAGACAAATAATAAAAAATCACAACAAATTAGCTTTTGCGCATAAGTACCTCATCCGATATTTAGTCCTATTTTCTTCACCTGGTGTTGGCAGGGTTAACTTTAATTTTGCGCATATTCACTGGTATAGTTTTAACTACTAATTTTTGTTCATTTCCTCATTAATTTTATAAACATTACATGCTTCAACATTTGGTTCTCCTTCCCTGACCCTAACATCAAAGGGCATTCGACATTCTATCTTTAGGGTCTTGAAAAATTCCTTCCTCTGTATAACCATTTGTTTGGCAATAGCCATGGTGATACCTTTTAAAGTCTAGAATAAGTGTCGTTTTATTATTTTTTCTTCAACATAGAAAAATATAATGTACTTAACTTTCAAATATCAAATAACTACATATCAAATAAACTAACTTATTTTTGAGACAAAAGCTTGTTCACTACCCCTTAACCCTGTGAAATAGGAAATAAGTCAATGGAACAGTATTCAAATTCCAAGTGAACACTGTTTCAGTGACTAATAGCCTTTTCCTCACAGGTAAAGTTCATTAAAAAGAACAAAATATAACATAAACCCATTGGCACAGAAAAATTACTTCTACCCAAACACCACAGAATTATTTAGAATACAAAAATTGAAACTTTTCTGGTGCTACAGAGGATAGAAACATGCAACAGGCTGGCACTGAAAGGATCTAGAAAAAACAGAAGTTATTAAAAAATTCAAAGCTCCAAAGAACTATAAACCTTCCTGGGATACATCAATGTCTACAACAAATTTTGTGCCAATTATGCTAATTTAACTAAACCATTACATAAACTCAATATTAAATGGAAAATTCACCTGGAAAAATGAGCACCAAAAAGCCTTTGAAGAACTCAAAATTAGGTTGTCCTGGCACTAAAAGTGTTAAATTATAGTCCAGGCGCGACGGGGAAACATATTTATTTTTTTAAATAAATCACCAATGGACTCTCTCAACGTATTACTTAGGAGAAAAATAACAGAAACAAATTATGTATGTTTTAGGTAATATCAGTATGTAGTAACCTGGTGAAAAAAATTCATAAACGTGGCAAAAACTGTTTTTTTTTTTTCACGTTTAAGATGTAATAAATTTTTGTAAAGGAAAAATAAAATTTTTCACATGATAGCGCTTAAAAAGGCGAAAAAACAACAGTTTAAACAATTGAAATCGTCAACAAATTTTCGCACAAAAAAATTAAAACTAACGAAATATGGCCATTTTTGGACATTTGTTACAGGGCTTGTAATAATCATAGGAACATGTTTGAGGGGTTAAATTGTGGTTTTTAGTGTCGCCTCCGTAAAATAAAGTTTCATGGAAAATCATCATAACTTTTAAAAACAGCTTGAAAAAGGCCCAAATTGATCCTCGAGATATTATTCAATTCGATATTAGTTCGCAAAGAGTTGCTTTATAGCCCTATTATCATGAATCATACATGAGATTCGATTTAATACCTCAAAAATGCGTTAATTCAGGCTTTTTCTTCTTTTGTTAGCTTTACATACCGCTATGTATGTATAGGAAGTTATGTCCAAAAAAAGATTATAATTCGCGGTTTTTAATTTTTTTGGTTTTGCACTTTAGCGTAATTTTAAGCGATATTACGAACTTTTTTTGTAAACCAAAAAAAAATTAAAATTAAATTAAATTTAAAAAATTGTCTGTATTCTGTGACACTCCGTCCCCTGAGAATAGTAATAATGCACAACTTAAGCAGCATTAGTTTGGCTGCTTTATTCACAATTAGTGAATATGTTCTAAAAACATATGTTAATGAAGGTTAATTTAGTTAAGTTGGTTATTCGATGTGTGTACAATTTAGTTTAATAAAGCTTTTTTCAACAGTATACTTTATTACATCTATTTCAATTTATTAAACTAAGATGGAGAGACTCTTTACTAGGGAAAATAAGATGCGAACACTCCTACAAAATTGCTTGAGGAATTTAGAACTATGGTCGGCAGAATCTGGGTTAGAGTTCTCAACAGAAAAAACGAAATGCCTTCTTTTTTCGAAACTCAGAACACCAATTTCTCCTCTTGAATTAACCTATAAAGGCACATATTTAAGTTTCGTATCAAATGTTAAATTTCTAGGATCAATTTCAATAATAAGCTGGACTGGAAAGAACATATTAGATGGTTAAAAGAAGAGTGTCGAACAAGGCGAAATATACTCAAGGTTCTTGCTGGTTGCTCGTGGGGAGAAAGACCAAGCATGTTTAAAGTGTACACCAGTCTGATAAGATCAAAATTAGATTATGGAAGCATTGTTTATTCATCCGCTAAACCTAGACTGCTCACCGTTTTAGATTCAATCCACCATTCGGGTATTCGTTTAGCAACAGGAGCCTTCAGAACTAGTCCTGTTAATAGCTTGTGTGTAGAAGCTGGTTTAGCTCCACTAGCTGTAAGAAGGCAACAGCTTGCATGCGGATATATTGGAAGGTTGAAATTTAATAGTGATAATCCAGCATGGAAACGTATATTCCAACGAAAAAATAGAAGATTCGAAGAAAACCAAAGATTGCCTGCACCACTTGGAATTAGAGCAAGAAGACATGTAGAAGAAATTCGCTCTCTTACAACAACGACTAATGATTTTAGTTACCCACCACGGACCTTAACACTACCAGCGCTGGACTTGACCCACAATAAACATAAGAAAAATAGTACATCAAACTTCATATATCTATCAGAATACCATAAAATTCAAGACAAATACAACAATAGTAAATACATTTACACTGATGGCTCCAAATCAAAATGTGACGTCGGATGTTCAATCGTAAATGACTTTAATGTAATTAAGTACAAGCTCCCACCTTTCTCTAGTAATTTCACTGCTGAATCCTACGCAATTAGTGCAGCTCTGTATCACATTATGCAATGAAGAGGAAAGCTTCGTAATATTTACGGATTCCCTATCTGCTGGCACTTGGTGATATATACTCAAAGGACCCTGTTATACAGAAAGCGCAAGCGTATTAAATGATGATTGAAATTTTGAACAAAATCGTAGTAATTGTCTGGATCCCATCTCACGTGGAGATTAAAGGAAATGAAAAGGCGGATCAAGCAGCCAAAGAAGCAGCGACATCATCAACATTGGAAGTGATTAATGTTCACACCCCATCAGATATATGCAGCTATCTGAAGACCCAAGCTAGAATGACCTGGGACTGTCTTTGGGAAAATGTAGAGGAATCAAATAAGTTAAAAACGATTAAAAAAGTAACGACAGCATGGCAGAGCTCAGACCGAGGTAGCAGGAGGGAAGAAGTAGTCATTACCAGGCTAAGGATTGGGCATACAAGTCTAACACACGACTTTCTTATGAATCAAACTATACCACCTATGCGAAATATGTGATGTGCAGTTGACAATCGTTCACGTTTTAGAAGAATGCCCAATATATGAGAATCTTTTCCGTGACGTAGGGATGGAAAGAAGACTCAAAAATGTACTCGGTGATAGCAGTAGCAATATAGGGAGAACTATAGACATTCTTAAAAGGATCGGGATATTTAATAAAATATAGGAACGTAAGAATGTATGAATTTACATAAAATGTGTTGCAGGGCACTTAAGACCTTAGCAGTTGAGTGTCCATAAAAGCTCTAGCCTAACCTAACCTCTTTTCTTGGGTCAGTCATGAGCGTAGCAGTTGGTGAAGGTTCAGAAACTATTGAAAGCAGGTGGAGACGTATTAGGATAGGATTGACTCATGCTGCAAAAGAAGTGTGTGGAGAAAAGAAAAGACATCCACGTTTGACGATTGGTTTGACTAACTGTTGGTTTGACGAAGAGTGCAGACGGGCAACCAAGAAATGGAATGAAAAAAGATTAATATGGATTAGTTGGAGAACAAGGAGCAATTTCAAGGAATACAAAGATGTCAGAATGCACGCGAAGAGGTTGGTTAGAAGCAAGAAGAGGGAGGCATTAAGGAAACAAATTGAGGACACTGAGAACTCAAAAAGCGAAAACGAATCCCGCAAATTCTACAGATCGGTGAATAATGTTAAAAGTGAACCAACTAGGAAACGAAACCTAATCAAAGATGACCAGGGTAAAATGCTAATGCTGAAAGAAGAGGTACAAGAAAGGTAGCAACAGCATTTCAGGAGCCTGCTGAACCCCAGAGGTGCGGAAATCTGCCAGGAAGACCATGCACAGTTACCATTGGATGCAAATGAGAATGACTTGGCAATCATTCCACCCGATGTAGAGGACATCGAAGACATCCTCAGTAAACTGAAGAATAATAAATCACCCGGTAATGATGGACTGCCCGCAGAATTGTTTAAAGCAGGGTATTATGAAGTTTCCAGGGAACTGCAGGAACTGATAGCCCAGATATGGGAAGAGGAAAGCATGCCTAAGGAATGAAATCAGGCTCTAGTAGTGCCCGTGTACAAAAAGAAGGGAGAATCGACAAAATGCAGCAACTATCGAGGGATTAGTTTGCTCAGCACTGCATATAAAATCTTCTCCATATCCCTCTACAACAGGCTCCTCCCATATGTAGAACAGAAACTGGGAGACTATCAAGGTGGTTTCCGGCCCAACAGGTCCACTATTGATCAAATTTTCACTATTAGGCAAATTTGTGAGAAGATGAAGGAGTATCAGCAGACGACCTGGAGATTGTTCATTGATTTTAGGGCAGGCTATGATACAATAGTCAGGAGTAAGATTATAGTAGCCATGCATGAACTGCGATTACCAAGTAAATTAATACGCTTAATAAAATGCACAATGGAGAATACAATCTGCCAAGTAAAATGTTCTGGATTGTCGGAGCCTTTTGGAGTTGAAAATGGTCTAAGGCAGGGGGATCCAATAGCTCCTCTCCTGTTCAATATTGCTCTTCAAGCAATCGTCAATAGAGCGGAACTAGAGCAGGAAGGAATAATATTTACCAAGATGGCCCAGGTTCTGGCATATGCTGACGATGTTGTCATTATTAGTAGATCCCCGCAAAGCATAAGTAAACCTTTGAAGCAATGGATGCTGAAGCAAAAAAGATGGGCCTACATGTAAACGAAGAGAAGACCAAGATCATTGTATTGAACAAAAGGCTAGATCAGAGGCAGAGTCACTATGAAATAGGTCCCAACAGCTTCGAAATAGTGAGAAGATTCCAATACCTGGGCTGTATTATTAATGATAACCTGGAAGAGGAAGAAGAGGTTAGAAAGAGAATAAAAGCTGGGAATAGATCCTATTTCTCCATCTCAAGGCTAATCAGAAGCAAGCTTGTTAGCCGTTCCACCAAGTTTATGCTGTACAAGACCCTAATAAGACCGGTAGTCACATACGGTGAAGAAACGTGGACCCTCAACAAGAAAAATATCAATCTACTTGATAGGTTGGAGCGAGTAATTCTTAGGAGAATTCTGGGGCTGTGTGTGAGGATGGTCAGTGGCGGCGAAGGAAAAATAGCGAATTGTTCCAGCTCTACAAAGATATTAGTATCTCCTCTCACATCAAGATACAGAGGCTAAAATGGCTTGGCCACGTGATGATGATGAGTGCTGACTGAGTGACCAGTAAGGTATACAAAAATGTTCCGGATGGCCAGCGTCCACGCGGTAGGCCAAAGGGCCGATGGAGGGATGGCGTAGTACAAGATCTCTGGCAGCTAAGGATCTCTGTCACAGAAGCGACAGATCGAGAAAAATGGTTAGCAATTGTTGAGCAGGCCAAGGGTAGCATCAGCGCCTGTTGAGCCGATAGAAGACGAAGATGGAGAGACTTCTTCGGCCAGAAAGACTATCGATCTCACCAGAAAAAAGTAATGCTCCCCAAGAGTGGAATCACTGGCTTAAAACCTTTCAAAATTTTATATCATCAGTCAATGTGACCACGGAGATACAGAAACTTCGATTATTAATAAACTTTATCGCTCTATCAGTGTATGAATATATCAGTGAAGTTGGTACTTACAAAGATGTGGCTGCTGTGTGCCGGTCGCCTTGACAACTGTTTTAAAAAATAGTGTTTTGACCAAGTTGTTTGACTTTTTATTACTGTTTTTAAATCTGTTTTAATTAAACTCAATATGTTTAGTTTCTTTAATTTGTTTGTCATTAATTCTGACTCCAAGCTGGTGACCCCGACTTGATCTGAGTCAAATCAACAATGAAAAATGAGGATGAACAAAAGGTTCCATCTCAAAAGGAGATAGCTCAGATAACTATGAAAATGGCACCCTTCTGTCATAAAAATGTTATTACATGGTTCCTTCAGGTTCAATCACATTCCTCACATTCAATTTCCCACATTAATCGTGAACTTCAAAAATATCATTATATTATTGGCTAACTAGATAGCCGAGTCAATGTCAGACATTATTTCGAGACCGTTATCTGATGCTCCGTATCCTGGCCTTAAAACGCGATTAATAGGTGAATTTGCACAATCTGATAAAGAAAAAGTGAAAAAGCTTTCAACTGATTTGCAATTGGGAGACAAAAACCCGTCGGTCCTACTAAGAGAGATGCGAGCCCTAGGGGATAATAAGGTAACAGACAAGTTTTTACGAACAATATTTCTTCACAGACTGCCCACAAATGTTAAAACCATTTTGACAACTAGTCAAGATAATTTAACTACAATAGCAAAGATGACAAACAAAATTGTAACCATGACAACCCCTTATTCATGATAGGTGAACGAACTTAATAAACTTGTTCCAGTAGATGATAGATTAGAACGAGCTATTAAAGATTTGAACCAATCTGTTAGCGAACTACGATCTTGCCCTTTCTTCATATCGAAATCTATCAGCCGCGCGCGGTCGAACAGTCGACCAGACCATAAATACTGTTAGACCATAAATTAGGAAGCAATGCTATCAGATGTGTTGCGCCTTGCGCTTTCAAATCTATTAAACACAATAAGGAGGAAAACAAATAAGTCCTGCACTTGTGGTGGCAGAAAGCGACCAGAATAAAATTCAATCAAGCCGTTTATTTGTATCCGACATTGCTACTGAATTAAAATTGTTAGGCGACTCTAGCGCCAAAGTCTCCTCATTCCTCCTACGAATATGGGCAAAAATAGTAAATCAGCGCGTCAACTATTCGCTACTAATGGGTCAACAATTCGAACATTCAGAGAGTGCCTTGTTTATCTCGATATAGATCTTCGACGCTCATTCTGCTGACCGTTTGTAATAGCTGGAGTAAATTGCCCTATACTTGGTGCTGATTTTTTATCTCATTTTGGCCTTTTGCTGGATTTCAGACGAAAACGGCTCTTAGATTTCAAAACATATACTTCAATATCTGCAAATACTTCAAGGTCTAACGAACAAGCTGTACTTAATGCTTATCCTGAACATAAATATGCGGAACTATTCACTAAATTCACGAATATTTTAAAAGAAAACACGAATTTCAAGTGTAGCGATCACAAAAAAGTTTCATACCAGATTTTAACTTCGTGATCACTCGTAACTGCCAAAGCGAGACGTCTTCCAACAGAAAAATTAATTCAAGTGAAACCAGAGTTTCAGCTTATAATTCACCTAGGAATATGCAACCCGCTTGCTGGGCAAGCCCTTAGCATCTTGTACCTAAAAAAATATGGGTACTGGCGTTCCTGCGGAGATTATTGGTCGCTTAATGCTGTGACGGAGTCTGATCGCTACCTATTCCTCATTAACAGATTTTTAACAGCCAATTACATGGTAAAATAATTGTTTTCTAAAATTGACTAGGTAAGGGCCTTTCATCATATACCAATAGCTCCTAAAGAAGTTCAGAAGATGGCTGTGATAATACCATTCGGGCTTTTAGAATTCTTATGCATGCCTTTTGGACTAAGTAACATGGCAGGTCCTCCCAAAGACATATTCACTTGATTCTGCGAGATCTTGTTTATTTCAACCTAGAAGATCGCATCTTCTTCTGCCGAGGAACACAAGATTAAGCTTAGCACCCTTTTTCAAGGATTGAGTAACTTCTCTATTAGCATCAACCGGAATAAATTAAGAATTAAAAGCGCAGCTAACCGAAGACTGGGTTTCGAAACTACCTACCATACTGATGGGTTTGCATTCCTGCATTATTCCTCAGCACAACGCAACCCTCGCTGAAATGACTTACGGAGTTCCAATTCGATTAGCATTTTTAAAAATTATGCCACCTATAATTAAATAATCAACCCCAATATCTATAAGATCTGAAAAGTATAAAAATAATCGATTCGCGAGAGCGCGATTTTAATATTGATAGCATTTTTAACAATTGAGACCCCAAGAGCATAATAGGGGACCTCAATATCTTAGAAATCAGAAAGGTTTAAATAAATCGATATGTAAGCGCGGGATCTTAAAAATATATTTTGAAAAATGTTAAAAAATGGAAAAGTGCTCAAATCAAATATACGGCTGAGTAATCAGGCATAAATCTTAAGTATTGTTTGTATTTCACTAACGTTGAGTAAGTATTTTCCCTTGAAAACTACACAAATCATAAAAGTAATTTGAGTACTGACCATCTCTGCTGATGACATCCTTTCATCTACAGCTTCTTTTGAATTAAAAGCATTAAGATTTTTTGCTGACAAAAGTGCAAATAACTTCAAAAGTCAGGAATGTTTACCTTCAATAAAAACGGTGATTCTGGAGTGTGATACCTACTCTAAATAGGGATCGATAAATTATTTGCCACTTCTATAATTTTGTTTTTATTGAAAACTAGTTTCAAATGTTATGCATTCATCTTCAGTTTGAGGTTTAAGTATATTATAAACCTTGAACGTTTTTGAACGAATTTAGCGTTTATTCTGATGTCCCTCTACTCGCTAACATAGTCCATTCTGATTTAATAACAAGGCAGGATCTATCAGAGCCTGGATCTATGTTAAAACCGACTATTTTTTAAATAAGGACCTCAAAAATAGTATTATTTGTAGAGCATTACAATATATGTATAAATTTTAAAACCGACTATTTTTGAAATAAGGACCTCTCTAAGGACCTCTATCTTCGCCCAAGCCAGTATTATGTTTAGAGCGTTACAATATATGTATACATTTTAAATTAAATATATGTATAAAAGGTCATCGGCTTGTGGGCTTCGCATCAGCACACGGACTAGTGGTGGGAAGTTCTGTTCCCTAGGAAAATAATAAATAGGGATACATGAAGAATGCCGGATGGCAGAGTGACCAACCAACTTGACCACTTCCTTATAAGCTCCGGGCATAAACCAGACCTGGTAAGCCTTAAGCCTTAGGGGAGCAAACCTTGATACGGACCACTATCTGATTATTGCAAGAATACGAGCTAGAATATCAGATGTGAAAATACCTCAAACCAGACGAAAAGACTATTCGATGCCGCCAAGCTCAAATAACCCAACCATCAAGCAGCCTATCAGGATAGACTGGAAGGATTTTTAGCAGAAGAATTGAGAAACGCAGGTGATGACATCGATGAACAATTGAGAGGCATCAAAAATACCATAATATATGCAGCTGAAGAAGAGAGAGAGAGAACTTGGGAACTACCAGGCGGGTTTTAGAAGAGGACGGTCCACAATGGACCAGATATTCTCATTGAGGCTGTTCCTGGAGAAGTGCGAGGAGCATAAGGTAATCACGCACCTTGTGGACTTTAAAGCAGCATATGACAATGTAGACCGAAATGAGCTATATCAAGCACCAAAGAGATGGACATACCCAAGAAGCTCATTCGACTTGTAAAAATGACCATGGAAGGGTTAAAGTGCCTTATAAAAGTCGGATCTGATCTCTCAGAGGACTTTGACGCAGACATAGGGGTGAGACAAGGAGATGCTCTCGCCTGCCTACTCTTCAACCTTGGAAAAGAAAAAGCTATTAGGAATTCAGGAATCCAGGTAGACGGCACCCTGTGTAGTAGACTTATACAAGTTTTAGGCTATTCAGATGACCAAGGCTAGATCGAAAAGGAGGCGTCCCTTGCTTTGGAAGAGGGGGCAAAAAAACTCTAATTGTCAATGAAGAGTAGGCAAAGTATATAGTTGGAGGAGTAAAAGAAAAAGAAGAATTTTTTTAAGTAGGCCAGTACAGATTTCAATGTGTCGACAGCTTTGTATACTTGGGTACCGAGATTAACTCACAAAATAACATATCCCAAGAAATTAAAAAAAGAACCACTGCTGCCAACAGGTGTTGCTATAGCCTAGAAAAGCACCTCAAAAGCAAGTACCTCTCAAAGGAGACAAAGATAACGATATATAAAACGCTCATCCGCCCAGTGATAACTTATGGCTCGGAGGCGTGGGCCTTGACAAAGTCAGATGAGAAACGGTTACTTGCATTTGAGAGGATAATCCTTAGAAGGATGTTTGGACGCATAAAAGCTGGCGAAGAATGGAGACAACGCAAGAACAGGGAACTATAAGACATTTTCAAATGTCGATGTTGTCAAGATAGCGAAACTGGGGCGGCTACGTAGGGCAGGCCACGTGGCACGTATGGAAGATTCTGTGGCCGACGGAACGCTGCTCGCCGTTCGAGACTGGAGGAATGCTGCGCAAGATAGAACCAGTTGGCGAAGACTATTATTGGAGGCGGCCCAGACTTTGTGACGAGTTGTTGCCCTAGATAATAAAAAATAAAAAACAAAAAATAAATCATCAATACCAGATTACCGAATACCACATTAGCAAAGATACAGCGTATTGGACTTACCGGAAGTTCCAATTTATCATCGATTTTACACTTTATTACAATTTTCTCGTAAGCGGCTCTAACGATTTTGATGAAACTCGTCTCATGTCTTCTCCTAAAAGCCCTTTAACTTTTCATGTATGTAGCATATCAATGAGAAAATGAAAGGAAAAAAGTTATAGCTAAAAGAAAATTTAATTTGCGCAAAACTCAGAAAGTAAGCATTTTATGGTGTTATGTATGAAATCATATAAAAGGTAATTAAATTCTCTAGAAAAAAAAAAATCTACATCGGGCCACCAAGCCGAGTATGTTGCCAACAATACTCTGTAATAATGTGATGTAATAATATAAAAGTATAAATTAGCTTAATAATTTCTATTTTTATATTATTGAATGAAAACAGAATGTTTCCATGGAAACTAAATGGAATTTTCATAGAAACTAAGCCGAAACTTTCAAAATATATTTTTTCAGCTTGACAAATCAAAAATATATAATTTACAAATTGTCGTACTAAAATTGTTTAAACTAATTTATTGTACTTTTGAGAGAGAAGTCTTGAAGAAGTGCATTTCGCTGAGTATATATCAAGTAGTGTTTATGTGAACTCTTTATAGTTATATCAAAAAGATAATTATTATAGGGTGGTAAGGAAAGTTGTGTGATGCGCGCCCTGCACCAAATTTTTTTATTTATTTTTTTTATTTCTACTTCATTTATTTTTTTTATGTGGAAGTAAACCTGGCTAAAGTTTGAGTTAAAAAATAACTAATAACCGGTAACAATTTGAAGCTTTATTTATTGTCCTCATTTCCAGTAACTATTGTTAGTAGAGTGTTTTTTATTTTTTTCTGCGATATCTGGCAGTCAACGACTTAATTTAAAGCAATACAAAGGAAATTCGTGAGTGGTTCGGCCGTAGTTTGGAGAACAGTTCACAATTAAATAACAAATATCTTTTTATCAGATACGGATAAAAACAACTAAAAATGTACGATTATTCAATTTTTATTCGATGAAATATTTATTCGAATACATTTTTATGAGAGACTAGTTTTTTATCCGATTGAATTTTTAGTTTAAAATCTATGACTAAAAATTATTCCGGAATTTTTAGTCGTTTTTTTTTTAATCGGATAAAATTGTATTCTTTTTGAATAATATTTTATTCATGATTAAAAATTCCGACAAAAATTTAGTAATTGTTTTAGTTTGACAAATTTTTAACCAACCCTGATGTGGCAACCGTGTGACAGCGACCGGTCGCCTTGACAACAGTGTAAAAAAAGTGTACCTACAAAGTTGTTTGACTTTAGGGATTGATAAATTATTTGCCACTTCTATAAATTTATTTTATTGAAAACTAGTTTCGAATGTTATACATTCATCCCCAGATCTAAAAACACCCAAAAAAAATTCAAAAATAAGCAATTCAAAACATAGTTTGGTATTATTATAAATATTAAATTAGATTAATATAAATCAGTATTATAAAACATTTATGAATAATGAATTTAATTAAGACAAGAAATCAAATACATGTTGGTACTCACTAAGGTTTAAATGGATTATATCAAACAGAAAAGTTTGTACTGGTTTCTTCGGGGCCAAGAGGTTGGGGAGAGGTAGTACCTTTGCACAGGGTTGACCTGTACACTGGTCCTCATCCAGCCTCAGGGAAGTAGCTGAGAGAACTGTTAACTTAGGCTGAGTTCTCGAGGACGCTATAAGTCCAAGACCGTCCGTGCGCGGTGAAGAACCGCATCCTGCTGAAGAACTGCGAGGGAACAAACCCTTAAAAATGCCGCTGAAGTCGGAGGCAACTGGCCGAAAGGCGCAAAATAGAATCCAAACATCTTTCATGATGGTTTGGAAAACAATTTGCCACGCAATCCTTCCCAATGTGGCTCAAAACGGACATAGACGCAGTGAACGAGGTGTCTCTCTTGCGGAATCCCGCCGGGCGAGTGGAGCATCTGGCCCCAATCGGAAGGGGCGCCTTCTTGCTACCGGTGGTAACCTCCCCAGTCGAGGAGTCAGGGCTGGGACTAGGAGGAATACTATTGGCCATCCAAAACCATCAACAAAACCCTTGCGAATACTACAATGGAATGCAGAAGGTATTATTAATAAAAAAATACCGTTTGCCAAACGACTGCATGAAGAATCCATTGATATAGCATGTATTCAGGAGACTCATTTGAACCCCAAACTGCGCTTCAGTATACGCGGCTATCAGGTCTTCAGGAAAGACCGAGCTCATCGATCGAAAGGCGGAATAATCACATTGGTTAGAAATTCTATCCCAGCAAGATGTATCTCTTCACAAAGAATATACATAAACGATGAAGCAGAAATGGAAGGGATACTCCTACAAATTGGGAATAGACAAATAGAAATTTACAATTACTACTGTCCTAATGACAAACTGCTCTCCCTTAATAACATGAGAGTTCCTGATTGATTAGTGATAGGCGACTTTAACTCCCACTCACCTTCATGGGAATATGATTACTATGACCCCAGAGGAGAGGAACTTGAAGCATTGCAGACTGAAAGCTCGCTGATACTGCTCAATCAACCTTCCGACCCCCCAACATTCTACTCCGGAACATGGAAAACAACCTCCACACCGGACCTAGCCTTAGCCACGAACAATCTGGCAACCGTTACTCAGAGGGAAGTTTTGCATCAGCTTGGGGGTAGTGACCATAGACCGATCAGAATTGCAGTGGATATTGCAGCCCCACCACACGAAGTAATACCACTCCCTAGGTGGAATTTCAAAAAAGCTCAATGGGACAAATACGGAAAATTAACGGACACATACACTGCAACAATAAATGCAAAATCGAAGAAGGTCAACCAATCCGCAAAGCAATTCACAGTGGCACTTTTTCGGGCGGCTGGAAAGAGTATTCCAAGAGGAGCACGGAAGGATTATAAACCCTTTTGGACTGAAGAAATTGGGGCCATAGAGAGGGAACTGGCTTATGTAAGAACCAATGCAGAAACAAACCCTGGAGAAGACACTTGCATCAAGTTGAAAGAAGTCAAGTGAAAAGAGAGATAAATCGATCAAAAAGAAAAACATGGAAAGAAAAAACAGAAGATCTGAATTTAGATCAAAATGGCAATAAGCTATGGAAACTAGCCAAATCATTGACTGATGACCATACAAAGTATGACCCTCTTACCCTTGAAAGCGAAAGGAAACTTCTCACAGGAAAAGCAGCTGCAGACGTGCTTATAAAACACATTAGTAAGACTTGTGAGATTCAGATGGATCGACAAACAAAGAAAACTGTACACAGACAACTGAAACGCCATCTTAAATTTTCTAAGAAGACCCAGAATCATCTTGAGACTCCCTTCACTCAATCCGAGCTTGATAATGCCATCGACTCTCTGAAAACTAAAAGTTCTCCACGGGTAGATGGTATAATGAATGAAATGATAATAAACCTAGGAGTAAAAGCAAAAAAGAGACTCCTAAGGCTTTTCAACACCAGCTGGAATGTGGGCGAAATCCCTCAGATCTAGAAGGAAGGAGCCGTGGTTCCCATTCTCAAAACAGGTTAACCAAAGCATGAGCTCTCCAGTTTTAGGCCTATTACTCTATTAAGCTGCCTGAGCAAGATTATGAAGAGAATTGCCAATAAACGACTTACTTGGTTCCTGGTAAAGAACAATCTGATAGCTCCTGAGCAAGCAGGGTTCAGGAATTACAGGTCCACAGAAGATCAGGTTGCATATATAACTCAGGAAATTGAGGATGGATTCCAAAATCAGGAACATACCCTTGCTGTTTGGATGGATATGGAAAAAGCATTTGACCGAGTTTGGATAGAAGGTCTAGTCCTTAAGAAAGCAAACATAGAAATAACAGGCAAGGCACTGATATGGCTTCACAATTTCCTGAAAACGCGCAAGGCCAGAGTACATTCTAGGGGAATAAAGAGCCGAGTCGAACTTATAAAAAATGGAGTTCCCCAAGGTGGAGTTCTATCCCCAACGTAATTCATCATATTTATTAATGATGTATTAAATAATCTTCCAAATAATGTTAGCGCCTCGTTGTATGCTGATGATATAGCCCTTTGGTGCAAGACTTCATCAGTTATAGCTGCAAAATATCGGATGCAAGACGCACTTGATGGCCTCTTCTTATGGACTAAAAAATGGGGACTGAAGATAAACACTGGGAAAACAAAGTACACCATCTTCAGCCTATCAAAAAATGCCCTTGAATCCATACATCTAAAGCTGGGTGCAAGATTGATTACGAAGGAAGACAAACCCAACAAAATCAACTTAGACCCAAGATTAACATGGAAAGGCCATATTGATAAATGTGTAGTAAAGGCAACAAAAAGAACCAACCTTATGAGGATATTATGTGGCTCAAATTGGGGAGCAGATCATAAAACCCTGAAATCTCTTTACACTGGATATGTCAGGCCCACGTTAGAGTATGGGATAACCAGTTAGGGAGTTGCAGCAAACTCCAACTTCCAAAAGGCCTCTGTAGTCCAAAATCAGGGACTTAGGATAATTACTGGAGGTCTAAAATCTACTCCGATAAATAAAATGGAGTCCATTATGGGTGTTCAATACTGGGGGGCCCGTATATGCCTTATAACCGGGAAACCCCGTTCTTGTATATAAAAAAAATAAAGTTGTGAATATTCATGGATGTGAAAGAAAAATTACGCCATCTCATGTTAATATAGGTTTATTGGGCATTAAATTGTTTCCCTGAAGGGGCATTAACGTTAGTGAGTTAATTCAATTGATACTAATCAACTTATTGAACTAATTAACAATATTGAACTATAAACTAATTAACTGGTTAACAGAGATTTGGGGGGGTCTCATATTATGAAGGATGGCTTATCTGAATGGACGTCGCCTTGAGGTCCCATTACATGCTTCTGTGCCGCGCCTCCGTCTCCGTCTCCGTTACATGTCTCCGTCCGGGGTAGTGAGGCTCGGGAGCTGATTATAGCGAAAGCTATGCTTCAGATGCAGCTTGATCACGGCGTGATACCTCTGTCTCCTGTGGCGGCCGTCTTGCAAGTGGGGAGAGAGAAGCCTCTACAAGCGATAAGCTCTCCTGAAGTGAGGCTTAATCCCGCTGGGCGGCCTCCTCCTGGCGCGTCCGCGGCGCTGTTTGGCCGCCGTCGCTAGGGGGGGGGGACAAATATAAGACCAGGGACCCCTAGAATGAGTGTATACAAAAAAAACCCGGAAAATTGGGCCAGGTGAAGGAATCGGAGGCCGTAAATTCGACATACCGCCCACCTAAATTTGGCCCAGCCAAATTTAACAAATTAGAGGTGCTTAGAGAGGCAGCGGTAAGGTGATCTACAAGGATAAAACGGCCGTAACCTATTTCCAACATCTGGCCCATGATTATTTCAACCACTCACATCAATCATTACTATGCAAGTACCAACTGTAATGCAAGTCCCACTTGGACTTCATATAATTAAATATAAGACAGTTTCATAAACGTGCATACAATCTGATAATGATTTTAAACAAAATGATTTATAACTTAGCTGATTTTGAATTACTTAAAATAAAAAATCATGAATATGTATAAAATGATATTTTAACTTTCAGGTTAAAAGTCCTTGTACTAGTGACACAAATTGCATAGTAGCCGAAGTGACTGAGATGTTAAAGCTAACCTAATAGATATAGAATCACTTCGCTAAAAAATAAATAATTAAATGGTTACATTTGTTAAACACATCAAGCACGATGTGTTCAATCACTCTCTTCGTAATACTTAATGTAGTGGTTTCAAGCACTTAACGGTCAACATAGACATATTGCACATTAACAACAATAAAAAGTACACAAAATAAATAAATCTATCTCAAAATTAAAATCACTATCAACAATATAATATTTATCAAAAACTAATATGAGAAACACTAAAATCTTAAAATATTCTGCCCAATTGAATTTACAAAACAACATATAGCATTCACTAAAACCTAACAATACATCACTGTTTCAATTCAAGACTCTCAAAAAACCGTAGAGTTCTTGTAAAAAGAGTTTACAGATATTATCTAAATAAAAACATTGATAAATTAATCTTAGGAGAATTCAGCTCCGAGAAAATACTTTCTTCCCATTCGGAAATATAATACATAATTATCTGCTCAGAAAGCGATGGTAAATTAACAACGGTCTACCAGTATAAAACCACAATCCAAGACCGGTTCAAAAAAAAAACTTACATGATAAGCTGCCACTGCGTGGCGAATCCTACCGCCCACCCTGACAAGCCCAGGCTCGTCAACAAATGGGTTTAGCTCCCCGTAATTCTTGGGTACTGAATACAAGTACACAATGCGGCATAAAATTATGAATGACATCGTGGAGAAAGGCCACGAGCTTTGGAGAAACCCTAGGAAGCGTAGGAGCGATGTATCAAACGGTTAGCGGACAGAGAAAATGTACCTAGCAATTCAGAGCATGGAGGAGCTCATCCCAATCCAGGCGGTGACGGTGAACCTCCAGCAGGAGTGTTTCATCGCCCTAAAAACACCAGAGGATGAAGATCAGTAAGTTCTGAGTTAGAAGGACCCGCCTGGTTACTAAAAGCAAGAGATTCAAGAATAAAGCTAAGGTTGCTGTAGCCAGACATAAAAATGTCGTTAAGACTACTAGCACGCGCATAGTTTGTAGCATCGAGCACTACATGGCTTCGTCTCCGGTGGCTTGGCCTGCCAGACTCCTTGGTGATGTATTACATAACCCGCAGGGTGATCAGAGAAAAGGAGATCGAACCACTATGAAATCGGCATGGTGGACCTAAAGCTAAAGGTCTCATCTGAGCTTCCGCTCAAGAGAGCAGAGCCGACGGAGAGCTATCAGCGGTTGAGATCTGGCTATTGTGGGGTCTCCCCTAGGTAGCCTAGCGACGTACCTGCCATCAGCGGTGAGAGTGTGCATCCGCATGAATATTGCCTTAATGAGGGCAATAGAGGATATTATAAAAGTAGAGGGAAAATGGGGGAGCTGGGACACTTCTGTGCGCGCCCACGTGACCAGTCACGTGACCTATGGCGGGAAATTTGAATTTGAATTTTCATCTCGACCTAACCTTAACTGCCACGTGGTCTTGTCTCGACCCTACCTTAACCACCACGTGGTCTCACCTCGACCTAACCTTAACTATTAGGCCACGCCCCTTTTTAGTCATGTGACCGTTAGGCTCCTCCCCTTTTACTCTTATCAATCTCCAACCAGCCAATCATATTGCTTCATCCTGATTACCCCCACCCTAAGCGGCCATTTTGTTTACAATGACGTGGTCAGCATCCACCCACGCTTAACCACCAGGTTTATCTCCTCCACCAATTGAAGGGTCAGGTACCCACTTTATAGTATGTAACCTCCCCTACGGTTATATAATCAAAACCTAAACGATGAAGGGTCAGGTATCTACTTTATAGTATGTAACCTCCCTAGTAGGCTCCCGACTTTCATAGAGAACGGACCTACGCTGGAGTGCTCCTGAGGATTACCCCCACCTGTGCCAGAGCTATTTGAGAGCAGTCGTCTTCAGAACTCCGTCCAGGTAAGAGGTGTTTTCCCCCTTATCCGCGAGTTTGTGCGTCCTGGAGAGTACGGGAGTGCGTGGGTGAGTCCCGAGGGACACACGTGCGAGCCGGGACTCACGGTGGACAGGAAGGAGGAAAAATTTTTATAAGAAAAGAAAAGTTTTTCCTTCTGGCTCAAATTTTGAGTTTTCCAAAATTGTTTGTCAATTTTGGTAAAGTGAGTGTGGACAAGAACCTTTATTGGTGTCGGTTATTGTTTATAACAGTGTGTCAGAAACCGAAATTTGGAGACAGTTCGACCAACAGGGCGAGACCCGACCTGAAAACCCACCTTTTGCGTAATTTATTACGTAAAAAGGGGTTCTCGGGATGACCACCCGAAGGAAGGGAGAGATGGAGGTCCAACTCGGTATGGAGGTGGATGTGGCATCAAAACAATATTCCATTGAGGAAAAAAAGGAAGAAGTGGGCCAGGAGCCCAACAAAATGGCGGACAAAATGGCGGCCAAGGAGAATCCCCAGAAGGGGGACCAGGAGGTCGAAAACAGTACAGCTGAGAAGGGGATGGATGTTGTCCTTGAAGATGACTCGGACGAGGTGGCCGGGTCAAAGGTCAGCCCATTCCAGATGCCAAAGAGCAAAAGGAAACGTCCAATCAAGGAGACGCCACCTCTAGCCGGCGAAGAGGACGAAGAGCCGACGTTGTCGGAAAAGGCCACTAAAATTGCAGAGGGCCTCAGGGAGTACCTGAGGACAAAAACTAAGATAAATAAGGACCAGCAGGCCTTCATAAACTTGAAAATTATGGAGGTCCGCGATATGGTCGTGGTCCTGCAAGAGAGGCAGGGAGGACTGGTGGATATGATAAAGAGAGCGGTAAGAGAGACCCTCTCGATGGATGAGATCCATGAGACGATCTCCCGAAAGGTCTCTCAGATAGTAGCCCCCATGGTCGCGCAGGCAATCGGCGACAGTATTGGGGCCCAGTACGAAGAGAAGAAAAGAGTTTGGGTCTCCCCGACTCTTAACAAGGTCGAGGAAATGATTGACCAAATACGTATGACGGAAGAGGAGGGGGAGGTCCTCCGGTACGTAGCGGCCAAGAGGGCCGAAGAAAGAAGAGGGATACCCAGGAAGGCAGGACCAGGACCAGTTCTGGGAGAGGCGGGGCCGTCCGGCGTGCAGAAGAAATATGAGGGGCTGGCACCCGCGCCGATGCCTCAGCGCAAGTCTCGGACCCCAATATGCAGGGGAAGAAACATGCTTGACGACATGGAGGAAGAGGAAGAGGAGCCCTTCGTGGTCGTCAAGAAGAAGAAGGAGAAAGTCAGGATCCACCTGGAGGACCCTGAGAAGGAGCAGAAGAAGCCGGAGAAGCCGGGGAAGAGGCTGACCTTCGCCGATGTCCTAAGCCGGGTCTCAGCGGTGGTTCCCAAGGCGTCCGCCACCTACATCACGGTGAAGGGGAAGGACCCGGCTGAGGGACAAAAATGGGATACCGGAAGGATTTTTGAGCAGTTCCCCACCCAGGAGGAGCTGAGTGAGGTCGGCGCCGAAGTCAGGATGGTGAAGGTGACTCAGGGAGGCGCCGTACTGTTCAAGACCGAGGGGCAGGAGCAGGCGAGGAAACTCCTAGAATGGGGAAAGCTCGGAGAGAGAGGCCTAGAAGCCAAACTGGCCATGACCCGGAGGCCTCGAGTGGAGGTCAAGGGTGTGCCTACCCACTGGGACGAGGCCATGTTGGAGAGGTTCCTTTGGGGAAAACTGAGCATAGAGTGTGAAGAGAAGAATCGGAGAGACTGGCTCCGACCCTGCTTCTCCACCACCACTAGGAGGAGTGCGACCAAGTCTTGGGTCCTGGAGACACACCCAAGTATGAGGTTCGCCCTCATGAGCCTAACTGAGGCGGATGTCAGTGAGCCTCACGATCAGGGACTACCTCGACCCCCTTCTCTGCCTACGATGCCAGGAGTATGGCCATCCCGCCAGGACCTGCACGAAGGACGTCGCGTGCAGGTGGTGCACCGAGACCGGACACAAAGCCAACGAGTGCCCGGAGAGGAAGAGAGGGATGGCGCCCTGCTGTAGGAACTGTAAGGCAGAGAAGAGAGGAGGGAAGGAGGCCCAGCACGTGACGGGAAGCAAGGAGTGCCCCATCCACCTCAGGAACATGGAAGTGTTGGCGAAAAGAACACGATATGCCTAGGCTGCAGATATTGCAGGTCAATATGGGCCGAAAAAGAATGGTCGCCGACGAGTTACGTACTCTCGCCCGTAGTGTCGACATCATGGCGATCCAGGAGCCATGGTGTCAGAACAACGTGGTCGCAGGATTCGGTGTAGCGTCGAGGGTGGTCGCTCTGAGCAGTGGTGAGAGGAGGCCCAGAGCGGCGATAGTGATTGTTAATCCAGCCCTCGACGTCCTGGAACTGAAGAACTTCACCACGGCAGATCAGGCGGCATGTCATGTGAGATGGGTGGCCATCACATTCGCCCTCGCGTCCACATACATGGCGCCGAGACCGGCTAACGCCGAGGATAGCATAGCTGCCGTGGAGGCTGTCGCGCAGAGATACAAGAACGCGATAGTCTGTTCCGACACGAATTCGTGGAGCACGGCTTGGGGTTCGGTTCGCACAGACGCCAGAGGAAGAGTAGTGGAGGATAGCCTGGCGAGGTGTCAGCTCGTGGTTGTTAACGAGCCCTCTGGCCCAACGTTCGTTGGAGCGAGGGGCCAGAGTTGGATAGACGTGACACTCGCCAGCACTACAATGGCGCGGCGCATTGCGGACTGGACCCTACGGTCTGACAGGAGCTCCGACCACCGGGTCATCGCCTTCAGTGTGGTGCAGGAGGAAGGCGGGAATGCCCTGGAGATAGAAAAGGGCTTCGTGACCCGAACGGCGGATTGGAGGGCCTTCTCCAGTGAGCTGGAGAGCGTACTCGCTGACAGAGAGTGGGAAGAGATGGCGCCGATGGAGGTGGAGTCAGGAATTGACCACAGGGTGGCAATGCTGACGGGCGCCATCACAGAAGCGGCGAGTGCATCCCTCCGCCGTCGGAAGGCGAGAGTACGTCCGGTCCCATGGTGGACACCGGCCCTAACCCAACTGAAGAGGGAGTACTATAGGGCGAGGCGTAGGTACCAGGAGTGCAGAGACGACGAGTCGAGACCTGCACTCCGTGAAGAGACCAAGCGTAGGTATAGGGTGTACCGAAAGTGCGTCACCAGAAGAAAAGGTCCTGGGACGAATTCATCGTTGAAGAGACGGAGAAGAACCCCTGGGGAATACCGTACAGGGTGGCACTGGGCAAGGTGAAGCCACTCACGATGATGGCTTCCCTCAGAGTGGGTGTAGCCCAGGCGACCACCCTTGAGGAGGCCGCGTCAATGTACGTGGACTTAACATACCCCAGGGATGACCCGTCCCAGGACAGCGAGGCAGACGCCATGGTGAGACGCACCACGGTATACCCGCCAGGTACCGACCTATGCCCACCATGGGACATATGGGACCTTCGACTGGCCGTGGAGAAGCAGAGGATCGGGAGAGCTCCAGGACTGGATGGGATAGACGCGGCGATCCTCAGGAACAGTACCCCGTACGTAGAGGACGAGCTCCTTCGGATATTCAACGAATGCTTGGATAAGGGGTACTTTCCGAGCAAGTGGAGGACCGCAGATTTGAGATTGCTCAACAAGGGAGGAGGGAAGGACAAGGAATCGCCTAAGGCGTATAGGCCGATATGCCTCCTCCCTGTCATCAGTAAAGTCCTGGAGCACCTAATGGTCGCTCGACTTCGCCCGATCCTCAGCGCAGCTAGCCATCCACGGCAGTTCGGCTCGACCCGTAGCAAGGGAACCACAGACGCGCTGTTGAGAGTGCGTAGGGACGTGGAGGAGAGGGCGGAGAAGTATGTTATGTTAATCCTCTTTGACATATCCTCCGCCTTTGACAGTGTATGGTGGCCCTACGTGCTCCAACGGCTGCAGGAATACGACACCCCCAGCAACTTGTACTCCCTCGTGAGTGGTTACCTCAGCGAAAGGAGCGTGAGGATTAGAGGTAGCTACTACGAGGTAGAGCGAAGGATCGAGAGAGGCTGTCCACAGGGCTCTGTCCTGGGTCCGGCCCTTTGGAAGCTCGTCTTCGACCAGCTGCTGGGGGAACTGGAAGAGAGAGGGTTCCTTGCCACGGCCTACGTCGACGACCTGGCGGTCATAGTGGCCGAGGATAGCAGAGCCAGGCTGAAAACGCAGGCGGAGAGGTGCGCCAGTCTCGTAGCGGAATGGTGCGTGAGGAGGAAGCTGAGCATGGCCGCGGCCAAAACTCAGGCCATGCTCGTCAGAGGCTCCACAGACAGGGCACATCCTATAATACTGGATATAGGCGGCCAGAGGGTGAGGATGGGTGAGGAGGTGACATACCTCGGAGTGAGGATGAGGAGAAACTTCGACGTCACCCCTCACCTTGAGTACCTCAAGGATAGGGTGACCCTGTCTGTCAATGGTTTATGTAGAATCGGGGGTGCGTTTTGGGGCCTCAGATACCCAGCTACGATGACCATCTACAAGGGAGTGGTCATGGGCATTCTGAGGTACGCATCCCCGGCATGGAGTCAAAACCTCACGCAGCTGCAGAGGAAGAGACTGGCTACGATCCAGAGACTGGCTCTGCTCAGGGTCACGAAGACCTATAGAACGGTGTCGCACGAGGCGGTGCAGGTGCTGGCCGGAGCGATGCCCCTGGACCTCGTCCTCAAGGAGGACAGAACGAAGTATGATGTGAAGAGGCAGGGGCTCGACGCGCTTCTGGATCCTGGATCCTGGGACTCCGTAACAGGATCGGCGAGACCCCCAACCAATGGAAGAAGATCTTGAGGGAGGATACCATCGAGGAATGGAACAGACGGTGGGTAGGTAGCCAGAAGGGAGCTACCTCGAGGAAGTTCTTCCCCACCGTCCAAGCAAGATTGAAGGCGAGATGGGTCCTCCCCGACTATTGGGTATCGCAGATGCTGACAGGGCATGGAGGTTTCCGGGGGAAACTGCACGGCCATGGAAAAGACATAGACCCCCGGTGCCCTACCTGTGGAGTCCCCGAAACAGCAGAGCACGTCATCGTATCCTGCACCGCAGTAGAAGGACACCGTGCCAGGTTGTCGAGAAAGACTGGGAACTTCGCCCTCGCCGAGTCGGACTTCCCCCGTCTGATGGAGGAGGAGGTGTACCCCTTCTTCAAGGATTTCATATACGGGTGGAAGGAAGTGGTGGGCCCGGAGCACTTCACACTGGGAAGGGCCAGACCACCCGACGTCGGCGAGCCTGAGGATGGCTGATGGGACCCGGACGGAGGCAGTGGACCGGGAAGGCTGGACCGGCTTCCGGACGGATGCAGTCAGTGAGAGGATCCGGACGGATGCGGTGGACCAGGAGGGCTGGACCAGTATCCGGACGGATGGAGCCACCACGACCCCGTATGACCGAAAGGTCAGGTAGGGAAAAAAAAAAAAAAAAAAAAAAAAGAAGTATGTAACCTCCCCTACGGTTATATAATCATAACCTATACGACAAAGGGTCAGGTATCCACTTTATAATATGTAACCTCCCCTACGGTTATATAATCATAACCTATACGACGAAGGGTCAGGTATCCACTTTATAGTATGTAACCTCCTCTATGGTTATATAATCATAACCTATACGATGAAGGGTCCGGTACCCACTTTATACTCTGTAACCTTCTCAAAGGTTACATAACCTTTACATTGTTTTCGCGTTTGTGCAACCTTCTCAATGTTTACATAGCCTTTACAATATGTAACTGCATCAACATGTAAACAGGTTGCATCTTGTATAGACAAGTTGGGTTATGTCCAGGTGAAATACAAATATGGACCTTGAACTGTTTATCTCTAACATATAAATAAATAGTAGATTTCCTTAATCCTATAACTGCTTTTGGACTTTGAATTGTTTATCTCAAAAACATAAATAAATGGTAGGGCTTCCTAATATTTGAATAGCTTTTGGACTTTGAGCTGGTAATACTCTATCTTTACTTATCTCGCTGAAACATAAACAAAACAACTTTTCAATGTACTACGTATTTTTAATAGCTGATAGTATAAGTAATGGTCTTAAAAGGATTAACTCGTCAATGTTCTACGTATTTTTATTCTCCGATAGTTAAATAATGGTCTTAAAAGGATTAACTTTTAATCCATTAAGTTCCTATCGAACTTTTAATCTCTAAAATATATTAACAAATCGAAACGACTATCACGCTGGCCAACGAGGTTAAACCTTTTCACAGCTTTGAAATACTTTCAAAGTACACGAATCGGTATTAATAACTTAGAAATAAATTTTTATTAATGAATATTAATTAATACTTAATCGACACTAATTCATAATTAGTACTAATACTACAGGTACTCTGTTCGACTTGCCTGAGTATCGCCTGACTTGGGTCGGAGCAGGTCGACTCATGCTCGCTTCATAACGGGTGGGAGGGGGTACTACGATCGGTAGAGGAGGAACTATGGCGGGTGGTGGGAGAACCTCACAGCCAATCAGATTCGAGTATTCTCCTTCTATAAATAGGGCCATTTTGCGGAGCTCTTCCTCATTATCTCATCCTGCTAGTTGCAACATTTCTGGATACGTGTGAGTTGATTTTTTTTTTTTTAAACCTGTTATTCTCTTTGGTTGGAGTGTAGTTTTATCTCATTGTGTCATATCAGTTTATAAATTCGTTTGTAATTTTCTCATTGTTTAATTTTTTTTTAACTGTTTAATATTTTTTTCAAAGTTAAGATTAACTCTTTTGTTTTCAATTTTAATTTTTTGCTTTTTTTTTTTTTTTTTTTCAATTCGTCTTTAAATTTCACATAGTTTAATTTTTTTCTTCTATATTAGTTTTCAATTCGTTTTTTTAATTTTCTCATTGTTTAATTTTTTTCTTCTATATTAGTTTTTCTATTATTTTTAATTGTATAATAATTTTTAAAAAATTAAGATTAATTTTTTTGTTTTCAATTAATTTCGATTTTTTCTTTATTTAATATTTTTATAGTTAGAGTTTTAGTTATTTCATTTTAAATTAACTTTTTATTTTTTATCATGTCGTCATTAAATAAGTGTCAGTATTGTGATAGAGTTTTTAGTAGGAAGTCTAACAAAGTCCGTCATGAAATGTCATGTCTGGCTACTCAGACACGGCGTACATGTGTTTCCTGCGATAAGATTTTTAATTCTGAAGCGCAGTGCAGAAAGCATATACGTCGCTGTCAACCAGAAACACCGCTCGTCATGACAAAGCGAAGGCGGTTGGAGGCGGCTATGGGGTCTCTATTTCAGATAGAAACATCATTTGGAGGAGACCTGAAAACTTTTTTCCTTCCATGTTCTGAACCAATCGATGCAGTGGAATTTCTCTGCAATCAGACCGATACTCTATATCGATTGATTTCAGAATTTTGGTCGGAATCAGACGCTCCCCTAAAGTTTAATTTGATATTGGAGGCTACGTATGAAAACGTCAAAGGAGAGACGTGCGATCGTGCCTTCAAAACCAAAAATAAAGCTATCTACAACATCTCTTCCATCTTGGATTGCCTAAGCGGAATGTATGCGAAGATGGCTACTGAGATGGAAGAGATGGCGATGAAGGGTAGCGGTTTGTTCCTTAAAGGTCTTGACGGTCTTCTCTTGAAAATCAATCGATTTAGACCTTTAGGCGCCTCCAGCTATATAGCACTTCCGCCTAAAATTGCAGCTAGAAAAGCTATTATAAATGTCCAAATGATGACGAGCAGTGTATCAAGTATGCAATATTATCACATCTCGTCGATGATCATCACCCAGAACGAGTGAGGAAATATGAAAATTTGCAACACAGGTATAACTTTGACTGCATTTCCTTCCCCACTCCTCTCCAAGAGGTGAAAACCTTTGAGCGACACAATAACATCAGTGTCAACGTTTTCGCCATTGGAGAGACCGGAGACGTGTATCCGCTCAAAGTGGTTAAGGAGGAGAAGGCTGATCATCGTGATCTCCTCCTCACAACGGATGATGGGCGAAGCCACTACGCTTATATAAAAGATTTCAACAAATTAGTGGCTTCGCAGATCTCCGGCCACCGTTTCGCAAAACACGTCTGCAAGCGATGTTTCACCCACTTCAATTTAGATGGGAGAGATATCGCTGAGCGGGTGAGGGAGCACATGGAGTACTGTGGGAAAAATAAACCAACTCGAATCGTACTCCCGGCCTGCGACGATGAGGGGAATCCTCAGAATATATCGTTCATTAACATCCAACGACAAGTGAGGATTCCCTTTGTCGTGTATGCAGATTTTGAATCAATTTTAGAAAAGATTCAGCCGGGAGAGTCGAGATCCTCACAGACGACTCCCTACCAGAGACACCTCCCGATGAGTTTCTGTGTACATGTGAAAATTGCAGAAAACATCCCACGCCACTCGCTGCCCATAGATTTTCCCACTGAACCCTACATCTACACGGGTGAGGATTCAGCGGCGAAATTTATGACATATATCAAGGAAGTGGCGGGGAAGGTGTCTCAGGTGTACTCCATGAAGCGGCTCATGCTACCCCTGACACCATCGCAGAAGGAAGCCCACCTCCGATCCCAATCCTGCTACCTTTGTTCCCGTCTATACACTCCTGAGAATGAGAAAGTGATGGATCACGATCACATCACAGGGATGTATCATGGTCCAGCACATTTCAAATGCAATATCCTCTACCGTACCCCACGTTTCCTTCCCGTCCTCTTCCACAATCTCAGCGGTTACGACGCTCACTTTATCGTCCCAGAGTTGGGGCGTGACTTAAATGAAGAAGAAAAGAAAAAAGTCCGTATTGACGTCATCCCCAACTCTGAGGAGAAATATATCTCCTTCGGAATGACAGTGGGTGCCTTAACCGTTAGGTTTGTGGACTCCTTCCGTTTCCTAGCTTCCAGCCTCGACAGGTTGTCCAAGAATTTACCCAAGCCTAACTTTAAGGAGACGGCTAAATTCTTCCGCTGATCATTTAGACCTCGTGATCAGAAAAGGAGTGTACCCCTATGATTACATGGATTCGTTTGATAAACTTCGGGAGACGGTTCTGCCCCCGAAGGAGGCATTTTATAGTCAATTAAATGAAATGCCCATCTCGGACGATGACTATCAGTATGCTCAAGCGGTATGGGATACATATAGTATCAGAACCCTGGCCGAGTACAGCGAACTCTACCTCAAGGTAGACGTCATGCTCCTTTGCGACATATTTGAAAATTTCAGAGATGTCTGCTTGGGAGCATATTCGCTGGATCCGGCCTGGTACTCGCTTGGGATGCCATGCTGAAGTAAACGGGAGAACAATTAGATCTATTGTCTGACTATGATATGGTCTTAATGATCGAGCGGGGGATAAGGGGTGGCTTGTGCCAATGCAGTCACCGGTATGGAAAAGCGAGTAATAAATATCTGGACCCAAGTCGTGATCCCCAGGAGGAATCGACATACATCGCTTATCTGGACGCCAACAACTTGTACGGATGGGCGATGTCGAAAGAGCTTCCGTCTGGCGGTTTCGAATGGGTTCAGAATCCGGAATCTCTAGATTGGCTCAACTTACCGGAAGACGGGCCTTTCGGCTACATAGTTGAAGCTGATATAGAGTATCCGGAAAGGTTACACAATTTGCACAATGAAATCCCCCTGTTGCCAGAGAATAAAGTTCCACCTGGTGGGAAATTCAGAAAACTTTTAGCCTCTCTGAGCAATAGGGAGAAATATGTTGTACATTTTGTGAATTTACAGCAGGCCATGGGCTTAGGACTAAAGTTAGTTCGAGTACATCGAGCTATCAGATTCCGGCAATCTCAATGGCTTCATAGTTATATTGACCTCAACACAAGATATCGACAACAGGCCACTAATGATTTTGACAAAGACTTCTACAAGCTCATGAACAATGCCGTTTTCGGAAAAGAAAAAGGCGAAAGGGATCAAAAAGGTAGCTGTTAATAACAGGTTATCATTTTCAGATTATCTAACCTCATTGAGTGACGGAAAAGAGTTTAAGACAACTTTTCGTTCGATAATATCGAAGCAACAAAAGCTCTTTTTCGTCTCGCAATGAGGCTAGATAATCTGAAAATGATAACCTGTTATTAACAGCTACCTTTTTGATCTCTTTCGCCTTTTTCTTTTCCTTAGCGTTGTGGATTCGTAGCGAGTACATTTTCGCTCGCAGTCCGACAAACTCGGAGACGGTCACTCCGTTGGCCTCAGCTTTAAATTTCCCCAACATCTTTTTATTGTAAGTCCTATGTGCGGAATGGTCGTGGGAGTAGTCAGACGTATCGAGTTCGTATAAAAATCGTCCGTTTGTATAACATATAATAAACTGTCTGTGTCAGTGTACATAAGTTTTAGTCTCTCTTGTCCGTAGTACGCTAGCATGGAATTGTAATGAAAATCGTACATCCGGACTTTGGAGAGATGCAGAATGGCCATCCCTACATAAATAGGTTTGTTCATCTTGATCTGTTCAAAGTCCAGATGCACTGCCACTAACGATTCGGTGTATATCGTCCTGTCCTTATAAGTTGGTTTCGCTATTAGTCTGTTTAGTCGTCGTTGACTAACTACAAGCTCAATTTTACGTCGTTTTCGCACATCCTCCATAAACTTTCCGAAAACGGCATTGTTCATGAGCTTGTAGAAGTCTTTGTCAAAATCATTAGTGGCCTGTTGTCGATATCTTGTGTTGAGGTCAATATAACTATGAAGCCATTGAGATTGCCGGAATCTGATAGCTCGATGTACTCGAACTAACTTTAGTCCTAAGCCCATGGCCTGCTGTAAATTCACAAAATGTACAACATATTTCTCCCTATTGCTCAGAGAGGCTAAAAGTTTTCTGAATTTCCCACCAGGTGGAACTTTATTCTCTGGCAACAGGGGGATTTCATTGTGCAAATTGTGTAACCTTTCCGGATACTCTATATCAGCTTCAACTATGTAGCCGAAAGGCCCGTCTTCCGGTAAGTTGAGCCAATCTAGATTCCGGATTCTGAACCCATTCGAAACCGCCAGACGGAAGCTCTTTCGACATCGCCCATCCGTACAAGTTGTTGGCGTCCAGATAAGCGATGTATGTCGATTCCTCCTGGGGATCACGACTTGGGTCCAGATATTTATTACTCGCTTTTCCATACCGGTGACTGCATTGGCACAAGCCACCCCTTATCCCCCGCTCGATCATTAAGACCATATCATAGTCAGACAATAGATCTAATTGTTCTCCCGTTTACTTCAGCATGGCATCCCAAGCGAGTACCAGGCCGGATCCAGCGAATATGCTCCCAAGCAGACATCTCTGAAATTTTCAAATATGTCGCAAAGGAGCATGACGTCTACCTTGAGGTAGAGTTCGCTGTACTCGGCCAGGGTTCTGATACTATATGTATCCCATACCGCTTGAGCATACTGATAGTCATCGTCCGAGATGGGCATTTCATTTAATTGACTATAAAATGCCTCCTTCGGGGGCAGAACCGTCTCCCGAAGTTTATCAAACGAATCCATGTAATCATAGGGGTACACTCCTTTTCTGATCACGAGGTCTAAATGATCAGCGGAAGAATTTAGCCGTCTCCTTAAAGTTAGGCTTGGGTAAATTCTTGGACAACCTGTCGAGGCTGGAAGCTAGGAAACGGAAGGAGTCCACAAACCTAACGGTTAAGGCACCCACTGTCATTCCGAAGGAGATATATTTCTCCTCAGAGTTGGGGATGACGTCAATACGGACTTTTTTCTTTTCTTCTTCATTTAAGTCACGCCCCAACTCTGGGACGATAAAGTGAGCGTCGTAACCGCTGAGATTGTGGAAGAGGACGGGAAGGAAACGTGGGGTACGGTAGAGGATATTGCATTTGAAATGTGCTGGACCATGATACATCCCTGTGATGTGATCGTGATCCATCACTTTCTCATTCTCAGGAGTGTATAGACGGGAACAAAGGTAGCAGGATTGGGATCGGAGGTGGGCTTCCTTCTGCGATGGTGTCAGGGGTAGCATGAGCCGCTTCATGGAGTACACCTGAGACACCTTCCCCGCCACTTCCTTGATATATGTCATAAATTTCGCCGCTGAATCCTCACCCGTGTAGATGTAGGGTTCAGTGGGAAAATCTATGGGCAGCGAGTGGCGTGGGATGTTTTCTGCAATTTTCACATGTACACAGAAACTCATCGGGAGGTGTCTCTGGTAGGGAGTCGTCTGTGAGGATCTCGACTCTCCCGGCTGAATCTTTTCTAAAATTGATTCAAAATCTGCATACACGACAAAGGGAATCCTCACTTGTCGTTGGATGTTAATGAACGATATATTCTGAGGATTCCCCTCATCGTCGCAGGCCGGGAGTACGATTCGAGTTGGTTTATTTTTCCCACAGTACTCCATGTGCTCCCTCACCCGCTCAGCGATATCTCTCCCATCTAAATTGAAGTGGGTGAAACATCGCTTGCAGACGTGTTTTGCGAAACGGTGGCCGGAGATCTGCGAAGCCACTAATTTGTTGAAATCTTTTATATAAGCGTAGTGGCTTCGCCCATCATCCGTTGTGAGGAGGAGATCACGATGATCAGCCTTCTCCTCCTTAACCACTTTGAGCGGATACACGTCTCCGGTCTCTCCAATGGCGAAAACGTTGACACTGATGTTATTGTGTCGCTCAAAGGTTTTCACCTCTTGGAGAGGAGTGGGGAAGGAAATGCAGTCAAAGTTATACCTGTGTTGCAAATTTTCATATTTCCTCACTCGTTCTGGGTGATGATCATCGACGAGATGTGATAATATTGCATACTTGATACACTGCTCGTCATCATTTGGACATTTATAATAGCTTTTCTAGCTGCAATTTTAGGCGGAAGTGCTATATAGCTGGAGGCGCCTAAAGGTCTAAATCGATTGATTTTCAAGAGAAGACCGTCAAGACCTTTAAGGAACAAACCGCTACCCTTCATCGCCATCTCTTCCATCTCAGTAGCCATCTTCGCATACATTCCGCTTAGGCAATCCAAGATGGAAGAGATGTTGTAGATAGCTTTATTTTTGGTTTTGAAGGCACGATCGCACGTCTCTCCTTTGACGTTTTCATACGTAGCCTCCAATATCAAATTAAACTTTAGGGGAGCGTCTGATTCCGACCAAAATTCTGAAATCAATCGATATAGAGTATCGGTCTGATTGCAGAGAAATTCCACTGCATCGATTGGTTCAGAACATGGAAGGAAAAAAGTTTTCAGGTCTCCTCCAAATGATGTTTCTATCTGAAATAGAGACCCCATAGCCGCCTCCAACCGCCTTCGCTTTGTCATGACGAGCGGTGTTTCTGGTTGACAGCGACGTATATGCTTTCTGCACTGCGCTTCAGAATTAAAAATCTTATCGCAGGAAACACATGTACGCCGTGTCTGAGTAGCCAGACATGACATTTCATGACGGACTTTGTTAGACTTCCTACTAAAAACTCTATCACAATACTGACACTTATTTAATGACGACATGATAAAAAATAAAAAGTTAATTTAAAATGAAATAACTAAAACTCTAACTATAAAAATATTAAATAAAGAAAAAATCGAAATTAATTGAAAACAAAAAAATTAATCTTAATTTTTTAAAAATTATTATACAATTAAAAATAATAGAAAAACTAATATAGAAGAAAAAAATTAAACAATGAGAAAATTAAAAAAACGAATTGAAAACTAATATAGAAGAAAAAAATTAAACTATGTGAAATTTAAAGACGAATTGAAAAAAAAAAAAAAAAAAGCAAAAAATTAAAATTGAAAACAAAAGAGTTAATCTTAACTTTGAAAAAAATATTAAACAGTTAAAAAAAAATTAAACAATGAGAAAATTACAAACGAATTTATAAACTGATATGGCACAATGAGATAAAACTACACTCCAACCAAAGAGAATAACAGGTTTAAAAAAAAAAAAATCAACTCACACGTATCCAGAAATGTTGCAACTAGCACGATGAGATAATGAGGAAGAGCTCCGCAAAACGGCCCTATTTATAGAAGGAGAATACTCGAATCTGATTGGCTGTGAGGTTCTCCCACCACCCGCCATAGTTCCTCCTCTACCGATCGTAGTACCCCCTCCCACCCGTTATGAAGCGAGCATGAGTCGACCTGCTCTGACCCAAGTCAGGCGATACTCAGGCAAGTCGAACAGAGTACCTGTAGTATTAGTACTAATTATGAATTAGTGTTGATTAAGTATTAATTAATATTCATTAATAAAAATTTATTTCTAAGTTATTAATACCGATTCGTGTACTTTGAAAGTATTTCAAAGCTGTGAAAAGGTTTAACCTCTTTGGCCAGCGTGATAGTCGTTTCGATTTGTTAATATATTTTAGAGATTAAAAGTTCGATAGGAACTTAATGGATTAAAAGTTAATCCTTTTAAGACCATTATTTAACTATCGGAGAATAAAAATACGTAGAACATTGACGAGTTAATCCTTTTAAGACCATTACTTATACTATCAGCTATTAAAAATACGTAGTACATTGAAAAGTTGTTTTGTTTATGTTTCAGCGAGATAAGTAAAGATAGAGTATTACCAGCTCAAAGTCCAAAAGCTATTCAAATATTAGGAAGCCCTACCATTTATTTATGTTTTTGAGATAAACAATTCAAAGTCCAAAAGCAGTTATAGGATTAAGGAACTATGCTATTTATTTATATGTTAGAGATAAACAGTTCAAGGTCCATATTTGTATTTCACCTGGACATAATCCAACTTGTCTATACAAGATGCAACCTGTTTACATGTTGATGCAGTTACATATTGTAAAGGCTATGTAAACATTGAGAAGGTTGCACAAACGCGAAAACAATGTAAAGGTTATGTAACCTTTGAGAAGGTTACAGAGTATAAAGTGGGTACCGGACCCTTCATCGTATAGGTTATGATTATATAACCATAGAGGAGGTTACAGACTATAAAGTGGATACCTGACCCTTCGTCGTATAGGTTATGATTATATAACCGTAGGGGAGGTTACATACTATAAAGTGGATACCTGACCCTTCATCGTTTAGGTTATGATTATATAACCGTAGGGGAGGTTACATACTATAAAGTGGGTACCTGACCCTTCAATTGGTGCAGGAGATAAACCTGGTGGTTAAGCGTGGGTGGATGCTGACCACGTCATTGTAAACAAAATGGCCGCTTAGGGTGGGGGTAATCAGGATGAAGCAATATGATTGTCTGGTTGGAGATTGATAAGAGTAAAAGGGGAGGAGCCTAACGGTCACATGACTAAAAAGGGGCGTGGCCTAATAGTTAAGGTTAGGTCGAGGTGAGACCACGTGGTGGTTAGGGTAGGGTCGAGACAAGACCACGTGGCAGTTAAGGTTAGGTCGAGATGAAAATTCAAATTCAAATTTCCCGCCATAGGTCACGTGACTGGTCACGTGGGCGCGCACAGAAGTGTCCCAGCTCCCCCATTTTCCCTCTACTTATAAATCCAAAAATATTGTCTTCGTGATGCATAAATCAATATTTATATATGCAACCATAAATCCAAAACACATTTACAATGGGTCTCCCCTAGGTAGCCTAGCGACGTACCTGCCATCTGCGGTGCGAGTGTGTATCCGCGTGCATATTGTATATTTGTAAGTACATTACAAATCCGACTAACTAAATAATAAAATATATGAAATGAAATTTATTTATTATCAAAATGTATTTAATATTTAATATTAAACATTGGTAACTATTATAATCTAAACACGAACCTATAACATAGAAGAATAAATTAGTCTCTTAAATACAATCTTAACATGCACAAACAAATACAGATAAATATATCACTCTAAAAATATAGACTCCGAAATAAATAACCGCGAAAGGAGACAACCATGAATATAATACGCATGTACAAATATAAATAAAGAAATTATTCTAAAAACATCAACGTCAAAAATAAATAAATACGGACGTACGTGACTGTAATTCTAATGTGCATGCGAAATATAATGAAAATTATATAGCCTAATGCTAAAAGGCAGGCGTCGAGGTAATAAGAATGATATAGGTAACCAAAATCTCAACGCGAATATGCAATATAGATAAATATCACTCTAAAATATATAGTCATCGAAATAAATAACTGCGAATGCAGACATCCATGACTATAATACGCATGTACAAATATAAATAAATAAATTACTCTAAAACCATAGACGTCAAAAATAAATATATGCGAATGTACGTAACTGCAAGTCTACTGTACATGCAAAATCTAATAAAATTATATAACCTAATACTAACAAACGTAGACGCCGAAATAATAAATCTGAATATAGGTTATGCACATACGAATATAATATAAACAAATAAATTATTCACGGATAAATAAAGTGAGTTTGGACGTGAATAAATTAATAAATCCGAATATAGCGACTATAATAAACCTACATAGATGTGTATAAATAAATAATGAACTTAGTAACAAAAACTTAGAAAGATCGGCAATCCGAACGAATGACACAAGGCGAATATTAAATCTGTAAAATGGAAACAGTGACATATTTAACATATGAGCATAAAAAGAACATTCATTTACAAATAAACAACGTGAATACCAGAGCTAAGCCATTCAATTGACTCCCTATCAGTTATATACAAATAACTACGGTGGCCGTGTCAGGATTACGTGGCGCTGGTAAACAACAGGAAAGGATTACAGCGGCCTGCCAATTAACAACAAATGACCCCTCAAGTCGTTTTAAGCATAACATTGACTTCGTGCCTGTTTTAAATAATATCACTAAATTTTGCAATAGTTAACAATATCCATTAAATGAGACAATATAAATATATTATATTTATATTGTTGATACAAAAACATTATATTAAATGAGACGGACGTAACGTTCACGAATATTTCCTCACCCGGGGCACCAAATGTTCAATACTGGGGGGCCCGTATATGCCTTATAACCGGGAAACCCCGTTCTTGTATATAAAAAAAATAAAGTTGTGAATATTCATGAACGTGAAAGAAAAATTAAGCCATCTCATGTTAATATAGGTTTATTGGGCATTAAATTGTTTCCCTGAAAGGGTATTAACGTTAGTGAGTTAATTCAATTGATACTAATCAACTTATTGAACTAATTAACTATATTGAACTATAAACTAATTAACTGGTTAACAGAGATTTGGGGGGGGGGTCTCATATTATGAAGGATGGCTTATCTGAATGGACGTCGCCTTGAGGTCCCATTACATCCTTCTGTGCCGCGCCTCCGTCTCCGTCTCCGTTACATGTCTCCGTCCGGGGTAGTGAGGCTCGGGAGCTGATTATAGCGAAAGCTATGCTTCAGATGCAGCTTGATCACGGCGTGATACCTCTGTCTCCAGTGGCGGCCGTCTTGCAAGTGGGGAGAGAGAAGCCTCTACAAGCGATAAGCTCTCCTGAAGTGAGGCTTAATCCCGCTGGGCGGCCTCCTCCTGGCGCGTCCGCGGCGCTGTTTGGCCGCCGTCGCTAGGGGGGGACAAATATAAGACCAGGGGCCCCTAGAATGAGTGTATAAAAAAAAAACCCGGAAAATTGGGCCAGGTGAAGGAATCGGAGGCCGTAAATCCGGCAATGGGCCTGCACAGACTGGAAGACAGGAGGGATATAAAAATGCTTAATTTGGACTCAAAAGCAAAATGCATTCCTAACCACCCACTGAAGGATCGTGTAGGTCAAAGGATACGAAACCGTATAAAAAGACAAAGCTTCCTACACAAAACACGTTCAATAAAAGCAGAACTTCAGTTGGCAGAAATTCAACCTGAAATAAAGAAGGCAACAGACGACTCCCCACCATGGTTGTCTCCTTGCAGACCCTCAATCTTTCCAACTATTCCAGGGATTAGAAAGAAAAGCGACCAGGATCAATTGGAAATTAGAGCTCGAGCACTCGAATATATGAACTCAACCTACCCAAAAAACTTGTGGACCAGAATCTATACGGATGGTTCAGCCGAAAATGCTACTAGAAATGGAGGCGGAGGCATTCACATGGAATTTCCAAATGGTCATGTGCTGCAGAAGGCGATTCCTATGGGGTTCAGCACTACAAACTACAGAGCCGAGAAAGGTTCTTTACTGGAGGCCACGAGAATTTTAATAGACCTCAAGAGGAGCCAGAAATCAAAAATTGTTTTTCTGACCGATGCAGCAGCGGTTTTTTTAAACCTGAAGTCCAAATGGAAAGCGAGGCAGATATTGCTTGCCTCTGAGTTGGAACGCCTTACAACTGTATATGAGCAAGTCACCCTGCAGTGGATTCCTGGGCACTGTGGAATACAGGGAAACGAGCTGGCTGATAAACTTGCCAAGGAAGGTTCCAAACTTCCTCAAATCACCTCCATACCTCGACTGGAGGAAGTTAAAACTATAAATAAAGTATCAATTCAGCAGAGGTGGAACAATCAACATCCAGACTTTAAACCCCAGGATCCTTACTACTTGCTTTCCAGAAAAGAACAGGTTTTAATTTTCCGTCTCAGAACTGGTCATAATCGGCTTAACTCGTATCCCCACAAAAAATTTAAAATTGGCCCAACTCCTTTGTGTGAATGTGGAAGAGGCGAACAGACTACAGAGCACATTCTACAGTCATGCATAATTATGGAGGAGCAACGGAGGCAGAGGTGGCCTCAACCTACTGACTTGGTGACCAAGATAAACGGCGACCTGGAGGATCTCAGAAGTACCGCCGACTTTATTCTGTCATTCCCTGACTTGGCCTGAATGGGAAGATCGAATAAGAAGAAGAAGACTGGTTTCTTCTCGCATTGAACTAACAATTAACGAAAGATAGGTAGCATGTTTTTAGGTAAACGGTTTAAGGGTCAGGGTTTTTCCAGCAATGCCGGTGAGTAATTGTTTTTTCTGTTATAGATGGGAATAAATTTAAGATTGGACTATTGGATATATTTATTTGGTCATTTAAGCAAAAATCTGGATTGGATTTGAAGGATTTTATTATTTAAAGTGCTTAATATATATTTAATTTGAGACTGTTTTCAATGTGATGTATTAATTTAACTCCTCAGTCTTTGATGAATTTATGATTATTTTCATTTAAATGAATTGCAAAGTTGGAATTATCTGTCTTATTATTATATGCACGTATGTGTTCCTTTAATCTCTGATTTAGCGATCTTCCAGTTTTTCCCGTGTATTTGGCTGCACAATCATTACAATTTAGTTCATATACTCCGCTTTTTTGAAAAGGGTCTACTTTGTCTTTAGGAGAAGAGAAATATGAGGATAGGGTTTTTTCTATTTTAAATGCAGGGTTTAATCCTAGTTGTTTCAATTCATTTCCGACTTCGGCGAATATAGGGCCGTAATATGGAATCAAAACATAATGTTTTGGGATGGGTCTATCTTCGGGGGTTGTTGCATAGATACCGTTAATTGTCTTTTTTTGTATTTGTTTTTTTAAAATATGATTGATAGTGGTTTTGTTGTACTCATTATTTTTTGATATGGAATATTGTTTATTTCAATTTTGTTATTATAGTTCTTTTTATTTAATGGTATGTTCAAAAGATAGTAAATCAGGCTATTAAAGGATGCGAGTTTATGTGCTATCGGTCTCCTAGCACCATTTTTTATAACGAAATCCGTTGTATATTTATCGGTTTGTATATTTTTGTAGGCCATATAGTCGGGGAGGTAGCGGATTCATCTCAATGAGAGTGTATTTTTTATTATCCGGTATCAATATGCTGTTTTTTATTAACTCGCGGACTTCGGTGGCAAATCTATTCATGGGATTTTTGATATTAGGAAAACCGTTTTTGTTTATGAAATAATAAACTTTCTTCTTATAGTTATCTCTTTCTAGAATTACTGTCGTATTTCCTTTATCTGCTTTTATGATTACGAGATTATTTTCGCGTACTTTTTCTGACAATACAGGTGCTGGTTTTATGTTCTGCTGATATATTTTTATTGGACCTATTGATTTTTTCTATTTCGGTTTTTAGTGCATACGGATTTGGAAATAGAGTCGTTATTATATTTTACTAGACCGGTTTCGATATGAACCGCAAGATTTTCAAACATTTTTGAGTTTACAGGTGAATTTATGGAGTGTAATTTTCATTACCCCAACTATATTGTGAAATATTGTAATTTTCCCCAACTCTTTTGAAGTTGAACTTTTCACTAACAATTGCAAATGTTGACACTTGACAAAAATAATTTTTTTTTCTATTCAAACACAATGTTGTATCTATAAAATTCCAATTTCCTACACAAAAGGTATGAATAAATCCATAAACAGAAAACTTTTAGCTCCAACATATAATGAACAAGTCCTCAAGTATTATTTGCCAAAAAATTCAAGTAATGAGCCCCAAAGAGGAACTTGTATTGGAGGCATATCTTCAAAGATTGTTCATCCACTTCTTCTCTCATGGAGCTCAAGAACTTCACAACTGAGGATTTATGGAAACCAATCACAGGAGAATAACTAGACTCAGCATTTTTCTGCTGACTGCATAAATACCCCTCCCTTTACCACTTAGTGGATAATTAGTTATTGATAGTCAGTTAGATATAATCGCTTAGCGTGATAGCTCAATAGAAATAATAGTTCAATTTAAGTTCATTGTAACCATTTTGATAAATAAACTTATTTTTTAAGTTCAAGTGATTTAATTGTCGAAGGGCTAATTTCCACACACACAGTCGGTTGATTTTATTTATTTATTTATAAACCAGTACATAAGATACATAGTACGTAGTACATTGTATAGTCCTACAGAGGTAAACAAGATTACCTGTTCGTAGGTCTGGTGATATTTAAAATTAATACTTAATGCTTTACAAAACTTAAAACTAGTAAGATAAAATAGAAAATTAGCAGTTTAACAATTATTAGAAATTTCTCTCATATATTTTATTACTCACAACAGAAAACAATGAAATTACGCACATAATTTTATTGCGCATTAACAGCAAAATAACATTAACATTAACAATCTATATTTTTAGATATTTCCTAATCAAGTGCTTACAAGTTATAGACAATCCAATCTCTCAATTTTCTTCTTCTAATTTTTGTACATTTTATTATTTTCAGTTCATTCGGGAGTTTGTTGAAGGCTTTAATAGCATTAATATAACTGCATTTACTGCTTATTGATTTTTTCTGATCAGGAATTTGTATCCATTTATTCCTATTTATACTTTTATTTGATTCAAACTTTTCTTTTAGTACATCATAGTGATATAATAGTGAGTTAAAAGTATATAATTGTGCAAAATTCAAAGGATTACCCTGTATAATAAATTTATTCTTATATATAATTTTTAATAGTCTAGTTTGAAGTCTTTGTAGCAAGTTAATATAGATGCTATAAGCTCCAACCCAAGCAATGTTACCATAATAAACTAAACTATGGAAAAAGGCATAGTAGATTTTCCGTAGGGTATCAGTTTGCATGATTTTTGATAGTTTTTTCATTAGAAACGGTAAATATTTAATTTTATTCAATATATATTCTACGTGTTTGTCAAATTTTAAATTGGAGTCAAAAATTACACCAAGGTATTTGACTTGGTTTTTCTGTTCAAGAATAGTATTATTTATATGAATATTTAGATTATTTGGAATACTATTACAATAACTGCCAAAATTCATATAAAACGTCTTCTTTAGGTTGAGTGATAGCTTATTATTAGCTAACCATTCTGAGATTTAATTTAAAAGTGTGTTCATTTTGTATTCAACAATATCCCATGTTTCTGCAGTTGAAATAACAGTAGTATCATCGGCATTTGATAGAATTGAGTTATCTGGCATTTTACACAATAAATCATTTACATATAAAATAAATAATAATGGACCAAGAATAGTTCTTTGCGGTACCCCTGTTGATATGGTCAAGAATTCACTTACTGCTCCATTTACTTTTACCCTCTGCTTCCTATCGCAAAAATAGCTTGCAAGCAAGTCCAAGGTAAGTCCCCTAAAACCATATCTACTTAATTTTTTAATCAAGATTTCATGATTAATTGTATTGAAAGCTTTTGCAAGATCAAGAAATGTTATTGCAATTGGATTGTTTGTATCTATTTTATTCAATATAAGACTTGTTATTTTACTTAGTGCATCCTTAGTGCCCATTCTTTTTATAAAACCAAATTGGTTAGTTGATAAAATTTTATGTTTCTGTACAAATTTAAACATCCTATTGAAAATAATTTTTTCAAAAATTTTATCTAAATTGGAAATAAGTGATATAGGCCTATAGTTCGAAGGAGAATCTTTATCCTCTTCTTTAGGTATAGGCTTTATCTCTGCACACTTAAGGCTGTCCGGCCAACTAGCTAGTCCTATACACAGATTTATCAGATGTGCTAGCGGGTTTACAATGAAATTAATTAATGTCTTGAGAGTATTAGCGTGAATTCCATCAACACCACCTGATTTTGGTTTTAGATCTTGAATTATTTTTATAATTTCTCGTTGGTTCGTCGGAAAGAGGTATATGGCTTCTAAGTTTCTTTGAGGTAGATGGAGCACCGAATTTGGGGGTAACAGAATCTTATTAGATAAGGCTTTACCAACATTTGTAAAGTAATCATTCAGAGTTAGAAATCTCAGAAGGATCAGATATTACAACTTTGTCTTGGTTACATATAATATAGTCAATACTGTCATTCTTACTCGAATCTTTTCCTAAAATATTGTTTATAGTTTTCCAAAGTTTTTTAGGACTATTTCTTTAGTATCGTCTAGTATTTTAGCCTGTTTTATAACTTTATTTAAAACATTAAGGTAAGTTTTAAATTCATTTTTTAGTTGGTCATTTTTTGGATCTAGTTTCCAAATTTTATAAAGATGTTCTTTTTTATTTCATGATTGAATAATAGCACTAGTTATCCAGGCACTTCTTTTTATAGATTTATTAGTATGCTTAATATTCTTTATTTCAGTAGCATTTTTGGTACAGAGCTTGATATTATCAATAAGTATTTCAGTAGCCTGATTTGGGTCATTGATTGATAAAATATTATCCCAATTGAGTGTTCGAGCATATTTTAACATTTTGGAATAATTTATAATAGTTTTGTATAGATAGGTTTTTTCTTTCTAATTTTACCAATTGCAACAAAAAGAGAGTAATGGTCAGTTAGATAATTTAGTAACTTATAAGTTTTAGTTTTGAAAGAAACTCTTTTGATAAATATGTTATCAATACAAGAGCCCCCACAATCATTATTATCAGATGTTCTAGTCACACCAGTGAAACCAGGATAAAAACCTGCTTCCAATAAGTTATGCAGATGTTCCTGACTGCCAATGTTATCGTCCAAGATATCAATATTGAAATCACCTAGAATTAAGTGATTCTTAAATTTTTTTTAGACTCCAGCATTTGCTTCAAATTGAATACAAAATCACTTTGGGTAAAAGAATGACATCTGTAGATAGCAGATATTTCTAATTGTTGATTATTTTCAATTTGTATTTTTGAATTAATAATTTTTAGTTTACCATAGGACATAATTGTAGTGTTTTCAATGATTGTATTATGTATATAGGTAACCACACCATCTGATTTATTTATATTGCTGTTATTGCAGTGCATTTTATATTCATCAATTTCAAACAAATTCGGATATTGTAAATACCATGATTCTGAACATATGATAATTGATGGTTTTATGTCTAAACTTTTAATATGTAGTAATAGTTTTTCAAAATTTGCATTTAGACTTCTAATATTAACACATAAGATGAATTCCTATAATTAGACCTTTTAAAGTGTTTATTAAGTGAGATGGTGTCTAGGAATACTTTTTCTGGAGGTATTGCAGAATTTTGTAGGTCATTCAATAGATTTACAGTGGCATCATCCATCATTATAGAGTGTATAATCACTCTGAGAACAAAAATATAAAACAACTGAGCCATATACGTATGAACATCAACGCACCATTTTGATCCATTTGTGTTATAGAATTTGTTTTCTATAATTCAGCATGGTTATATTAATTGTGGGTTCTCTGTTTTCAATTATGTTAGTATTTGGGAATATATTTTCATTTTATTAATCTTACTTTTTTAGAATTACTATAAATGGGATCCGGATAGATTCAAGGATACTGAAACGATAACGAGATTTAGAGAAATGGTGGATAGAAAGCTGAGAGGTGGTGCAGAATCAGAGAAGCTATCTCTAAGTCTGCAGAGGAAGTAATATAAGAAAAGAAGGATTTAAGATATAAGGAGAGAGTAATTAGAAAAAAGTTAGTTAGTGCGTTGCGGGATTTCCACATCCCAAACAAATTAATAAAATTGATAAAAGTGACTATGAATAATAGCAACTCGAAAGTTCTCTTCAATGGTTTTTGTCAGTGATGCCTTTCCGATCTCAATTGGTGTAAGACAGGAAGATGCATTGCACGGGATAGTGAACAAACTCAATGTTAGAGGAATCGTAATTTACTCCTTGAATCAAATCTGCTTGAGACATTTCAAGAGTTAAAAGCCGAAGGAGAGAAAATTGGCCTCACTGTCAATGAAAGTAAGACCAAGTATATGTATGTCAGTCCAAATGGCAATTCAACGATAGACAAAAACAAAGGAATAGAAGGCTATTGTTTCAAAAGAGTGAAAACGTTTACTTACCTAGGGGCAGAGATTAATCAAGAAAATAGAATAACTGCAGAGATTGATAAAAGAATTATGGCTGGGAACCGCGCCTATTAAGCCAATATTAAACTTTTCCGTTCATCCTTATTGTCACGAAAAACAAAAATAAATTTGTACAAAGTGTTAGTGAGACCGGTTGTGGCGTACACTTCGGAAACATGGACCCTATGCAGTGTCACTATTAAAATGTTAAAATATTTGAAAGGAAAGTACTCAGGAAAATTTATGGGCCTGTTCTTGACAAGGGGGAATATCGAATACGAAAAAACATTGAGCTGTACGGCGAATGTGACATCGTTAACTTTATAAACATGGTTAGGCCATATAATGAGAATACCAATAAAGATCTTGTTCACCCCTTTGCAAGGCACAAGAGGTAGAGATCGCCCGAGACGACGATCATTGCATGACGTAGAAGGACATTTGCGTACGCTGGGAATAACAAATTGGAAGAGAAAGGCATTGTGCAGAGAGCAGTGGTCTGATGTCATAAGAGAAGCCAAGGCCCACCCCGGACTGTAGTGCTGTCCAGTAAGTAAGTATAAAGTTTGATAATGTATTAATCTATATAAAGAGCCTGAAATTAGAATATTCCTCTCAACAAAAATCCATATATGAAAATTTCGTTTTAGAATAAATAAATGCCCTATCATAAATTATATAAGTTCCAAAACTAGGTAAAAATCATTTATTAATTAAATTAAATAAATATAAGAAACACCAAAAATATTATGATAAATTCATAGCATAAATAAAATATAACCCAGTCAAACTCCTAATATGTAATCCAAGAGAAGTAATTGTATTTTTGATTTCGATATCACAGACTAACCTAACTTCGGGCAAACTTGGGTACGTTCGGCACATTCGATGTACAAACAGGTCTTGTAAATTGTAGACCTCCGTCATTTTGGGAAAACGATTCTGGAGTAGTACCAGATAAATATTCTAATTTCAGTCTCATTACCAAGATTAATAAATGATCAAACTCTAATACTAAAAAAGTAAGAGGAATAAAATGAAAGATAATGAAAGTATATTCACAAATACTAACATAATTAAAAAATATAAACCATAATAAATATAACCATGCTGAATAATAAGAACAAATTCTATAACACAAATCAACTGACCGTAAGTGTGTAAATTAGCCCGTCGACCACGAAATTTCCGAAGATTTTGAAAAATGTTTATTCCATCCCGATCTCAACTCAACTGAAAAGGACCTGTTGGGGGTTTGTTTATCTCTTGAGCGAGCATAGATAGCGGAAGTCGACATCTTTAATCTGATTAACGCAGTAATCATTTAAATTACGATAAGGTCCCGACCTCAACTGACAAGGATCCGGTGGTTTGAGTATTTGTTGTGGGCATGCACAGCAAGAAGTACAGTCAGGTCTTAAAAATCTAGACCTCCGTCATACTGGGGTCATGATTCTGGAGTTTTACTGAATAAAGGAAATCGCTAATTAAAATAAAATAATATAGTTTAAAATAGCGGTATGTTCAATATATCATTGTAAAATATCGATATATATTGGATGTTAAGATATCGATAGAAAATATCGTTTTAAATTTCTTGGTGTTCTAGGAAGAATTAGAAGTTTTCTTATGAGATTTGTAAAGTGAATCTTCCATGTATTTTATTATAAATCTTACATTGTTAAAATATAATGGCTACATTTCGAGGCAAATGTCCCATCTTTAGGTCATTGTATTGCATCTAATTATAAAAAGACGCATATATATAATTATACATATTACCATAATGTATTCCATCTATTACCATATACATATTACATACATGTCATTTGTAGATTAAAATTAACACTTTTAAACTTTCTTAAATAGTCTACATTGGGATGAGGGTCACATCATTATTTCTATAGCATTATTATTTATTTGTTTTAATTTAAGAACATAATAATTGTTAAATTATATAATGTGTCTTATATATATATATATATATATATATATATATATATATATATATATATATATATATATATATATATATATATGCAATGCAATGACCTGAAGAAGGGACATTTGCCTCAATACGTTAGTAATGTGTTAAAGTGCAGGAGGATGGTGGGAAGACTGAGCTTAATCATTTTTACTGGAATTTTGTCTTGACCATAGTCATTCGTTCAGGATTTAAGTACTGAAACAATTAAATCATCAGGAATAATGTGAAGGAAAAAAAAGCAATAAGAATTAAATGGGAGTTTGAGGAGTAGAAAAAAGAAGAGGGTGGACCTGAGACTCATTCGAAAGAGGATTAGCGAAAACTGAGTAAAACTGGGTATGATGAGTGGATTGGAAATGTACAATGAATAAGTCAAGGGAATTTGCCAGACATATTTTATCAAGAGTGTTGGAGAGGAGATTTGAATTAAAGTCACCTACAATTATAAGGTTATTATAAAGAGGAATATAGGTAAGAAGGGAGGATTCAAATATTGGATCGAATTTAACTGGAGGAGGGTAGCATGTAGACTACAATGTATAGGATAGAAAATGAAGGAGAGAACATTTCAATGAATAGGTACTCTAGGTCTGAAGTGTCAGGAGGAGATTTGAATAAGATTTTAACTCTCAGACTGTAAGGTGGGTGTTGAAGAACTTCGTAGCCCAACTCGTGCAGTTGTCGTAGCGTTGGTTGTGCAACGTGTGGTCTGGCATTATCATGGAGAAGGATCGGCCCCTTCCGATTAACCAATGTTGGACAAAGATGCTGCAACTTCCGATTCATATTGTCAATTTCTTGACAGTATTTGTCGGCAGTTATAGTCTCGCTCCGATTGAGAAAGCTGTAATGGATAACACCGCCAGTATACCACCAAACTGTAACCATAACTTTTTTGGGTGCAGGTTGGGCTTTGGGAAATGTTTTGGTTGTTCATCTTTGCCCAGCCATTGTCTACAACGCCTTCTGTTGTCGTACAAGATCGATTTTTCATCGCACGTCACAATGCGATCGAGAAATGGATCATTTTTGTGACGTGTTAAAAGCATGGAACAGATTTCAAAGCGGCAATTTTTTTGATGGTCATTTAATTGGTGTGGCACCCATTTGATCAACTTTTTTACCTTACCAATTTCCTCCAAGTGGCGTACGACGGTGGATTGGTTCATGCCGAGGTCTGCCGCCATTTCTCGGATGGTTTTGGTTGGGTCTTCTTCCCCTATTGACCTCAGCTGGTCGTCATCAACTGAAAAATGGCGGCCACGACCTTCCTTGTCTTCAAAGTCAAAATCTCCACTGCGAAATTTCTGGAACCAACGCTGCACCGTGCATTCGTTAATAGTCCCCTGACCCCACACTTCATTAACATTACGAGCTGTTTGCGCAGCGCTGCGCCCTAATTTAAATTTGTAAAAATAAATTTGACGAAAATTCCACTTCGACATTTTCAATTTACCAAATCAATTACTCGAGAAGCAGAATCATACTACTACAGTGGGTACGAAAGACATGTGTATGGCACAGGTTTTGTTGTAAACAGACGTTTTTACCAACTTATCTTGGACTTGAAAATAATCAGAGTATGTGGTACATTCCATATATATTTAATAGTAATTGCCCATGCCCCAACAGAAACTGGATTGGAAACGGAAAAGGATGAATTCTACAATTTGCTCAAGGCATCTCTACATCAATGTCCTAATCATGACATAATGCTAAAGTCGGACACGAACAGTTACTGTTGAAGTAGAATGTAATATATTATTTTTCAAACAACAGTTTTCAATAAAAAAAATTATGGAAATAAAAGTTAATATTCAAAACTTATAAAATATAGTAAGCGCAATGAAAAATTGGTGTATCTGAAAATTAGTATAACTGAGAAAATTAGGTTTGAATTGTGGTTGCAGAGGTAAAGTAAGCAGAGCTAATTTCTTAATTAAATTGGTCATATTATGAATTTTTATTAGTGACGTCACATATTCAGTTAGGTCTTTTTTTGGCATTGCAAAGGAAATAATAAAACATGTTTAAATACAACAAACCCCCAAATTCGCAGATATGCCACTTAGGCATTGCACCAACGCACAGTGGGTCAAACAGGGACTTTAGCCAAAAAAATTCAAATATTTAATATTGAAATGGAAATCGTTCATATGTAACTATGAGAAAAAAACAATTATGATTGATGGTAAATTATAGCGCAAAATCGATTTTAAAAAAGTATAGAAATTGTCGGGCATGGTTGAATGTCTTGCCTAATTTTTAATTCAGAAACCATCTGCGAAAACAAACATAGTGTTATTTTTTGTACAGGGAGTTCCAGTCAACTGAATTACTCGGGTCTGTTTGTGAAATAATTTGAATAAAAAAACAATTGGGTACAACTTTACAAGAGGGGCGCTTTATCACTGGTACTCCGATCACTCTGGTCGACTTCCGTACACTACGATCGCCCAAGAAATAAACAAAACAGCAACAGATCCTTTTCAGTTGAGGTCAAGGTCTTACTGTAATTTCAATTATTAATGCTTTAAATAGATCATAGCTGACTTCCGCCCGCTACACTCACTCAAGAGATAAACAAACCCCAAAAGTTCCTTTTCAGTTGAGGTCGGGTCCTTACTGTAATTTTAAATTATCACTCCTTTAAATTATTACTACAACTTTCCCAGATCACCAGAAGTCGACAGCACTAACAATTTTAAATAATATGTAACTAAGGTAGTAATAATTTTAATAATTGAAATGAATAAGAATGTTACAATTGAATGAAAAGCAGTTAGTTAGTACAAATGGCGCTAGAGTATGCTAGTCCGGCGACCTTCGGGTAAGATCGGGAGTACCAGTGATAACGCACCCCTCTTGTAAAGTTGTACCAACAATTGAATAACAGAGGATATTTTTGAGTAATGCAAACTGCGTTATATGAGCTAACTTCAACTTGGATTGATGAATGAATAATTAAGAAACATTTGCATAGTGATGTGATAATTGCAGTAAAAATGCAACTTTTTCTAATTTTTTCGTTCATCAACCTGAGACGAAGTTAGCACAGATAATGCAGTTTGCATTTTTTCAACAATATCCTATAATTCAATTGTTTTGAAATGAAGTCAAATCATTTCCCAAACAGTCCAGAGTATTTCAGTAGACCAGAACTCCCTATGCAAAAAATAAAACTGTTTCCACAGATGATTTCTGAATTAAAAATTAGGCAATACATTTAGAATATAAATATAACAGCCACAAGACATCCTATCGTGTCCATCAATTTCTGTTCCTTTTTTTTAAATTGATTTTGTGCTTTAATTTTCTTTAATATACAAAGAATCAAAATTTGTTTTTTCATAGTTACATAACTTCAGTAGCTTCCATCTTAGCTGAAAATTTGTACTCACTGATGAATGAACACATGAGAGAAAATACAAGGATTTATTGTTTTTTTTTTACTTGTCTTATTGAATCATTAGTTTAAACAATCGAGGCTAATCTCTCGGATCAAATGTCACTAACCAGTTTAGTTTGGATACGAACGATTTCCAATTCAATATTAAATATTCAAAATTTGAATTTTTTTGTGCCATAGTCGCTAATCGACTCACTGTGTGATGGTATGTTTTCCATTATTAATTTATATTTAATATAATAAAAAAAAATAAGTTCAATCATTAAAAGGATTTTTTTTTAAAATAACTTTAAACTAACCTCTGAAGAATAATCCATAGTGAATCGTTTACTTATTGTTTTCTTAGACAAAATATTCCAGGCATCACCTTCTGGGTAATAAATCCAAGGTAATCCAGAACTGCTGAGTTTTTTAATTTCTCTAAACAATCTACAAGGCCCTCTGAGATAATCTTGATAAAGATTAATCACACACATATTACTCACAAACTGGCAATTGATAGAGTCATTCATCTAAATTACAACATAAATTATTAAAGAATATGTAATTATTTACATTCACATTACATAAAAATGATATTCATTGGCAAAATACAAAACTATATTTAATTATGTAACTAATTAAAAAAACAAATATTTTTTTTTTAGTTAACCTAAATAAGCTTGTTAATTATTGAGAAAAAAATAATAAAAAGCAAATATTTATAGTAAAATATGAACCAAATGATAAAATATATATTTGGAAGAGGGCAAAAACATATCTGCTCGCAGCTTCTAACCTGTTCGTTTTTATGAGCTGCTGAATCAGTACTGTTGGTTTTTTTTAATTTGGGGTGATTGACTAAAAAAATAAATAATGAAAATAACATTAATAAAGACGCATATTCTTCAAATAATGTAAAAATAAATGAGATCTTATATTGTGTATATGCATGATAAGACAATGACTTTAGAATTAGGTTCATTAAATAAATAAATTACACAAGAAAATAATTAATTTATTTCAAATCTTAAAGAAAAATATAACACAAATTATAAAAATAAATTAAAAGCAATTTTGTCAGCCATATACAGAAACTACTATCGGTTATTTATAAAAAATTAGCAAATAAATAATAAATACTAATCTCTCCTATATAACAAAGCAAAAATTAGAATTAAATACTCTATTGGATTAACTAAAAGAAAAACTACTTGGCAAGCCATAAAAAACATAGTAAGAAAATATAAAACAAGTTTAAAACTGGTGATGCAATCAATTCACTATAACTAAACCATGCATTCAAAACCACTATGTATAATAACTTAATACTACTATCTACAATGAGTAAAATGATAATTAAAACTAATAGAAATAAAAAAAATATATAAGTTGGGCAAACATATTGACACAAACACAGGCAGCAACAGAAATGTAGCTTAAACCTAATGTAAAATGGAGATAATACTGTCCAAAGAGGCCATAGCTTTAGATGCTGTTATTGTAGAGTGAATGCGGCTTAAAATATTCCCCTTTAATAGCGGCATGTAAGAAGCGCACATTGGGTTTGACGAGTAGGCTTGATCTTGTAATATGCTGGTACGCAGCCGGTTTGCTGCTGAAGTTGTGGGCAATATCTTCTGATAATGGTATGCTGGTTGTAAACTCTGGCGCTACCATGTCTGTAGAACCTGGTGGTGTAGTGTCTGTTGATACTAGAGAATAGACTACAGTTTTGACGGACATATCCATATCTTCTTGTAACAGGAACGTAGGCTTAATTCTATCTATAAAGACTGTCAACGATGCTCAGTCTTGTTGCTTGATCGTATATATCTTCTCATCCTTTTGTATGACCAGATGTGGACCCATACATGGTGGTTGCAGAAGGTTCTTAACTCCTTCCACGTGCACTTATAAAAGTTCTTATGTGCAAAGAAAGGTCTTAGGGGCGCCTTAAACTCTGCTAGTTGTACATTTTTCGTTACTTCTTTAAGTCTTTGGATGCTCTCACGCACAGCACCAGAGGTGTTTCTGATTGAAAAAAATTCTCCAGGTAGTCTAAGAGTCTGACCGTATGTATACAGCTTCAGCAACGCTCACATCCATTCCTGCTCTGACAGAACTGCGAAGTCCCAGGCGTAACATTGGAAAATTGTCTAGCCAAGGCTGATTGTTTAGATGGCAGTCAGCGCTGCTGTAGAGTATTGTGGGCCACAGTCATTAGACTGTGGGCGATATGCAGTGCTGTGAATCTGTTTGGTTCCCATGAGGTTTGTAAGACTTCAGAACAATGATTCAAACTGACGGCCTTGGTCAGTAGTCAATTTTGAAGGAGTTCCGAATTTTGGTGTCCAGGTGATGTAAATGGCTGACACTACTGTCTCAGCAGTGATATCAGGAATAGGGACAGCTTCAGGCCAACGAGTAAACCTTTCAATCATAGTCAGACAATATTTATTTCCTCGGGACTTTGGTAAGGATCCTATCAGGTCCAGGTGTAGTCTATTAAGAAGGTTAGCTCAGACCGCTTATCAGTTATGAAAAGGCGGTGTCGAGATGGTGCAGTGCTGGGTTTCGCCATCGCCAGCACTGCATCTAGTTTTCCGGAGAAACATCTTGTTTCAATTATGTTTTCCATGTGCAGGGTCCCTCGCATTTCCTTGCTTTATCATGGTAGAAGCACGGCCATTTAGAATCTGCTGTTTCTACTCTATAATGACCTGAGTTATGTATTAGATGTGATGATATTTTGCATATTTGTTAAGGGATGCCATTGGGTAATCATTGAAGATGATTATTCCCCATTTCTTTATGTAAATGAATAAAAAAAAAAGATACCTTTTAAATCCTCAAAATTGGACACTTCTCCAAGAGCCTGTTTTGTGTTTGCCATTATTTACTAACTAGTCAATATATATAATAATAAAAATAAATTCTTTATTTATTCCGGGACCACGTCTCTTTAAAGTAATATTGTAGGCAATATTAGTTCAGCATTAAAGTCTTATGAGTAAAAAAATAAAATAAAAATAATTAAAAAAGAACAAAAGAATGAACAAATAATAAATTGAATAAATAAATAAAGGAATAATAAAAAAAAAATTATAATAAGTCATAATGACATAACTTTTAGGCCTTTAAACAAAAAAGGAATTTCCGATATTAATATATTAAAAGTAAATATAGTTTAAAAAAATGAATTAATAATAATTGGAAAAGTAAAAATAATGTATTAATACATAATTAGATACAAATTTTAATTGAAGAATACTTATTGTCAATTTTTTTGGAGCCGAATGGTCAGGAAGTGACTGAATAGACAGGATTTGAAAGTGGGAAGAGTATTGGAGCGACAGATGGAAGGAGGAATGGAAATGGAGTTCCATAAGGATGAGGATCGGATAAAGAAAGATCTGTCAAAAGCTATGGATCATCGGTGGGCCATTGTATATAAATCTGAAGGCTATGAATGGATATAGCGGGAATGAACAGAGGATTCGAATTCAAGGAAGTCGAAGATGTATGATGGACGGGGGATTGGATGACTTGGTAGAGAAAGGATTCCAGGAAATACGACGGTAGGAAAAGTAAAGCCACTTCAACTCTTCATAAAATCAAGAAACAGAGGCGTCCCTCAGGGTCCCAAAGATGAATCGTACAAAGCATTTTATTTTTGCCTCAAGGTCCTCAGTGACGCCCCCATAGACCTTAAAGTAGTAGTAAAGGTGGGGGAATATTAAGGAGGTAATTAGGAGTTTTCAGGTTTCAAATGGGAATAAGTGACAAAGATGATTTAGTCGCTTTAAGGGAGAAAAAGTACGACGGGAGATTTCGAAAACATGGTTTTTCCAGGACAGAATTTGGCCAAAGATGATTCCAAGGTATTTGATGGTTGGATAGAATTTTATAGGATTTTGTTTAAGAAAAGAATTGGGATATGAGGAACAGTTTTGAGGAGATGACTGGAACCTATTATTAATGCTTTTGTCTTCTCTGCATTTTTATTTCTTGGTCAATCCTACCAGACCTACCTATTGTGGTTCCCAGGTAGTTGTACTCGTTTACTACCTCTAGGACCTCCCCGTTACACAACATTTCAACATTTTCCTCTTCATTCCGTGAGTGAATTAGGACCTTGCTCTTCTACTGGATTAACTAAAAGAAAAACTACTTGGAAAGCCATAAAAAACATATAAACAAAATATAAAATAAGCTTACAACTCTGGTGATGCAATTATTTCACTATAACTAAACTACGCATTCAAAACTACTATGTACAATAACAATATTACTATCTACAATGATTAAAATGATAATTAAAACTAATAGAAATATTCTATTCATTACAGACATGTCTATGCAGGGTTATATGCAGTGGGTACTGTCACACCCTATTTAAATTATCATTTCGATCTTGTTTCAATAAGGTCGATTTTCTGTTGTGGAACGGAATTGCTAAATCTTAGTCTAAAGCCGTGGATGCATGACAGAATCGATAACTGCCCGGTATGTAATTTTGTAGAAAAATAAGATATTATTCAGTTTCTAGGGGCCTGGCATATGTATAGTGAGTTAAGAAAAAAATATTTTGGGCAGCAGACCTGTTCTCCCAAAGAATTATTTTGCTTATTAAGGGGCGCAAACTGGAAAGCTTTAAGTAACTGTGAACAGCAAGCCACACTGCAAAGAGCTCAAATAGTTATTTCATGAAAGACTGAATTAAAGCTGGTAAATGTTTTTGTGTCTAATCAATTGTTGTTGTTATGTAGTATATTGTTTGCAAAGCATATAATATAGTTGGTATATTTATTATTTATATTAATTCAGGAACTTGATTGTTAATTTTAAATTTTTTACTTAGGTTTTATAGTTTTGAATGTATTAGTTTTTATAGTTTTGACTGTATTTGTTTTTATAGTTTTAGCATAAACATAGAGAATTTATGAAGATTATATATATTTAAACATAATTGTTACTGATTTTGTATTACTTTTATGCTACTTATATGTACAGTTCATATTAAAATAATTACTTATTTCATTTTTAAAAGAAATATAATTGAAACAATAGCATTCAGACTTTGACCGACGAATTTTTCCATTGTTTTTGTGTTGTATAATATAACGATTATGTTATATATATATATATATATATATATATATATATATATATATATATATATATATATATATAAAAACACCATAAAAAAAACACATATTACGAAACCTAAAACTAGCCTCGGAAAATCTGACTGTCTTAACATGGTAACGATCCTGGCTTTGTATAATGGATTCCATCTTGGATCATGGAATGTTCGGAGCTTATACAGATCAGATGCCACCCAAACGGTAGTGAATGAAGTAAAAAGGTACAAAATACCATTAACAGCCATACAAGAGCTGAGATGGCCGGAAGGTGGTGAAACCACTATTGATGGCCACACACTGTTCTACACTGGGAGAAATGCCAAAAACGGAGCTGCTGTCACTGGATTTATAGTTAGTCCAGCTGCAAGGAAATCAGTTATAAACTTCACCCCGATTAACGAGAGGATAAGTGTACTACGAATCAGAGGTCACTGGTTTAATACCACGATTATTAACGTATATGCACCAACCGAAGATAAAGAGGATGAGGTAAAGGATGATTTCTACGATCAGCTAGAAAAAGTAGTGGACCAGGCTCAAAAATATGACATAAAATTAGTCATAGGTCACTTCAATGCCAACATAGGCAGAGAACACCAATTCAGGCCCATTATCGGAGGCCAAAGCCTTCACGAAACGAGCAATGACAATGGAGTGAAATGTATTAGTGGTCAGTAGCACGATGTTCCCGCACAGAGACATCCACAAGTACACCAGGGTAAGCCCTAAAGGTGCTAAAAGCCGAATTGACCATGTGCTGATAGATAAGAGACATCAGAGCTCTATTCAAGACATAAGAAACTATGGTGGAGCAGACAGTGATTCGGACCACATTCTGATTAGGTCCTAATTCTGTCAGAGGCTAATGCTAATCCACAAAGTAGGGGACCAAGTGGAAAGAAGGAGGTATGAAGTCTGTAATCTAAAAACCCTGAATTAAAAACTAATTTCCAAATTGTAAGGTGTTATGGCTTGTCAATTAACAAAAGACTTAGCGTTTTCACCAAATACCCCTTATAAAAAAAAATTAACTAAACAAAACAAATTAAATATTTTTTTAATATAAAACTAATGAAAATATGTACAAAATGAACTCATTTAATTCTTAACAATATGGTGAATTGTAAGAAATAAATCACAAAGTTATGTGGACAGAGTTTGTGATAAATAAGCAGGAGTTTTATGATCATTTTTCCAATGATTTACATTATTTGATTACAACTATGTTATGGCTAAAAATGTATTATTACCTTGCATTTATAAACAGCATGTAATAGTTTGTCATATAACAATTTTGAAAGAATACTCCCAAAGTTATAAGAGATTTCATAAATGTCATTACTTTTGGCAAAGGGTGAAACAATATCTTTCTTATAGCATCCAATACCGGGAAAATAGTCATGTGTTTCCATTGAACAGGTACAATTAAGCATTGTTAATGGGCACATTATGCATTTCTCTTTTCTTTGATCAGGTATCATACCAGATATACATTGGACACAGGTCAATTTGTTGAAGAGAGAACCATTAGCTGATCTTTCCACTAAAATAAAATAATGGTTAATTGAATATATTAATTTAAATAAATAAATATTAACTTTCAATTACTTCTAACAAGCAATAAGCCAATGGGTCATTATTATAAATGGATTTGGCTGTCAATAAACCACTAATTTTTAAACTAAAATCTTAAAAAAAAAAAAAAAATGCTTTGCATAAATATATGGCAGGTGTCTGGGATAAACTTGATAATTCTATTTTGTCAGGAGATCAGTTTAAAGTTTTTAAATCTTGATTATTACATTGACATTATTTGCAAGACATTTTATTCCATTTTAAATACATATTTCAACAAATTATACTGGTTTTCAAATATTTTCCTTTATTAATATGAACTAGAATAAGGTTTCGATATTTAAAACTGCTTTCCTGAAAAATTGAGTAAATGTGTTCCTCCCACATACCAGCTATATCACAAACAATATAAAATAATTGTAATATTAATAATAAGTAATGTAACAGGTAAAAGAGGAAATAAAAATATCAAATCAGTTCTCTATAAATGCAGGGAGCTGAGCTTTGAATTAAATGAAAAAATATCTAAGATCGAAAAACACCACAAGGTCAAAACATCTTGAAGAAATTGTGTCAGAAAATAAAGTGCTCAAATCTAGTGTGGGGAATTAGAGGTCTGCCTAAATAAAACCGAACAGGGCCAATTAGGCAGATCGCTGGAGATCCGTGGCATCCCAGTCGGGACGGGCGAGACTCCCACAGCTCTGGTGACAAGTATAGGAGTAGGCCTGGGCATCAAGCGCAATGTCGAGGACCTAGACATAATGTAGCGCCGTAGAACCAGGAAAGATGGCCCGTGGCCGACCACCTATTATCACGCTCTTCATCAGGCAGTCAGTGAGGGACAACCTTATTTAGAAAAGAAAAGTCAAAAGGGACTTCTCGACGCAGGATATTGGGTTGCAGGAGAATGACTGCCACTGAATTTATCTTAGTAAGGAGATGACCCCCATGAACAGGCACCTATACTGGCTAACCTAACAGAAGAGAACTGCAGAAAAACTTGAATATGTCTGGTTCACGGAGAATGTGTTGCAGGAAAGAAGATGACAACCAGGTATTTTTCATTGATCTTGATGTTTTCGACTGACTGTTCAGATTTTGTCAAGATTTCAGCTCCATTAAAAAGTTCTGCAATCTCACCGGACATCAACTAATTTTCTCGTTTTTGTACTCTATTGCCGTTACTCATTCATTTTTTATTTCTTCTCATATGTTTATTATTTAACTTTATTATTTAAATAAAGTAAGATCTGTAACAAAATCTACCATTCTATTTACCCTGCATGCCACCATCTAGTTAATTAAGTGAAATGGTGAACACGACACCATTGGAAAGGTTCTTCAATGATATTTATAATATCCCAAGCTATTGACCATAGCAGGGGGGTCTGCGGTCTCTAGCCTTTTATGTTAAAATATAGTTTGATTGATCGGCTCCCTTCTGGAACCGATGGAAATAGAGAATAAATTAGATAAGTAAATTGAGTAAATGTGGTTTCTGGAACCCCCAGCTGCCTTAGAAAAACAGTTTGCCAGAAACATAGCAATACTATTTGTCTATGCCGTTTTATTAATTTTCGGTGCCATTTTATTAGATCAGTAATTAAAAAGTAAAAAGGCCATTAATATAGATATAAAATAGATTAATTGTTGTAATATTTTACAATAGGAAGAAAGTGCCAAAAAAAAATGGAAAGAAATAGTACATTGTTGACATTTGTTTTACATATAAACAATTAAGTGAAGTACATTTTATATGGTAAGTATTTGAAATGAAATGTTTTAATAATTATATAAGAAAAAATATATTACGTTAATAAAAATCGACCAACAAAAGTGTTCTTTCAGACTTGAGAATGGCCAAGATGGCCGAAATGTCAATATAATATAAAATAAAACAAAAAACTTCGTGACCGAATGACCTTTTTACTTTGTAATTACTGATCTAATATACTTTTCTAGTCATAGTGAATAAGCCAATCTATATTACATAGCACCTATATATAATTATTAACACTAATCAAATGATAAAATCCAACCAAAAATTCTGAAGAGGGTTTAGTATTATAAAAAATAGTAATTGAACAATTAATAAACGATCAAGCTTAAACTTTATTGACCTGATTTACCCAATAAAAGAAGGAAAATGTGGAAATATCTAATAAATTACTTATAATCGGTCACACAGGCCTCCAAATATTCACACATGATAAATACAATTAGAGAAAGCTTACTAACTAATAACAGAATCCAACTAAAAATATACTGCTACCTTGGAAGAAGACTGGCACAATTAAAAAATTTACGATTTTCCAATTTTTGTGTAATCCTAATCAACGAGATGATTATTTTTTTTATGATGAAGAAAGCCACAAACAATAATCATTGTGTGACCACTGGAGAGCACTGCTGGTTTTTTTAAACAAAACTGTCACAAGTCAAAACATTTATGTCTAAAATTATTTTTGGAATAAAAAAAAAATACCTTACACAAGTTACCTCCAAGCATATACTTGGATGGGTTCAAGAAAATATCTATAAAATTGTAAGGAAGCCTGTAATAATCAGTTGAAATTTGATGATGAAAACTTCAACCACCGTTTTCTCGAAACTACACCTTTTGGAGTAATTCTGTTCTTCTTCTAAGGTAGCGCGATACATTCTATAATAAAGAATTCAGAACTTTTCACAGTAAATAGGGTCATAAACCAAGGATATCCATTTTCAAAAGAATTGGCTAAATAAATATTTTTAATTAAATGCTAATTTCATCCTGCTAATTTAATTTTGTTTGATTTTAATTTAGTGAATTTCATATAACTGTTTAAATTTAAGAAATATAATATAAAAATGGTTTCAAAACATACCAATTATACTGTTTTCTTCGCATGAAGTACACGTAGCATTAATATAACTGGTGTTTTTTGTACAATTAATACAATTTCTCTTATCTGATGTGGGCACTTGGCTTTCCATGCAAGGACTACACAGAGGCATGCCATGATTTGTCCATGCAGTAATGACACTCCTATTATTACAAATGCAGGTCATCTCTAATACATTAAAATAAACAAATTTTAAAAAAATAAATAAAGGAAATAGCTTTTAAAAATTATAAATATAATAACATATTCATGACTTATGAAAAAAAAATGCAAATAGACAACCACAATATTGAGGTAGTGGTTCCCAATTATTTTGAAATTAATGATAATGATTTAATACAAAAATATAATCTTTTTAGCTGATTATAACCATTATTTCTAGAAATCAATTTAGGTGGTAAAAATGAAAAACTTACTATCATGAGAAGGCACTAAAAATTGACTTGGGTCACAAAGAACACAAGTGAAGGTGTTGAAATCAAAGTATTCATTAGCAGAGCAGGTTGTTTTATTCCAAACAAAGAAATCAGTTACTTCACCATTAGTACAAATTATAAAGAACATATTTAAAACATAGAGGAAGTGTAATATTTTAGAAAACATTATACAAAAAATAATTCAATGATAAATTGAAAAATAATTCATAATCAGGCTAAGAGATAAAGATGGTATATGACCACTAGCATTGGAAGTTTAAAACATTTGTTTGTTTTCATTTCAAGACAGTTGCTAAGCAACTACATATATGTCCGGCACATGCTCCAAATATAGGCATATATTATTAAAATACAACATTATTAAATTTAAAAACATTTAACAGTCCCCAATTAATAATTAAATAAAATCCATTAAAAAAAACAACAACACTATAATCGAAATTATTACAGATAAGAAGCAGGGTAGAAAAAAATGACAAAAAACAAGATTAAAAAGACAGACATATTACATATGTATGTTTTGATCATCTTGTTCCAAAATCTAGGTATAAAAAAAAAAATTTTGTACTGTCATGATTTAGAGTTTGTTTTATAAAATATCGGGAGTATCAGTTATTTTGTGGAATAAGGAGCTATTTTTTTAATGATCTAGCAGGTTTTATTTCCCGACCAGGAAGGAGATGAGAAAAAAACAAAAGGACAGGTAAAAAGGTTATCTAAAGGTGGTCACTACAATTCATTCACTCCACAGCAAATGAAACATGGGACAACCGTGAGTGTGAAATTCTATGTAGAGTGGAATACCATCAGCCTTAAAATCCATCGCGTTATAATGCGGTGGATTTTAAGGAGTGTTTGCCTTTTGTTGTAACTAAAGTATGATAATGCATATTTTTCTGATACGTTTTTCAACGAAAATGATTGAATATCTTGACAAGTCAATACATTTGGCCTAAATACATTAAATTTTATCGTGCATATTTGATGGGTTATTGCATATTTGGCCAACAATTTTGTTTAAATAATTTGTTTGCCACTAAAATAGAAAATAGAAAATTAAACAATTTTGTGATTCACTTTCAATCCGGGATGAATGTTTATTTTAAAATTAGAATTGAATGTATCAATTACAAGGTGGATGAACACTGTCCACGATAAATAAAAATAGTCTAGATTACAATATAAATAGTAATCGTAGTAAAGACAAAAGTTCATAAACAGCGTTAAGTTGGTGTTGTGATCACAACCGCACTGAACGTGCACCTGTAGTTTGAAATAATTTAAATTATATTATTTATTGCATTTCAAAACAAACAAAAATTAAAAAATCAAATGTATATAGTTAGGTAATTATAGAAAATAATGTTTAGCATCGTAATTTTGATAACTTTTAACTTTTCTAGAGCCCTTATTTCCGAGTACTTTCTTTAACAAAGTAAAAACCATCCTCTGGCTCTTCTTTGGAATTTCGAGTTCTATGCTGCCAGTAAGTGTATTGCTACCGTTGTGCATCTTATGTTCACTTAACTACGTTTTAATTTTCTCGCATAAACCAAAATGCCTAAAGCAGGATTATCATTAAATTCCATGTTAACCACTTGGAACTCTTTGAATTAACAGGGGATATTTTTCCTTCAAAACCACTTTTTGCAATCAAAATGTGCCCTGTGAAAGAAATTTTCAAATCGACCAACCCGTAAAGACAGGTGTGGGTATGAACTATTCTTGGGATTTTATACTCTAAATTGAGATCAGAATGCAACAATATTTTCTCGTTTACTGTAGGTTTCCTTGTGAAGGCTTCGGAGATTTTTTTTTAACTTAACTTATTGCTTTAACTTATATTAAAAAAAAAATTTGAACTTAAATAAAATTGGATACATTTGCATTAAATTATGATGAAAGAAAAAGGAAATTTGATTTTGTGCCTTGTCTTGCCATCTCACCGCTCCTCCATTCCTCAGCTTAGTTGCAGGTGTGCTCTTCTACTCACTCATTTTCTTGTGGTGGAGAAAAAAATAAGAATACTGCACAAATGTCTTGAGTATAGTACCCTATAATTTTTCCTACTCTCACTCACAGTAGTGGTTGACTCTGCTGGCCTTTTCTGGTCTGCAAAAGGGTGGTCAATAAAATGGTGTTCTACCTAGGTTTATAAATTAAAATCATGATCTCTCAACTCTGATTTTGTGGCTAACCTCATTCTTTTGACTGAAATCTCCATTCCTCGTTTTTTCGGGGGGTACAAACTTACTCGGACCATTTCACGACATTGCTGATGCATCATTGTGCGGATATACTGCGGTTTTGTACCTTACAGTTGCTAATGGTGATTTAGCCTGCAAAACCAAGGTTGTCCCATTAAACATTGACTGTGCTCCGTCTTGAGTCTATCCTCTGTCCAAATTAGCCCGTCATTATTTAAATTTTCTAGGTAATCATATCCCCATTGATATAGTTGTCCTATGTACAGACTCAGCAATACCTTTAAGTTGGGTCAACACCCCATCCTGCTTGTTAAAAACCTTTATAGCTAATCGAGTCGCTCAAATTGCTATATTAGCTCCTCATGCTCATTGGCGTCATATAGCCTTGACAATTCCACTGACTTAGCGTGGATATAAACCTTCAGATTTGATTCAGTTGTCGCTATGGTGGACAGGTTCTCCTTGGCTTAATTGAGTCCAGAATTTTGGCCTTCTCAATCTCCACATTTTGATTTCAACGATGAGGTATTAGAATTAAAACCTCTTGAGCCAGGGTGTCCACTGGAACCGTTTTCAGCCGAAATTTCAGCGACTCAGGCGAGGAACCGACTTCAACCGGCAGATGAACCGAACGAAGAACCGATTTCAACCGGCAGAGGAACCGAACGAGCAGCAGTTAATTACCAGTTTGCCTAGTGCAACAAGCTTATTTAAAAAATAATCGAAATTGATGTGGAGGACTTGTGCAATTGGAAATATTGCATGGCAATTGAAATTATTATATAATTTCCGATTTCAATATTTTTTAAAAAGTTTTTTAGGGAATTTATTTGTAGGGAAGATATTTATCTTTCAAATGACCATGATCATATAATCAACGAAAAATGTAAAATTTTCGATTAATGCGCAAATGAAATATAGAAGTGCTATTTTGGCTTTTGCGCAGCCGCTACATCGAAGTTAAATAAAGAAACTTATGAAAAATGGAAGATGCCCACCACAGCAAAACACAAAACTATATAGGAGGGGATACCCGAAGCGATATAATAGCGATTCACGAGATAGAAGAGGAAAAGGGAATGAAAAGTCGGGAAATTGTTCACACTATTTTTCGTTTCTTCTATCTATAAAGAGCCGGAAAATCGTGTGGACCGAGAAAATATCTTCATCCGTTCACGAGATATAAGAGGAAAAGCGAATGAAAAGTTGAAAAATTGTCACACTATTTTGTCTTTTTGTCTACCTATAAACAGCTGGAAAATCGTTTGAACCGAGAAAGTATGGTAATACCATCAGGAGATCTCCAGTTAGCCTTATGAATTCGACGCCCGGGAAAGAGAGTGCTCCCAATGACCATATTTCTTGATATAGTGAAGTTCATAAGTGTCTTCCCGTTGTCATTACTTGTCTCATGAATACTATGAAGACCGATCGTTGGTCTATAGGCTTCCTCCTTACCAATCTTGGAGTTGAAATCACTTAAACATATTTTAATATTTCTTGCAGGACAGCTATCGTATGCTCTTTCAAGATAATCGTAGAAGGCATCTTTCTCTTCATCATCAGATGCTTCTATCGGAGCATGACAGCTGATAAGGATGTAGTTGTAGAAGGTTCCTTTAATGCGCAATGTGCAGAGGCGCTCATTTATTGCATTAAACCCTGTGACTCGGTCCCTCAATCATCCTCGATAATGAAGCCAACCCCGAAAGTGTGGTATCTGGGATGACAGCTGTAATATATTGTATGATATTTTTTTCTAGTAGTCCGTTGCCAATCCAGCGGATCTCCTTGATGGCGGTTATGTCCACTCGGTATTTGTCAATTTGAGATAAGAGAACTTGGAGTCCTCCTGGTCTGTATAGTGATAAAATGCTCCAGAATCCTTACTTGTACATTTGGCGGCTTCCATGTCTATTACCATTAAGTCTGCCGGCGTTGTCTCTTTGAGGTCTCGTGATAATTGAATTTAAGGGGAGTAGATTATCGGCCAACTGCCTCAGAATCAGGTGGATAGGCTGCCTCCTTAGTGCGCCCGGACGCGCCTTCGAGTTGTCAGGCTCTAGCCTACATCATTGGTCTACCAAGCTCACCAAATATGCGTGTCCCGCCTGTGACGCGAGGAGCCACCTAACAACCCTTGCCTTCACCGTCGCTTCCTCGCCCTAGGGGTCTGGCCATCATTGGATGATTCTACTACTTACCAGAGGAGTGGTCTCTGGTTGGTGGCAGTCTTCAGCAGACTTTCAAATGTGCATAAATGCATAAAATAAATAAAGTGTTTTTTTTTTTCAGGTCTTTAATTTCATTTGGACGAACTGAAATATTTCCGAAATGGATACGTGACCTTTTGAAAGTAAACTATTCATATTATAAAATAATAAATAAATAAAAATGAAATATATATAATAAATAGTTTATAAAAACTAAAAATGTTTATTTGAATCTTAAAAAATCCTTTTAATTTATCTTTCATAAAAATTAATATTAATTTCCTTTAAGCAAAGTAAATTTAATCGGATTAAAAATAGTAAATCGGAGTGACTGCTTTTAAGACACAATCTAAAAGCAATAGGAAATTAAACAAATTCTTAGGACAGAATAAAAATTTACAAAAATAATTTAAATTAGTTGGTAAATTTAATTATTTTATTATTATTTTAGTACATACATCTGCTGTAGTGTTGAAGATTCATCTACCTCTTGTACAGTTATACCAATATGTGGTTCGAACTCTTCAATGTTAATTTTTGGTCTCTTCAATATAGTCTCTTTTGCAGGGGACTTTCTTTTCTACAATTAATTGATACACAGGACTTGGTAAAATATGGAGTTTCCATTTGTCCGTATAAATAAAATCTCTCATAACAAACTTACCACATCAAATTTCGGTTTTGAATGATCAGGAGGGGCCTCAAACACGTTTGGAATTGATCCGGGTTTCAGCCGCGGTCCACTCAAATAAGTAAAACCAATTTTATTTCCTGTAAAATGTTGGCTGCATAAAAAGCTATACTTTCTAGGAGTCCATTTATCTCTTTTCACAGCATTTACCCATGCTTGCCTTCCTTCATGTTCCTTTTCGCCAGGGAATCTGAAAAATAAAGAAAATTTATTAGTTTAATTCCACAACATTACCTATGCTTAAATTCTATTACCTGCACAAGCTAATAATTTGTAATTTTGGTGTTTTTTATTTACCAATCATGTTGTATAACATTTTGATCTATACTAATCTTCCAGTAACTTTTGAGTTGACAGTATATCTGCAAAACCACGTAAGTTTCTATTTATTCAGTGCCTCTTACGAGGTTTTGCTGGTATACTGTCAATTTTTTTTAATACATATAAAACTTACCTAAAAAGCTGAACTTTTTTATAGGATTGTCCTCACCAGTCTTATTATTACAACCGTCAAAAACGCAGGTCACTGTGAAAAGAAAACTAAATAACTAAAGATATAACAACAGATAGAATCTTGGAAATCCCAGGGATTAGACATCTTGGAAATACCCGGAGAAGTGATAATAGAAATGCCCAGAGTGGTGATAAGAAAGTTAACAATGCCGGCGTTTTTGCCTCACCTGATAGCTGTCATGCTCCTCCATGCTTATTATCATCTCCCTGGAAGGGTCTCATGCTCCCACAATACTATTATAACCTCCCTGCTCCGTATTATTATAACCTCCCTGCTACATTCTATTATAACCTCGATGCTCCATACTAGTATAACCTCCCTGGTGTGGAATGATTGTACAATTTTTAGGCCATGCTATAATATTTATAATAATAATTATGGCACAACTTTACAAGAGGGGCGTGTTATCACTTGTTCCTCCCGATCTTACCCGAAGGTCACCGGACTAGCATACTCTAGCGCCATTTGTGTTAACTAACTGCTTTGCATTCAATTGTAACATTCGTGTTCATTGGAATTATTAAAACTATTACTGCTTTAATTATAGATTATTTAAAATTATTAGTGCTGTCGACTTCCGCTCAATACGTTCGCCGAAGAAATAAACAAAACAGCAACGGATCCTTTTCAGTTGAGGTCGGGATCTTACCGTAATTCAATTATTACTGCTTTAAATAGATCACAGCTGACGACTTCCGCCCGCTATGCTAGCTCAAGAGATAAACAAACCCCAAAAGTTCCTTTTCAGTTGAGGTCGGGTCCTCACCGTAATTTAAATTATCACTCCTTTAAATTATTATAACAACTTCCCCATATCACCGTAAGTCGACAGCACTAACAATTTTAAATAAAAAGTAATTAAGGCAGTAATAATTTTAATAACTGCAATGAATACGAATGTTACAATTGAATGCAAAGCAGTTAATTAGTACAAATGGCGCTAGAGTAAGCTAGTCCGGCGACGTTCGGGTAAGATCAGGAGTACCAGTGATAATGCGCCCCTCTTGTGAAGTTGTACCATAATTGTTTGTCAGTAAATACAGCATAGATAAAATTTACGATGCAATATTACAAAAATATTGATGTGTTTAACTTACAATTTTGTTTATTTTTACTTACCATAGTTTACTTCTTATCCTTACCATACCATACTTCTTATGTACAAATTTATGAATAAATAAACATTTTTTTTATAAGTATCATTATATTATAACTAAAACAAACCATTAACTCTGAAATTGGCTAAAAATAATAATAATAAATAAATAAATAAAATTTCCGTAAACTGGCAATAAACTAATTATTTGTTTATTATACAATCCATTCGACTAATAAAATTCTAATCTAAAAACTCCTTGAATAAAATTTACAAATAAATAAAAACCTATCACATATAAATGCAAATAAAACTATCAGTGCTTGTATCTTGTACTACAGTTACTGCTCATTAATTAGATCCATGTAAATAAACATTTTCACTTAATAAACCTATAAACCAAAATTAAGGAACAAAACAATAATAAGCTAATGAAATTAGTACAGTAGAAACAAGTACAGTATTCATGTTACTATTTCATGAATGAAATAATACTAATCAAATATAATAAAATTTCTTATCTTTAGTGGGTTTGAAAGAAAATTAATAAAATTTCTCATCTTACTTATTGAGTCTATAGCAATTAAATCGGAATATTTTAATAAACCACAATTGGTGGCCAGATAAGAACCTCACAAATTATTCCAAATAGAAGTTAATATGGGCCATATTATAAAATAATGATGGAGATTATCAGAGATTTTCAAATCACAAAGAGGCCAATGTTTATTGGTAAAAAATTTGTATTTGATTCCTCTTAAAAATAACCTACTTTACTGAATACTATACAATCATAGTTGTGAAATTAGCCTTATCTGAAATATGGGAACCCTGAAGGTGAGGTAGACTCTCCAAGTGCAGTAGTGCCTATAATAGCTGATATATGAAAAATTCATGGCCTGTTCTAAGCCTTGGCGCTTCAGGCGATTCTCTAACCTAAGTTTAATGCCAACCTCTGTAAATTCCAATACCTGTAGTGAGTGAGAATCCGAAAGTTCTTCCTCTTCCTATCCTTATAAAATAATTTTAACCTCCACTGTCCAATTAAAGCATTATGCAAAGAAGATCATTTTTGATAACATTTTATCTCTATTGAATTATAAAGAGGTAAAGCCAGAATTCTGTTCCAAACTTAATTATGTTCTTGAAAATCCTTAGTTTTAAATGATGAAAGTCACATTCCGAGCCTACCAAATAATCAGAGGTTAAAAGATTAAGATGAAGAACGGTTTTGAAAAAATGCACCTGTGCCTACTTTTTTAATGGCCTCCCAATATTCAAAACTCAGAGCAATAAAGGAGCACACTTTAGATGTGAGTTTCAATAAGATGATACCTTGTCTCCAATACTTCACACTTCAAATCTCCAGAATTCCGAGTACAACAGGAATACCTCAGAGGCTCTTCTTTTCAAAGTATGAGGCTGCTACACCAAATTTTCCTGAAGATGACAGTGTCACATCCTAATGGATTAGCCCACTGTAATACATCACCTTTAAAAGAAAGAGTTTTCATCTCCTTTGATCGACCTCCTTCATGAAAGTAAACCACTTTTGTCTTTTTCACATCTGCAGACAACCCTTTGAATTTACGATAAGCCATTAAAATCTTCAATTTTCTCTGGCCATCCGCGCAATACAGTGAAATAATAGCCAAATCATCTGCATAAAGAAGCAAACCATATAAAAAATCCTCTATATATGTATCATGTGAAATCCTATAGCACCAAGCTCTTGGGAAAACTGAAAAATATAATTTATTTAAAAAATAAATAGATGTGGGATCATTTTTTAACCCTGGAAAATTCCTAATAAAATATCTTTTAAATCAGAACCCTCTGATCCTGAGAAAGGAACAACTTAACCTTGCTATATAAATCTTCAATTATATTAATAATTTTACAACTAAGAGCTATTTTAATAAGCATTTGCTGCAATTTTTCTCTAAGTATAGAGTCAAAAACTCTGAAAATCAACGAATATTACAAATAGGCTTCTGCCTTTTTTGTTAAAAGTTAAATTTATAATATATGACAAAGAGAATACTGCTGTAAGCTAAAAGGCCTTAACTTTTAGGGCACGAACTGCTCTGAAAACTAGACCTGTTTATGTCATTAGAAACCTCTAATACCAATGATTAGGATCTAACTGTTAGATTTAAGGCTTTGTAAGGCCATAAAAAGTTGTAGTTTTTAGAGGAATTCGGAAAAAAATACAAAACTTTATTTTAAAAAATGATTTGGAGTTAGGTAGGACCCTTTAGCTATCACGGCAGGACGAATACAGCATTGGTGCATACTTTGCTTTTCCGGAACCTAAACTGTTCATTTGGTAGAATGTTTTGTTTTTTTCAGTCCGTTTTTACTCTGGTGAAAATAATGCTTTCATTCCTTCCGGCACTACAACTCGAGATCAGTCAGGGCCTCCTGTAGCTTTGTTGCCCAAGAGGGTGGGATTTTGTCTTTCTATTTAACATAAATTAAAAAGTCTTAAAAGGTAGCCCAGCCATGATTGAGGGATATATTTCAATGCTTCATTGGTTATCAAATCAGGACTGGGAGCTTTCTAGAGCTTACCAATAAACTAATGCTTGCCTCAAATTCTCCCATAGTAATTTCTTTATCTGAATTATCTATTGTATGTACATTAACAGCTTAGAATGAGGTTATATTATTATTATTATTATATATATATATATATATATATATATATATATATATATATATATATATATATATATATATATATATATATATATTCCTATTTGTTTTATTAATTAATAATTGACTGACTTCTAGATTTTTTATTGTTCTATCTAATTTTTGTTCTAGTCTGATTCTATTTGTTATTTGGTAGTATTTGGTGGTATTTTGTCATGAGCCTTACTATGTTTCAAGAAGTAGATTTTTGGATTATTCAGTGACAAAGAGTGTACTAATTTACAAAGACTCTTATTTTTTGACTTGTTTAGATTGAAGAGTTAATCTAAATTCTTCTTAAGGTGTTAATAAATCATTCCAACATAGTATTTTCCAGTATCTATATTTCTGAAATTTATTCATGTTCAATTTGGTGGGAAGTCAATACATGTAAATTAAGAATATGACAGATAATCAGACCTCTAAATTCATTTTATTTTTACTAATTTCAGCATATAATGATTTTATACTTGGCATGAGGAATATCCTTGTATTCAAATTAAATTAATATTTTAAATTAATTGATTATAATGTTTTGATGAATTTCTTAAAATGAAATTACATGATAATTAGACTTGAAGTATGATATAAATTGTTAAATTTTAGTTCTGAAGATGGGGATAAATACCTTGAAATTTCAGCATATTGAACAGTGTATTAGTTTTCTCCTTAGAATGATGTTTAATTTGGAGGTCTAATAGAAGCAATACCATTTTTCATTTCTTGCCTAAATACCTCCCTTTCTAAGTATCATTGTTTTATATTTTTCCAAATTCTTATGGATCATGAATTAAAGTATAACTGGGTCAAAAGCAATGAAGGCCATGTCATCAGCATAAGCCAAAAGTACCACCCTAGGGCCATTGACTTTAACTCCTTCTCCATGTCATTAATATACTCCCTGAAAAGAAATGGACTGGTACTATCCCCATGTTTTATCTCAAATAATATTTCTGAGAATTCTGTTAATCCATTCAGGCTCAGTATACTGCATTCCTTTGTTTTACTATATTGGCTCATTATTATTTTAGCCATTTTTGGGGATACTCCTAACTGATATAATTTGTAATATACTGCCTAATGCTTAACTCTATGTAATGCACATTAAAGTTCTATGAAGAAAACATAACGATAGCATACCTTATTCTTCTTCTTCTGAAAATTCCATTTAATTGTACAATATAAGTTAAAAATATTGCCAATGATACAGTAATGATTACTGAACCCTGCCTCAGATTCTTTAATAAGTTTATTACTTTCTGGTCATTGTCTATTGTATAGCAAGCCTATAAATAATTTAACTATTGAGTTTCCAAATGTGGTACTTCTTGTAATTCATTAGATTTTTATCTCCTGCTTTATGAAGTCGGAATATAATGGATTATTGAAAGCTTTTAGGTATTTTTCCCGTTTTAAAGATTTGAGTAAAACAGCTGAGTATTTGTCAGAAGTATTCATTAGAGTATTTTTATAAAACTCAAAACAGGAATTTAATCAGGACCAGGAGCTTTATTGCTCTTAGTTCTAACTACTAATATTAATAATACTTCAAGTTCAAGATAGAAAGAGGAATCAAGTTGATCATTAGTGAAAATGGCCGTACATATTGTATTCTGGGAGTCTCTAATGGTTGATTCAACAATGTGTATTTTTTATGTCCATTTTTGAGATGGAATACTAGATATTCTCTAAAGCATTTATATATAACATTTCAATTGTGCTTTAGGGACAACCCCTCACGAGCATTTTATACTGGACTTTGGAATAAAATTATATTTGCATATCATACTATTAAAGAAATAGACTGACTTATGAAGCTTTAGCAGAGTAATTGTTATATGGAAAGATGCAATAGGAGAGATAGGAGAGGTGCAAAGAGACTGGATTAAAGTGGAAAAAGAAGCAGCATTGTGGGCTAGTGGTGGAATAGAATTCTGCAAGGATGCACTTAAAACGATTTGTCAAATGCAGCAGTTTGAATAGATATGGATATCCGAAGCACAGAAAATCCAGGAAAAGATTAGATGGATGCCAGAAAAAAAAGATTTTTTTGACCCCATTTATCATAACTAAAAAGATAAAATGTAGACCTATTCCATTAGAAAGTTAATAACGTCAAAGTATATTGTTGTTAAAAATACTAATATAAGAAATTATGGATATAAAATGTATGATTAAAACAATTTAAAAAAATTAATTTCAAGTATTTATTTAAAAAATAATCCATACATACACACAGGACTGTCTGTTTTAAAACTCATTGCCTTAGGTTTATTGCATTTAGTCCGACTTGTAGTAAGGTTAACTAAGGCCACAACTTCCTGTCTGAAGATCATTTGTTTTGTTTGTTAATATTTCTCAATTATTCCGAAATACTGTACTTTGAAACAGGGAAACAGTTCATTTTTCCCGTTGGAGCGGTCATCTTATCTTCATCAGTATTGTGAGATACTTGGCTGCTGTCGTAAACCTTCAGCATCAAATGTATTACTATTTTTGTTATAAGTAAAATATGTTTGATTTTGTTCTTTTAGGATTTTAACAAGTTTCTGATTAAATTTTCTTTTTATACAAGTTTGTTTCCTTTTACAACTTTTAAAACAAAGGCTAAAAATTGTCTGCAGCAGCACTCTCACTACAATCCGCTACTGTTCAACTTACCTTATTGCGTGGGGAATCATTGTTTACCAGTTCAACAGCTGTCATGTTGCTGCTGCTGATATGTTAGAAAGGATGCTTGAGTTTTCTCCACTTCACACAGACATCCCATAATTTGGAGAAATTTATGGTGCCTAGTTTCATGAACAGTTGCATGCACTGATAATTGGGACACTTTATTGCATTCATAATCAGTTGACGTTCGCATGATGGTATAGAAGGATCAATCTAATTAGGGACTGATTAATTATTTGCCACTTCTATAATTTTGTTTTTATTTAAAACTAGTTTCAGATGTTAGATATCCATCTGCAGTTCTAAAAACAAACAAAATTCAAAAACAAGCAATTTAAAATACAGTTTGGTATTATTATACATATTAAATTATATGTCGTCAAAATACATATACTTATATATATTAAATTAAATGTAATATAAATTAGTATTATAAATATATTAATTCATAAATGTTTTATAATACTAATTTTTATTACATTTAATTTAATATCCATAAGTATATGTATTTTGACGACATATAATTTAATATTTATAATAATACCAAACTGTATTTTAAATTGCTTATTTTTGAATTTTTGTGTGCTTTTAGAACTGAAGATGAATGTATAACATTTGAAACTAGTTTAAGTGACAAATAATTTATCAATCCCTAATTATTGCATTCATATCTGTCTTAAGTTAATTAGTATAAGAAGCTAATTTGTACAGTAATAGTTAAGTTTATATTCCACCACACTAACATTAGGGTAGTATAGACATAAGGTAATGATAAATGTAAATATGTTATATTTCCCTGTATATTTATTTTTAGAAGAATATATCTCCTGGCATCAGGATTCTTTAAGTAAATCTACCTTTGTCTCCTTATTTGCATGAATATAATTAATTTTCAGTCTAATTCAAATCACATTATAAACACTTTATATCCAGATGATATATGCTGAAAATAATACTAAATTAAAAAATATATTAAAAATATTTAATTGAAAGTTAATTATTATTTGGAAATATTTACATGGCGTTAAGGAAGAAGATATTATGATTCTAGGAGAGATAGGAGAGGTGCAAAGAGACTGGATTAAAGTGGAAAAAGAAGCAGCATTGTGGGCTAGTGGTGGAATAGAATTCTGCAAGGATGCAGTTAAAACAGGATTTGTCAAATGCAGCAGTTTGAATAGATATGGATATCCGAACCACAGAAAATCCAGGAAAAGATTAGATGGATGCCAGAAAAAAAAGATTTTTTTGACCCCATTTATCATAACTAAAAAGATAAAATGTAGACCTATTCCATTAGAAAGTTAATAACGTCAAAGTATATTGTTGTTAAAAATACTAATATAAGAAATTATGGATATAAAGTGTATGATTAAAACAATTTAAAAAAATTAATTTCAAGTATTTATTTAAAAAATAATCCATACATACACACAAATTGCTGATGACTTTAATGAAACACAATTCACTGATGGACAAAAACTATTATTTGCAGGAAACAGAATTGGCTGATGCAATATACTTTCCTTTGTATAAATTTATTGAAATAATCGACAGCTAGAAACAAAATAAAAAAATAAAAAAGGTCACTTTCTTACAATTACATTACTAATATGTGCAGTTTAAGCGTAAATAGCTTTAATATTTAAGATGAGAATTATTAGCTAAATCAATAAAGAAACAATATTTCATAGGTTTTCAGAGGCACAATATTTTTTTTATAAACCTATAAGTTTAAAAACTAGAGTAACCTGATAATCATACCGAGATACTGATACTTAACAAATCAATTACAAATCACATTTCAGTTATGCCTATTACATACTCAGTATACATGAAAATCAAACTAATATAATATGTAAAACATTAATATAGAAAGTTTATTACTGTACGAATATATTAATAATACATTTAAATAAAATTTCTGAAACTTTTGGAAGAGGTGCACTTTAACTGTTATAATATTTAAATTATTAATTAAACTGTTCCACAAAACAAACTGGTACACATAGTGAAATTCATATGTTTTATCATAAAATTGTTTTACAGAGTGTGGCCTCCTAGGTTTTTAACTCATTCCATCAAATCTTAATCTTATAGTTCCTGCAGCAATTATGTAGACTCAGAAGCAGTACAAAAGCAATTGTGATTATCTCAATAATACAGAAATTCGAAGAATAAGATGGCTAGCTTCTTGCCTTACCTTAATTTCAATAAAATACCTCAAATAATAAACTCAGTGGGCATGTGAAAAGAAAATTAATTTTTTAATAAGTTATTAACTAAAAGAAGCTGGGAAAAACTTTAGAGGAGAAAAGGTAGAAAATTATGCAACATTTAGTGAACCTTATCGCAAACAGGCCTGAGGCTTGAGGCTACAGTTCAAACAAGGAATGGTAATATCAGCAATTGGAAGGATGCAGTAACTTTAAATGTCCAGAGATATTGATAATGATTTTGGTCTTTGTAAAAGTATATTTATGCAAATTTGCCTTTTTTATAAATTTATTTATCTCAATTTACTCCAATATATGCTTAATAAAAACATAAATAACTTTTTCATAGTGTGCTACTTTATTTGTGGAGCAGTTTATATGTATACATAAATATATAATCAAAATAAAATAACAAAAACATTATTCCAAATAAATGAAAAATAAATAATTGAGGTTATAATTAAAATACATTTTGTTTTTCAAAAACAAGCTCATAGCATAATGAAAATTCACTAAATTCAATAGATTACCTGAATTCTTTAAGTGAAAGTGTGGTAAAGTTGGATTATTAACAACTTATAAAACATCATTTTCCAAAGAATAAACAGTACAAGAAAAATATAATTCAATCGTTCTCACAGATGCAATAAAGACTAGATTCAAGTAAACCAGATAACTTGTATATATTCAGTACATACTGTGATCAGTTTTAAAAACCAAGTAAATAATAAAGAAAAGAATATGGATAGATACAAATGAAATGCATTTAATAGAACCCACCTATATAAATCTTGATTAGATAATTAAACTATATTCCATTCATGTTCGTAATTAAAACATTATTATTTTCATCATAAAGATTAATTTATTTCACAAAAAATAATAAATAGTATACTGCAATCAATAGTCAATTTGATATGGAATGTGGTAAAAATGAAAGTAATTTGGATAATACATGTTAAACTAATACAAACAGTAATAGTAATAAAATCATACTTTTTATTTATTAAGACTAATCTAATTATGAAAATAAAACAAAGTTTGAAATCATTATAATTTAAAATTTGAAGAATAGACAAATGCACCTAATATAAAAGCAAATAAAACATATGGTATAATTATTACAAACATTATACCCACCAAAATTCTCCTAATTGTAATTAACTTATATCTGAGTACATATATAAGGATAGGTGTTTTTTAAAACTTCCTGGTAAGGAATCATAAACATAAACTAGCCTAATGAATAAATTATTAATAAAATTGGGTAACCAAAACAACTAGATAATAATATAAAAACATAAAATAATAATCATTTAAAATTTAAAAAATCACAGAAATATACATTAAAAGTAAAACCGAACAATTATGTCAACTTGAGGTTTACAGTTCTCTTACCCTTTATAATAGATCCCAAATTTTATTCAAAACGTTTATCTGTGTCATTATAAAAAATGAAGCTAATTAAACAAAGATGGAGCTTAAAAATTATACATCTGAAATTTATTAGCAAAAAATATTAAATTAAATTATCCATAATTAATTTTTTTAAATTAAAAATTGCATCTATGTTTGGTAATACTGAGTTTTTAGTATATGTGTGTATTTTATTTGTGACTGCAAATGTATGTCTGCATTTTCTCTGTATTTCAAAACATTGAACTTCATAATAACAATCATCATTATGGGGGAATATTAAAAGTAATCTCATTAGTTCTATATTTCTACAAATTCATATTTATGATAGTGAAGAAGTAATAATAAAACTTTCAAGGAATCATAGATTCTGATCACTTTTATATGTGTTATAGGGTAGGGTTATGTATATCATTGGTTATGTAAAGTGGTAAGACACAATTCGCTTTCATTCTCGAGAAATATCGATTTGAAGTTCTTGATGTTACGTAAGAAGATGCAGCTACATTAACTCAGTGGCTGTGGCCTCGCAGTAATGCGTCTGATTACAGAGCCAAAGATCTTCAGTTCAAATTTCGAAATAGTAACTTTTTTTTATTTATTCTTTTATATATATCTAATATTTTTAAATCATTAAATAATGGATTCATTAATTTTTTAGTTTTAATTTAATTTAATACAGATGATTTTTTTTTAATTAATCTTTTTTCTATGATTATTATTTATTAGTTATTTACTTGTTTGTTTACAATAAAATATTCAATATTACAAATTTTGACAGTGATATTTAAATGAATCAAATAAAATAGAAACAATTACAATAGTTGTAATAAATATAATAACAAAGTGATTAGTATCATCAAATATAATTAATTAATTGAAAATTAAAATGTATGCACTGAAAATAATTAGTCATTTTAAAATATTCGTTAATGCCATTATTACTGAAAGAATGTGTTTTTTGAATTGGTGTCTATTTTTGAATGGAACATTTTAAACTCACTATAATTATCTGGTTTTATGTATAATCTGCTTTGGAACCTGAGCGACCTTCATAAGAATATTTACCTTCTATGCTCACAATCAGCAAAGGTCTAGTCACAATTTGTCTGGTCAGAAAAATTCATTCCCTTATATTGCATCAATTGAGCTTACTTAAATTTACAAAGACGATCCAGTATGCATGGTTCATCTCCAGGCTAATTGTCGAAAGAGGAATATTCATAAATATGAATGAATTATGTTTCTCAATAACCAATTTGAAAAAAAAAAATGTAATTGCAACAATAATAGTGTTATAAAAGGTATGGCTTGTGACAAAACTCAATGTTTCAAATGTTTCTATGATGATTATCATCCGAATAATTGTGAGTTACTTGAATATTGAATATTTTATTGTAAAAAATAAGTAAATAACCCTAAAATAATAACCATAGAAAAAAGCCTAATTGAATAAATTTTCATCTATATTAAATTATACTAGAAAAAAAAATTAATGAGTCCATTATTTAATAATTTATAAATATCAGAGATATAAAAAAGAATAAAATAAAAAAATCACAATTATGGAGATTCGAACTGAAGAGCTTTAGCACTGTAATCAGGCACATTACTGCGAAGCCACAGCCACTGTTGGGTTGAAGTAGCCACCACGTCTTCTTGCATAATACCAAGAATTTCAAATAGACATTTCTTGAGAATGAAAGTGAGTTGCATCTTACCACTTAACATAAACATCGGAGATACCCTACCCTACAACATATATAAAAGTGATCAGAATCTGTGATTCCAATGTTTGGGACTCTCCTTGTTAGTTTAAAGTTAAAGAAAAAATACTAAAATGATAGAATAAAGTACTACTATCTGTGTTTCAAAGATATGGAAATATAAAATATTTCAACAAAAAAAACTAATAATAATTGTTGATATTGAAAAAGACGAGAAGAGTAGTAGTTACCGAAACATCCCAAGACTTTGATGATCCAAAGATTTTAAGCCTTTAAAAAAAAAAAAAATAAATTGAGGTGTCCTTCCCATGAAAGGTAAAGCCAGTCAGCATGCAGGAGAAAACTAACCGGCAACTCTAACCTGGTAGGTATAGGCCAACAACTTAAGAGAGAACCTTTTAGTGCGCATGCACTAAAAAATAACCTATTGTTATTGAAATAAAAATAAACTTAGTACAAGTAATTGAAAGAATGTAAAATAAATCAAAATGTTAAAGAAAATTTGAAGATGGTATATTTGGCAAGGTAACTGTATAAAGTTAAGAAGGATAAAACTTATTAGAAGGATAAAACTTTTCACACCTTGAACGTAACCTCCGGGAGTAGGCTCTGCCCATCAGGCTCTTCCCTTGGCTCTGCTCATCCCTTTAGTTTTTGGTCTATACCAGTTTTAATCTCATGTTGTCAAATAGACCAAATTGTGCTGGCAACGGATTGTCCAGTCTAGGAAGTTATAATGATGCTATCATTTTAATTTCATAATTTATATAAGATAAAACACTCGCATGAAAGAATAGTTCACATGACAGAAACAATGCAGACTTAGATAATTTCAGGTAATAAGAACTTAATAATAATCCAAACTATTCACGAGCACCTGGTAAAGGGATCACAAGCAGTACTTAAAGGGAAATCATTACTATTTGGGCTGAAAAAAACTATTAAGCGATAAGATTATTTTTTTCTTCACAGACTCCAATTTTTATTCCATTATAATAATTAAAGATACAATAATAGGTGATTATGCGGGACAAACTAGTGAACATGATTAATCACATTAGATTTGCATTTATAGATGTCAAGTGTTTCCTTGAAATGAGAAAGCTGCAAAGCCAACTAAATAAGGTGGTAGCACGAAACAATCTATGATCATAAGCTTCAGGCTATTCAATACAAGCATATCTATGTAACTAAATATTTAATCAATCAGAAATCACTTTTGGTAATGATTTTCTAATTACTGATAATATTTAAATGATTAGCTTTTGCTTATATTTTGACTAGAGAATAACTACATGAGTTACCCACTAGATTTGGCTCCTGATTTGCCAAACAGTGTGGTGTGGAATTATATTTCTCCGAAAAAGAAGTGTTTTAAGAATCAAATTTGCTAAATTCACTTTGTTTCTAGTTAAAAAACATGTAAATGCAGAATAAAAGTTTTATTTGTGAAATAAAACAAAACTTTACAAACAAAAAAAAGTGCACATTAACCAGAATAGTTCTGATATTAAATATGAAATGAAACTGTCCCTGAAAATAAAAATAAAACAAACATTGACAAATTAAAATGAATAATACTTAAGTACTTATAAGAAGTAAATAATTTTATCACAGCACTAACAGAATAATTACAAAACATACTTACAATAAAAATATCCATACCACAATTAGGATAGTTTTAATATCCTTTTTATTGTGTGCTTTATTCAGATGAAGCCACATTTAATTTAGCAGGGTTTTTAGCCACTGAAATGCTCATAATTTACCACATTATAAATCGCCATGTCATTAGAGAATCAGGACATTATTACCAATTTAAGATTAGCCTTAATTGTAAGCAGTATCTGCAATGGCCTATATTTATAGGCAATGGATTTAATTCGGATACATTTTTGGAGCTATTACAGAACCAGCTTCCCGACCTCCCTGAGTACATACCTCTTGCATTCAAACCTGGCTGCATGTTCCAAATTGGCGGGTGTCCAGCTCACAGCAGCTGGGAAGTGTCAGCTTGGATCATGGCTGGAGCATTATGCAGCGAAGTTGATCGGGAGATATGTCTCAGTCAGGTGATCGGCCAGGAGTTCAGATGCAACTTCTATGTCTGAGGGAAGCTGAAGTTTTTAGTTTATTTAGAGCCCATCAATACATGGGAGCAGCTTGTGAAACGTATAACTTCCAAATGCGAGAAAATGAGGTAGAATGAGCAGGAGGTTAAAACAGTCAGTGGGACACACTATTTTAAAGAAGGTAAGGACTTGTCATGTAGAGACAGGTCGTTTTGAAAATTTATTATAATATGGATATTTTTATTTTAAGTAGGTTTTGTCATTTTGGTAAAATTATTGTCTTCTTTTAAATATTCAAGCAATATTCATTTTAATTTGAAAATGTTTATTTTCGGGGACAGTTTCATTTCACATTTAATTTCAGAACTGTTTTGGTTAATTTACACTTTTTATTGGGGAGGACTTTGTTTTATTTCACAAAGAAGCTTTTTATTTTGTATTTCCAAGTTTATTGACTATAAACAAAGTGAATTTAATAAATTTCATTCTCAAAGCAATTCTTTTCAGGGAAACATAATTCCACACCACACTTTTTGGCAAATCAGGAGCCAAATCTAGTCTAATCCCAGAAGAAACCTTAACTTCATTTATACAAAATTAAACTTTGATAAAAGTACAAGTTTTCCTAAAAGTGAGGTATCTGTAGCCTTGATTTGACCAAGTCTCATTTAAGTAACTAGTTAAGTGACAAACCCAACATTTTGGGATACTATTTAGATGCTGAAGAGGGGGACAAAGTTTCCCTGAAATGTCTAAAATAAATAGAAAAAACTACTAAGTTTTTTAATTGACCTGAAGGCAAATTGATTAAAGATAAAAAAATTATTTTTTTTTTTTGGCTTATAGATTGATTACCAAAAAACTAAAATAAAGAATAACCAAAACAATTAATTGTGGTTATCAGATGCTTGCAATTTTGACAGACATAACTCTACTTTAACAATGAACAAAAAAAAAAATTGAAGAATTATGAAGTCAACTTCAACAAAAGATTTTATAGTTTTTCTTGTTACACACTAAAAACAAGCATTGTTTCTGTAGATATTAAATAAATACAAAATGTAATAATTTTTATTTACAGCAACTTGGGGCTACTTGGACCCAAAGGAAAAAAGTTTTAAATTACAACTAGGTCTCTTGTCATGAAATTATAGACATAATTCCTAATTTCTAGAACAGGTAGTAGCACTAAAACAGCTAGGTCCTGAGGCACTTAAAGATGTTCCCACTACTTGTTTAGGTTTGGGTCCAAGTAGTCCAAAGTTACGTTACCTAAAATGAAACGAAATTACAGAGAAACCCGTACAGTCATGCTGAAGTCTATTAAATTAAAATATACAATTAATTTAATAATTTAAAGTCACACAAAAGGCATATTAAAAATTCATTTAAATAATAATTATGCTTTACAAAATTTATTAAATTGTCTTATCTTCAGTTATTAACCCTTCATACAAAAATTATGGTTAGTGTAATTTACAGCAAATATTATAAAAAATATATTAAATGTTCTATTTAACATTAAGGCAATCTCATAGTTATTTTATTCATATGACAAATTCTGTCCAAATAGAATTGAAAGCAAAATATATATATATATATATATATATATATATATATATATATATATATATATATATATATATATATATATATATATGAAGTTTCAGACATTAAACTTTTACTTACCTACATATGAAATAAATAGTAAGGGAATGTATTACTATTGTGAAAAATTTCGAATCTGAGTCTTCAGTGGAAATACACATTTTAAGATACTCTGAACCCAAGTAGCCAAGTCTCGCAAAATAGTCTGTGTGTGTGTGCGTGTGTCTAGCTCAAAAACTGAAAGTTGTATGGAACTCACATAAAGTATTTAAGACAGGTATATGTCTGGGATGTTACAGTAACTTTTTCGCTAAAATCGACTCTCTGGAAGTGCTACTTTATATTATTGATTTTACACTTTTTTACAATTTGCTCGAAAATGGCTGTAACGATTTTGATTAAACTCGTTATATCAATGTACAATTAAATAGTATTTAATATCAGCTGGGTCTTATCCTCATTGAAATAGTCAGACAGGGCTTAACCCTTAGCTTGACACAATACTGAATTTGACACCATAACTTTGGGAATTTTCCTCCCACTCCAGGATGATTATTTTTGTTTCCTTCCTTTTTCACTATCTAGAGAATCTATCTGAGAAGTGAGTTGGTAGCACTGTCTGACGGAAGTAGCTGATATAATATGAATACACATAAAGCCTTTCTCTCTGGACCACACCAAGAAACATCATGGCACTAAGTAGAGGAAATGTAAGTTTCATAATATTGTTTCAGTCACATAATATTGATTAGTTCTGTTTGGCTTTATTATTTTTGTTAATAACTTTAATTATGAAAGTTAAACTATTAAATTAAATAATATATAATTATTTAAAGGAAACGTTTAAAATTTCAGTGGTCCTACTTGAGCAAAATTAATTTCTACTAAAAGTAGGATGGTAAATGAACGTTGTGTGATGTGTGCACTGCACCAGATTTTTTTCTTTAATATTTATTTTTATAAATAAATCACAGATTGTGAACAGATTTCTAGTTCTGAAAACCATTTAAAAATATTTCTTTCATATCAATAACTAGCTATAATGATTTTAAGATTTCTACTCAATTTAATTTTTGTTTTGTTTAGCTGTACTCAAAGGATTTTAATTGTATATAATAGAATGTTACATACATACATACATCCTGGGCGCTACAGCCCCTCACGGGCCCTGGCCTCCTTCAGATATCGTCCCAATAGATTTCAGTCCCGTGCCATTATCCACCACCACTCTGCACCCAGCCTCACCGCATCATGGCCAAACTGGTCCATCCATCTTATCTTTGGTCTTCCTTTCTTTCTTTCTCCAATCATACAATATTCCAAAAGTGTTTTGGGCATCCTATCTTCTGCCATCCTTTTCACATGAGCAACCCATCTCAGTCTCATTGAATTTCACGATTGGGGTATCATTAAATTTTGTGTATATATCCACTTATACCTTTTTCTCCATATTCCATTTTCGTAAATTGGTCCATGAATTTGGCGTACTATCCTCCTTTCAAACGCCGACAGTCTCTGCTCGTTGTCCTTCTTCAAAACCCAGCTTTCTGAACCATAGGTCAATATTGGTCTTATTAAGGTTTTGTACAGGGTTACTTTTGTTTCCTTAGTTATTAGTTTGGATCTAAAGTGCTTATATAATCCTTAGTAACTCCTATTACCTGACAAAATTCTTTTTTCGATTTCTTTGGAAGTGCTATTTTTGGAGTCCATGTACGCTCCCAGATATACAAATTCATTAACTTTTTCGAATTTATAATTATTTATTTGAATGTGTGTTGTTGACTCAAGAGTAACTATTATCTAATTTAAAATTTACCCAATCTTTCCATCAATCCAAAATTCATTTCATAAGAACTAAAATCATTTTTAAAAAAGTGATATGATGGTTAAATAACCAAAAGTGCATAACAGTGCCATAGATTCCGTAAAGAAATTTTTACATTTACATTACATTTAACGGGGGAATGTTATATTTATGTTTAGATATGAAAGTCAGGTGGAGACCAAAAAAAAATCAAATGGTAGCATTATTACATACAACAATATTGTAATTCAGTTTACATGAATAAATCGAAAACTGTCATCCCAACCAATACTATTACAGATAAATAAGATATAACAAACTAGGAAAGTAATTAATGAATATTATTATTTATGACTAAAACTCAATAAATTAAAACGACTTGGAAAAAAATAAAAATAAATAAAAGCTTTTTTACCTTGAAGAAATATTTCACACAATCTACAAATATTTCAAGATAATAAAAATAAACATATAATTAATAGTTGAAAGAAAATTGTGGAGAAAACAAAAATTTGTTGATTTCCAGGTAAAAATATGCCAGAAAATGTGAAATAGAGATAAATAATACAAAATTACAGATAAAATCTTTATGCACAATATGTATATTCTTTATATAAGAAGGAGCTGGCAGACATGTTGATCAAAACAAAAAAGAAAACTAGAGTTGGAGAAGGAAAAAATTGTAATGAAGTTTGTTAAAAACAACCAGATGCATAGTTAGTTGCAACTGCTTTTAAACTTGTTCACCCTCCCCAGTCAGTATTTTGTTTGACAATCCTGGTCAGTAATGGACAAACCACTTTCTGTTTGACTATACCTTAATGCGATAGGGTTATACTAATTCTATTCTGTTCCAAGAGTAGAAATGTATAAAGGTAGTTAAATATGTGATGGTCGATTAGATTAAAAATTATGGTTCCAACAAAATTTTAATCTTCAGTATTTTATCTCAATAAATTTTCTTCATTCTTTTCAGATAGAAAACAGATTCTTTCATGAATGAAATCATATGATTTTTCAAAAGGTATAAAGAATAATAAATCAATAAATATTGCCATGTAGGAAATTAAATACATTTTAGTAAGCAGTTAGTAACTTCATTTTTAATCTATTAATAGCTTTATCCCTTCAAATTGTACATTCTAAATACGCTGTTTGTTTTTTTTTTTTTAATTGTGTTTTTTACAATCATGAGAAATATTTTGTCAATAAAATTTTAGACTTGCTTTTTTATATATAATAGGATCATTTTAAAAAAATTATATTCATATGATTGAAATCTAAAATAATAATATATACATTAAAATAAAAAAATGAAGACATTACTCTTCATTATCAAAATTTAAAAAATATTTGTCTTTTTAATGAGTGATATTTTAATGATAAAATTATGAAATATCATGCACAACAATTTAAGAAACTAATACAAATACCTAAAGAAGTTTTATCATTCCCCAAAAAATAATTATTTATTTTAAAGAATTTATTACATGAAATAATAAATATAGAAAACTAAAACTATTATTCTTCATAAGAAGAAGATAATTAAAAACATTTGATTTGAAAATAAACTGTTAATAAAGAAAAACTGCATGAATAAAAAAAAAGTTATTCAAATAAAATGTTTTTAATAAATACTAGCAAAAAGGGGAAAAAGTAGGATATTTTAAATATATATATATATATATATATATATATATATATATATATATATATATATATATATATATATATATATATATGTGTGTGGGTGTGTGTGTGTGTTTGTGAATGTATGTATGTATATGGGCCATTCTCAAAAAAGGGTCAAATCTTAGATTTTTTTTTCACAATTGAATGTTCAAAAAATGATTCATAAAAAATCTACAATAATCTCAACAATATTGAATTAAATACAACCAGCGCCAGCTCATCAGGTACATTATTTATTAAATTAAAAATAATAAAGAAATTTTTGATGATATGGCGAAATTACATTGCCTTCAAGAGAATCACATCATGACTTTGAGAGAATAATTTCATTAATTTAGTTATGAAAGAGGGGAGTACAGTAGTAACAAAGCATTTATTTGATCCAGAACTATGATAATACTTAACTTACTCTCATTCCATAATTTGCGACATTTCTCAGAATCAGAAATCGTCTGGTTTGCCTGTGTGCATATTCTTCATAGTTCATATTTCATAGTAGGTCTAAGAAGGTGTCTTAAATAAAATACATTATGTCCTATCATGCCTAGTGAGATTCCCTAATACAGGTTGTATTCGCTCACTATCGTAGAAATGAGGGAATTACAAATTTATATTTATCCAAACATTTTTCCAACTAGAATGGCCATTTTACAATAACAAAAATACAGCTTGAAAGAATTGATGGAACACTAATAAGACTATCAATTAAGAAAAAAAAATCTCGAAAACTTGCTTGGTAAAAACAAATGAGGGAATTACAACTAATAAAAATATGAGTAGCAACCAGTCCTTCTTTTACACAGAGGCGGAGCAGTGGCAACTGAATTCTCTGGGACAAAAGCAAGTTGCAAATGTTGAAAAGATTACTGTTTTTGTTTTTTTACTTTCTCACACTACCTCTATTACCGAAAAAAACTCTAGAATTTAACAATATGAGGGAATTACATAAAACCACTTGACACCCCTTTTTAGTAATTTTTAATTTATAAGAATAATTGTTCAAACACTTCTGACTATAGTTTTTAAAGCTAAAGAATATGAAGATTTAAAACGTAAGAGGACACTTTCCAAACCAAGATACTATTTGAGGGACAAACTACTAAAGGTGCTAATTCGACTTCGGTCATGGTGAAAGAATTACATATTGAGGCTGTAGATATTTTTTTCAAATAAAATAATATAATTAATAGTTTCAAAACCAAATGAAAATATATATATATATTCCTCCCCTAAATCAATGCTTTGAATTTAATTTTTTTTTTTTTTTTTATTGAAAAGGAAATTGAATACTGAAATTATATCTTGAATTAAACAGTTTCTAACATATCACTTCTCATATTTAATTTATTTTGAATTACTGGCCAGCTATACAATACCTTTCAATATAAATAAGACGTAATAAACTGATATTTACTTATCAGCAACTCTAGATTGAATTGAAAAAAGAAATTGAGAAAGATATTGTGTCTGTAAGAAAAAATAATAATTCTACATTTAATTTTTTGTCACCTATATTCACTTCCATGAACAAGGAAAAATTAATGATTTCACAATGTAATTTAGATTCTGTCCCATATAAAAAAATATAAAATAAAATTATACATATCTATATATATATATATATATATATATATATATATATATATATATATATATATATATATATATACACATATTTAGTGAAAAAATATTTATAAGTAAACAGCTTCCCATTACATTTCTTTATTATCATTGCATTTATTACATTTCTTCACCCAACATTTCCAAGAAAGATGAGTGAAATCGATATCAGACAGAGTAGAAATTTCTTGTTCAATTAATTGAATTGAGTATTAAAAAGTTTTAATAGTTGGAAGTAATAATATGATATGGATATGATGGACTTATGGAACTACTTACAACTATTAGATACAAGAAATAAGATTGATTTAAGAAAGAATTTAAGAAAGAAAGAAGAAAGAATTGAAGAAAAAACACTACAGAAATGTTGGTTTAAGAAATATAATGATAATAAAGAAATTTCATGGAAAGTTGTGTTTCACTAAATATATACAGCACATTAATATTAAACTTCCATGAGATTTCGAAATGATATAATATGAGCATAAAATAAAATAAATAAAAATTGTTTAAATATTTCTATACGCCACATAGATGCTCCGAACATAATTTCCATCTATATTCACATTTTAAAAAAAGAATCATTTCTTATAATGCACAGATATTTTCACAATAAAAATTGTCATAATAGATCACAAAAGCCATTTGAATGGCACTTCCTCTTATTGAGTATTATAAAAAATGTAATAACTTACTAGTTCATGGAAAAAGTCTTTTGACAAAAAACTTGACTAGAAAATATTTAATCACGCACCAGTCTATTTATTTATAGTAAATAGGCACTCATATCCAACAAATATACATTAATGCAATGCATGATTTCACTTATTAGTAAAGAATTTCTTTACTCTGAAGCTACTGAAATCATGAAGAATTAATTTTTTTTTTTCTACTTATGTGGAAAAACTCTCAAAATATGTTTCTTCATCCACATAGAAAATAAGTGACCAATTTCAAGAAGCATATGCTTTGAAATTTTGATCCCACATTCACCATTCACAACGAATAATAAATTTTAGCATTATCATGTTAAACGTTAACATGAACGATTACTTCCAAATCAACAGAAAATGTATTTTGTTCCCAATAAACTGCGTGTATCTGATATAAGAATTAAAAATTCATAACTCAAAAACTTAAAATAGTTTTTAAACAAACATTTAAACTTCTAAATAGTAGAAAATGTTTTATATATTTATAGAAATAATTGCAAAATTTTGAAATTAAAACCCACTAATGTATAATGCAATGAAGATGTCATTACAAAAAGATTTTTATGTTAGTAACCACCAAATAAATTGGAATATATTTTCAAACCCACAGAAAAACAAAATGTCATTTTCTTAATCTGAGCAAATAACAATGCTTTCAACAAGGGCAAAAATACACTGAGTACACACAGTTATGTTGGAAAATACTCAGGTGATACTGAATGGAAAAACTTCGCACATTAACAATTTTAAAAAAAATATCAGCAAAGTAAACACGTACAACTAAAACATTCAGCACAAAAATATTTAGAATATTTCTTACAATATATATTACAAATTGTAACAGCTACAAATGTATTAATTTAATAAATTAAATGAAATGGTAAAAATTCAGAAACAGTAACATGCCTCAGACAAATTTCTTTCAATCCTAGTTTGAAAAATACAACAAGGATATGGCAAGTAATCAATGTTCGCCAAATGTTCACAATAATATCAGCAAAAATATATTTACTGTAACATTTATTTAGGGGAAAAGAAGCACTGTCTTAGCAATCTTCCACCGATAATTTTTGGGAAAAATATGCTTTAGTCATAATTTAAATATAAACAGGGGTTTCTTGTCCTGTGAGGAGCCTGAACATGGAGGTAGGCATTGTTTTCATTAAAATCTGAAAAATAAAAAATATATGCAAATTTTAATTGAGTAAAATTTTTTAATAAAAATGAATACATTTTTTTTTTAATTTACTAACCAAAGTAAATCTATAATTTGCATAAAATGTAATAATAATAATTAAACTTGATAAAACAGCTTAATAGCAAAATACTTAATACGTGGCACTTATTAGGGATTGATAAATTATTTGCCACTTCTATAATTTTGAGACCGATAGTACATAAACTCGCAGCCTTTAATAGCATGATTTACCGTCTTTTGAACGTACCATTAAATGAAAAGAATCATAATAAAGAAATTGAAATAATATATTCCATAGCAAAAAATAACGGGTACAATAAAACCACTATCAATCACATTTTAAAAAAACAAATATAAAAAAAAAGACAATTAATGATATCTATTTAACAACCCCCGAAGACAGGCCCATCCCAAAGCATTATGTCTTGATTCCATATTACGGCCCTATATCCACCAAAGTCGGAAATTGATTGAAAAAACTAGGATTAAACCGTGCATTTAAAATAGAAAAAACCTATCCTCATATTTCCCTTCTCCTAAAGACAAAATAGTCCCTTTCCAAAAAAGCGGAGTATACGAACTAAATTGTAATGATTGTGTAGCCAAATACACAGGAAAAACTGGAAGATCACTAAATCAGAGATTAAAGGAACATAAGGCAGAGAATTCCAACTTTTCAATTCATTTAAATGAAAAAAAAAACATAAATTCATCAAAGATTCAGGAGTTAAATTAATAAATCACGTTGAAAACAGTCTCAAATTAAATATATATGAAGCACTTGAAATAATAAAATCCTTCAAATCCAATCAAGATTTTTGCTTAAATGATCAAATAAATATCTCCAATAGTCCAATCTTAAATTTATTCTCATCTGTAACAGAAAAAACAATTATTCTAGTGGAAAAAACCCGACCCCTAAACCGTTTACTTATAAGCACCCCTACCTTTCTTCTATTGCTAGTTCAATGTGAGTACAAACCAATACAAACTTTTCTGTTTGATATAATCTACACCTTGGTGAGTACCAACATGTATTTGATTTCTTGTCTTAATTAAATTTATAATTCATAACTGTTTTATTATACTAATTTATATTACATTTAATTTAATATGTATAATAATACCAAACTGTATTTTGAATTGCTTATTTTTGAATTTTTGTGTGTTTTAAAACTGAAGATGAATGTATAACATTAAAAACTAGTTTTCAATAAAAACAAAATTATAGAAGTGGCAAAGAATTTATCAATCCCTAATTAAATTGATCCTTCTATATCATCATGCGGATGTCAACTGACCTGGCATTTATTTACCCTTATGGACTGTTTCTTATGAGAAATTTGATCATCATTCCCTTTAATAGGAGAGGTCTTCAAGTAAAATATTTGAATTTAAATGTTTTTATAATATATAAAAGCACAAGTAATGGTAATTTAGAAATTTATACAATAAATAAAAATTATGAAAAAAAAGTTTGAGGTATCATATCTTTTAATTTGGTACAGCCAATTGAACTGGTTGTTACCCAAGTATACAGGCAGTTGGTGGTAGAAGCTTATTGAATACATAATTAAGCAATATACAGGGTGTATCAGGTTTGGCAGACCTTAAACCAGGAGTTGATTCCATTTCTCATTTTGGGCTGTGTTCCAATTCCAAAAAGGGAAGGGCAAATTTAAGATTTTCTTGAATAGGAAGTTATAACTAAAAAAACTATTTAGGTTAGGTAATTCCCAACTGCAGCATTGTAAACTGGACAAAATTTTCTTTAAAAATAAGAAGATTTTTTCCTTGTTAAAGCCATTCAAAGAGGACTTTTGAGCAGCTAAATTAAGCTAAGTTCTGTTTATCTTAAAACCATGGATTATTAGCAATTTTTTCTACCAGCCTCCTCCTACTGGACTACAACCTCCTATTCCTTGTTAATTAAGTTGAGGTCTGGTACAGAATACGCTGGAATTCACCTACAGTTTTGTAAAAAATCATGAGATATGAAATTCTCATTTTTCTAACCATCAGTGATTTCAGTAAAAATAATTACAAAACTTTTATTTATTCATGTTCTGTGACCTGGAATGGATTGTGAAACTTAATTGCTAAAATACAATATTATTTATAAAAAATACGTAAAATAAAATATTTAATGTAGGTATGACAAATAAAATTCTCATATAATAAAATGTAATAATATCACTTCATATTCCTGGCAATGATAATATAAAATGTATTCTATAGAATATTACAATTCCTATATTATTCTTGGTATTAATTATTTCAACAAAATGGAAGATTATATTAAATTTATAATAGGTAATATGTGAATTAAAAATCTTCCTTAATAATTTTATTACCGATGCTTACATAATCTTGTGACATTTCAAGGTATTCCATCATCATTTGTACATAAATCTAATAATGTCTTATTATCTAACATTGTTAAATATAATGTTGTCATATTCATTCTTCAATTTCAGTTACATCGATGTATTCTTCTTATTTCATCATTAATTAAAATATTTAAAAATTAAAATAATTAATGTGGAATGCTAACAACTATTATCCTTATTTGAAGTATGCATGATAGTATAGAAGGATCAATCTAATTAGGGATTGATAAATTATTTGCCACTTCTATAATTTTGTTTTTAATGAAAACTAGTTTCAAATTTTATACATTCATCTTCAGTTCTAAAAACACACAAAATTCAAAAATAAGCAATTTAAAATACAGTTTAGTATTATAATGCATATTAAATTATATGTTGTCAAAATACATATACTTATACATATTAAATTAAATGTAATATAAATTAGTATTATAAAACATTTATGATATGAATTTAATTTAGGCAATTTTTTCATTTAAATGAAAAAAACAAACATAAATTCTTCAAAGACTCAGGAGTTAAATTAAAAGATCATCTAGAAAACAGTCTCAAATTAAATATATATGAAGAACTTGAAATAATAAAATTCTTCAAATCCAATCCAGATTTTTGCTTAAATGACCAAATAAATATCTCCAATTATCCAATCTTAAATTTATTCCCATCCATAACAGAAAAAACAATTACTCACTGGAATTACCGGGGAAACCCTAATCCTTCCGCCTAAACCATACCATTTATCTACAAATACCTCACCTTTCTTCCATTACATTCATTTCCATTACTAGTTCAGTGTAAGAACATACCAATGTAACCTTGTCTGTTTTATATAATCTACTTAAACCTTGGAGAGTAACATGTATTTGACTCTTGTCTTAATTAAATTCATAAATGTTTTATAATACTAATTTATATTACATTTAATTTGATATGTATAAGTATATATATTTTGATAACGTGTAATTTTATAAATATAATAATACTAAACTATATTTTAAATTGCTTATTTTTGAATGTTTGTGTGTTTTTAGAACTAAAGATGAATGTATAACATTTGAAACTAGTTTTCAATAAAAACAAAATTATAGAAGTGGCAAATAATTTATCAATCCCTCACTATTATATTTGATTTTCATAGAACTATATAAAATAGTTTAGCATAGGAGACCCCAAAGATGAATCTAATGAAATAATTCATTGGGTGTGTGTGTGTGTGTGTGTTCATGAGCACGTTTTTGTAAATAGGACAGAACTTATTTAAAAGTAACAATCTTAAAACATATTTTACATGCAATAACTATTTTATACAAATATACAATAAGTAATGCATATTTGGAATACCTCTCCAACTGATGTTGCTAATAAATTTACAATTTTCTCATGTGGAACAGCAACAACACTTTGGTTATTTATTTCAATTATCCTATGACCAACCCGCACACCACCTCTCTCAGCAATACCTCCCCTCAACAAACTGCAAATCTACATATAAAAAATAATATATTAAACTTTCAAATGTAGAACATACTTACAGAGGAGTAAAGTTTAAAAACATGCACCTATTATATACAGTAGATAATTGTCTTGTTTACAAATTTGCATTTTTTTTTTCCAATCTTGATGAAATTTTGTGTGTTTAACCTCAAAACTAGAGGAAGGCCACTATGTACATGAGTTCAAAAAACAATGCCATTCTCTTCCACCATCAAAACAGAATTGGGGCACTTCCTGCTGAAATTTTGCACACTTATGTTGTTCAAAATAAAAATAAAAACATCGTCTAAAAAACTTAACCATCCCCTTTTCCCAAACATCAAAGCATTCTGTTAAAATGTTAGAGTACTCACGAATCGGGTGATGATTTTTCAAAAACTCATGAAATTTATTGTAACCGGGTGTGGTAGGCAGCAGTGGAAACCCAGCCAAAGTTCTACATTCGAAAACCTGCAATCTCACTTATCTTCTTTCTTTTCTGTAACTTGCATTACCTTTTCTACCTTTAACTCATTTTTATGCTTTCTTTTCTTCTCTTAATTTTTCCTACTTTGCTTTGGTTTATATATGTATATAGTTATCTTATGTAAATATTTATTTTTTTTCTGCACAGAATTTACTTTATTTTTCTTTTGCAGATATTGTATACAAAATATACATGTAGAAGAGTGAAAAAACTCAATTAGTGTATGTTTTGCTTGCCATCCTTGCATGGCCCAGCCCTTCTCACCTGAGATAAGCTTGTAGGATTTACATTGCATGACAGGGTATGTACCCATTTTGTTTTAAGAATATTCCTATCAAAGGTGGAATAGTTCACATCTGTCTCATTTAAACCAGCCTGGCACACAAAACACAAAATTAAGGAAAAGGATAAAACTGGTAATACTTTAGTAATTGGTGCCCAACGTGGGGCCTAGTAATTGACTAATGCAATATAATTTGTTTTTCCATTTAATGGACAATCAAATATAATTATAAATCATCTAGTTTAAATTATTTGTGAAATAAAATTACTTTCAGCTAAGAATTACTTTCATTTATGATATATGTTGGAATTTGGAGAGGAAATATTGAATTTTGGTTTAACCTATTTGAAAATATCTTACCAACATAAGATTGTACCTTTTTGTAAACAAAATTTTCATTGTTGTTGATTAATAAGAAATTGATTGAAGGTAGTTAGTTATCTGGAAAACAGAAGATAAAGTTATAACCGCTCACAGTACATGCAAGCATTATTGTGGTACAACTAACTTCTAATTAACCTTGAAATGAACTAATAATTTTGTTTGTTTTTCGAAATTACACTTAAAGGTGGAAAGGGTGTCTTATAGTTAGTCTTATATAGGGTTGGAACATCGAAAGAAAAATATCGATATTCGATATTTTGATATATCGCAAAACCAAATATCGATATCCACCGATAATCGGTAGAAAAATATCGATATATCGAAAGGAAATGGATGAAAAAGCAAGGAAACCGTGCATTAAATGAGTATTACGTTAAAATGTGAAGAAGGTTATGAAATAATATAATTATTATTTATAGAACAATATTATTATTATCCATGAATCATTATAAAAAAAGATAGAAAAGAATAATACTTTGGTAAAAAAAAAAAAAAGTATTATAATACATTTTTATCTTGAAGGCTTTTTGCCTTATTTCATATATTATATTATTCTACAAATTTAAAAATAAAAAACCTTGTTTTATTTTTCTAAAAACAAATTGTATTTCATAAAGTTTCCATGCATACATTGAGCATTCTCAAAACATTTATCTAAAAACTTGTAACTCATCTGATATATATTTTAGTACAAAATGTTACCAAATATTACCTGTTTGTCTTAACATATAAATAATTAACAGTATATGTGTTTCAATCTTATCTACTAATTATTGTTTGGCAACTAAATATTGTTTATTCTCATATTTACCCCATTATATTTATAAATTAACATGTGCTATATTTTAACCAATGATTATCTGCAACAATTTATTTACATTTATAGTATTGTCTATTTTATTTCAATTTGGTGAGTGATTGATCCATATTATTTTTTGTTTTGGTAATCATAAACTCTTGAGTTTATTTGAAGGATAAGGAGAAAAAAGCTGGACCCTATTTCATAATAAAGTACGAAAGTACAATCGCGAGTAGACCTATGATTTACTATGCATATGACACACTGTGAAATGTTGAAACACAATAAAATTTAAAACTAGTTGTTAGTATCTACATAATATACCTCGATTCCTATTCTTGAATATTCTTCAACATCCCGTGCAGTCACCATATCTGGAGCACTTGTGTGTTCACTCAATATAACGCTGATATGAGGCCGAAGTTCTAGGAAACGTTGGACCATGTAATATTTGCTGTTCCATCTGGTAGGAACATCTGAAATTAGCTTGCATTTAGTGTCACCTTCAGTGGCTTTTCTTAACTGGTCACAGCCAACAATAGCAAACCAAGTTGTAATGCTGCGAAGCTTTCTAAATAATTCTTCCAACTCTGGCACAGACACCAAGGTCTTTTCGCACACTAGATTTAACAAGTGAGCAAAACAGTGTACATGTTTGGCCTGTGAGAACGTATCCACTGCCTTCACAATGTTTGCCCCATTGTCAGTGACAATTGTTGTTACTTTTTCATTTGAGATGTTAAAACGTCGGCACACATCTTCCAAAACATGAGATATGTATTGGGATGTATGCCTGTTTGTGAGTTCTCGAAGTTCCAGCAACACTGAGGACATTTCATCATTTGTTTCTAAAATAAAATGAACAGTGACACCAATTAAACTTTTCATCTGGTGGGACTCCGTAAATAAGTCACACATCAATGTCACTGAATTTACTTCATTCAAATGTTTTTGAAAAAGAGAGCGCAGTTCTGAGTATTTTTCATTCAATAATTTTTTTAATGTATTTCTAGAAGGTACCTTATATAAAAGGACTAGCATTTTAACCAAGCTGAGAAAACCTTCCTTTTCAACTGTGTAAAATGGCAGAGTATCCTAACAGAAAAAATATAAAATAGCATCATTAATTTTTCTTCGTCGTTCGTCTCCCTCTTCAAATGATGCGATATTTTGGAAACTACTTCTTATGTCAGTAGCTTTTGACGGAGGAATTATTTCATTTGCTTCTGATTTAGAAGTAGATGGTGATGCAGAAAAACCTGACCCTGATGGAGACGAAAAAACGTGCGAATGGAAAGATTTGAGGTGTGACTGCAGGTTTCTTGTGTTTCCCGATGTCCAAAATATTTTGTGACAATATTTGCACTACGCACTTTTACTGTCTCTCCATTTAAAATGTTTCCACACTTCACTTTTTGGTGGCGACATTTTAGTTTCTATTTTCACTTTAATCACCACACTAACAACAACAACAACAACAATGAACAACAGGTAACTGACCATTAGTGATGCCTATGAGTTAAAACAGTAAGGAAGTTACAACAGCTCAAAGACAGCGACCTAGATTGATTAAATAATTAAGCTATAATGTTAATTACAGCTTACGGATAACATTAAAAATATGATAAAGAATAAAGGAGATTTCTAATTAAAATAAATTAATGAAGTTTAAAATATCAATGTCACCGATATATCGGTGTAAAATATCGATATCATTGATATATCGGATGTTAGGATAACGATATAATATATCGGTTTTTCAAATCCGATTTATCGCGTTTCGATATTCCAACCCTAGTCTTATAGTTATAATCCAGTGGTGTAATTTTGTGGTGTAATGTTTTGTTGCAAAGGGGATTATGAAAAACATTGTTATTATAATATGAACAAAACAATTAGTGATTGTGTGTGTTTTTAGAACTGAGGAGAAATGTATAACATTCGAAACTAGTTTTCAATAAAACAAATTTATAGAAGTGGCAAATAATTTATCAATCCCTAATTAGGTTTTGTGTTGGTTACTGAACCAGTCTGTATTATTGTCAACAAGTGTGTGTGCCTATTTTAAGTTTTGTCAGTTATCTTTAATTTCTATAGTTTATTTTAATTATAATGGAAGAAAACAAGTTATTTTCATGGAAGAAGAACAGCTTCTTATGAATGTTTTGGCTTCATGGGTATTAAATAAACAGAAAAGGTTTATAATCTGGGGAAAGCAGAGGCTTGGGGTAAGGTCACAAAGGATTTTAGTTCACAAAAAACATTCCAATAAGTGAACTATTTTTTATTTAACAACTACAACAGTAAGGTAATTATAACAGTAGTGAACACAATTGAGAAAATTTTCATTGTTATTTCTGACCCAATGGTTTCTCTAGGTACTTTTTATATTTAAAACTTATACAGTGATTGCACCAGCTATTCCTCTTTGAATCCATGACAAATAAAATTTTAATTTATCGTAGTTAATATATTTTTTCTTACTTTTCCTAAACATCAAATTTGCACCACCAGCGGACACTTGGAAATCACCTCATTGGATTAGTGATGGACAAATCTTTTAACAACTTTTTCTTGTATTCAAGTCTAATTTTGTACAGCTTGAAACACATTAATGTAATGTTTTCTTATTTTACAAAGCTTAAGTTCTTAAAATGAAGAATAAAGTGAAAAACAAGAAAGGTTGCATCAAATTAAAAGTTGTAACTTCAGAACATAAAAACTTAATATATAAAATGTACTTCAATCACTACTAGATGTTATCAGCTACATTTTACATCAGCTAAATTATCCAAGTGGCCACTACTGGAGTAGTGTCCACTACTGGTACATTTACTCTGCTATAGTTACAACATTTTTGTTTTTCTTTATTTATAGAGCACTGTTGATGAGCTGAAAAAGTTAAAAAATTGAAAAACATTAAATTCCGGAGGAAGACTGAATTGGCAAATGCCAAAAGATATTTAATCAGAACAGGAGGGGATCCTTATACTTCCAGGTTATCTTTAGAGGATCCAGAGCTGGATGAAATTAAAGCCATTCGGAAAAATTGAGCATAATACAACTAAATAAATTTATTGAATAGTCAAATAAATTTATCTCTGTAGAAGAAGAGGTGGACTGGCCTGTTTGAATGCCCTCCACTAATAGAGTTATTTAAAAAAGTGAGATCAATCTTGTGTTTTTCTTACACTTGTGTTTCTTTTCACCAAAATGTTTGAATGTTTTAATAATTAATCGTAGTACAGTTATTTGTTTAAATGGGAATACATATTTTTCAGTAATAAAGCAGGAAACCAAAGATTCCATTAAAAAAGAAGCAGAGCTTAGAGGTGTCAGAATGTTAAATTAAATCCTTTAGGATAAGGAGCTGCATGGGGTTCAAGTCAAGGAGGCTAAAGTTAAATTGGAGCAGATTTGGAAGTTATTAAGCAAAAAAATGAGACGCTACTTAAAGATTTAAATAAAAATACTATATTTCAATAAATGATCAATTCAATATTACTTGTTTTATTAAGATTATTGTGTTTGTTGAATATTGAATCAAGATTTAGGCATGAGAAAACTGTCTGTGCATTGAGTGCCTCGTTTGCTCACTTTGGACCAAAAACATTTTCGAATGAACATTTGAAACTCTTTTGGCACAGTTTAGGCGTAATAAATCAGAGTTTTGGCACTGATTAATTACAGTAGATTAAACTTTAATACACCATTAAAGCCCAGAATCAAAAATACAGTCAAAACAGTGGACTGCCAAGGGAGAATCGGCTCCTAAAAAGACAAAGGTTGTTCCTTCGGCTGGGAAAGTGATGGCGACTGTTTTCTGGGACAGTCATGGAGTTATTTTAATCAATTATCTTCAAAAAGGGAAAACCATTACATACTAGGAGCATACTACGCATTATTACTTGACAAGCTGAAGGCAGAAATTGAGAAAAAACAGCCATATTTGCAGAAATTTTTTTTTTGTTCCACCAAGACAATGCAAAATATCACAAATCAGAAGGTTTCATCCCGAAAATCCAATCATATGCCAATTAGGGTTTGAACTACTTGACCACCCACCCTACTCATCAAATCTAGCCCCAAGCGACTTTTTTTCACTAACCTAAAAGTTGAGCTCGAAGGACAGAGCTTATTGTCGAATGAGGAGGTCATCACCTCTGTAAACAACTATTTTGCAGAGAAATATGCCAAGTACTATTTGGACGGGTTGAAGAAATGGGAGCATTGCTGGGAAAAGTTTACAGATTTAAAAGGAGATTATGTAGAAAAATAAAATTGAAGAAAAAATGTCTTGTATCTTTGTTAGGTCAGAAACTTTTTAGACCACCCTCATATCTTTTGTTTTATTGCATATAATTCTACGTTTCTTTATGAATAAATAACAATATAAAATATTACTTTAATTGCAGGGTCTCAATGAAAACATTCCTTATTATTGATCCTATAATTATACATTTCTTCGTGAATGAAAAAACTATAAAATGTTACTTTAGTTACAGTGTCTCTCAATGAAAGCATTCCTTATTATTACTCCTATAATTATACAGTTCTTTGTGAATAAACAAAACTATAAAATGTTAATTTAATTACTATGTTTATCAATGAAAACTTTCCTTATTATTGCGTCTCTTTCACTTCCTGTTAAGGTTAAAGATAATAATTTGATGCCCATCATTGGTTTTCAAGTCATCCCGGATATCATTAGTATTGAACTCAATGTTGAAGAGTACTGCATATGTAGTAATTGTGTGAGTAACATTTCTAAATTCTAATTGTACTTCATTGTATAAACAAGGAGAATTCCCCTTCTATCTGCCAATTATTCTCAACCAATATTCTAGTAACTTTATGAGACCGGCTATAAGTCATTTCAGCCAGTGATCTTAAGTTGTTCATAGGGATGTAAATGTATATATCCTCTGTGGGGTAACCACTATCATCAAGAAAATGTCATGATAGCTGGCCATCCTCTAGATGAACCCATACAGAAGAATTGTAAAAAACAAAGCTGGCTATCTCACAAATATATTCAAAATTTCCTCAACTGAGTTGACCAGATTCTGGAATGGAATGAGTCTACTATGTGGCGCTACATACCGTCAGAGGACAATTATCTCGTGAAAGTTTAGCTTCCAAACTTCTCAATCACCCTCTTTGGTGGACTGGTCCACCATGGATAGTTCATGATTCTGATTCATGGCTGGGTCCTATTAAACCTTTCACAGTAATTACCTCATAATCTTTAATTGTCACTGAATCTCGATCAGCAGATTTATTTTCTCACTGCTCATCCTGGCCCTCGGTAATCTATAACACGAGTACCATGTTAAGTTGGCGTTCCCACATAAATAAAGACCAACTTCTTCCTTATCGTACTACACTATATGATCTCCCATTTCTGACCATTGGCCACCATATTCAACTCATGTCCTTTTCAGACATTTTTTCCATGCTCTCATCAAATAAAACTCTACACAAGCCCTTAAGGCGTTTAGCACGATTTATTGACAATTCAGGACATACTTAAGTTAAAGGGCGGTTCTCATTCCCCATTCACAAAAATTTTCTTATTTTATTGTCCAAACGTCATTATTTGGTTAACCTGTTAGTTTTTTATTGTCACCACATTAATGTTTCATGCAGGCCCAATTTTTGTTCAAGCTCAATTATCACTGCAGGTCTGGATTCTATCAGCTCGTCAACTCATCCATTCACAGTTGCATTAGATGTTTTAGGGCTAACCCTTCTAATCAGGCCCCTCTTATGGCGGACCTTCCATTGTCATGTAAAACTCCTGCTTCGATACTCGTCAGGCATCGATTTTGTTGGTCCTTTTATGACCAAATCTACTCATTTATGGCATTATCCCCTTGTGAAAACATATCTGTGTATTTTTATTTGTTTTAGAACTAAAGCAGTTCACCTCGTGTTGGCTCATGACTTGTCAACCTCAGAGTTGTTAGATGTGCTTCATTATTTTGTTAGCCAGAGAAGCATCCCAAAACATCTCTACTCAGATTGCGGCACCAACTTCATAGGTGCAACTGCCAAACTTAATCGCCTATGGCAATACTTGTTTAAGTCCAACAAGGACGAGCTTTCTCATGCTACAGCTAGTTGTGGAATTCAATTTCATTTTAATCCTCCTTCAGCCCCACATCAAAGCGGCCTCAGGGGAAAGAGCTGTCCGAACAGCCTAATTTAATTTAGCACATGTCCTGGGAACACAGCTGTCTACTGTCTGACAACTCGCGTCTTTATTCACCAGAGTAAAAGGAATCTTCAATTTTAGGCCGCTTACTGCAGCTTGTTGCTATCTTATAGAAAATTGATGGAAAATTTCAAACACAGTGACAAAATTTGAGAAACGTTCAGTTAAAGTATAGAAATTTGGAACTTAATTGGAAAAAACTTGGTTTTCTTGGCAAACCATTTAATCATATCTCGAAAACGGATTGAGATAAGAATGTGTGGTTGGAGGCACAACTACATTTTTGATAGACTATCACTCCCTGAATTACTAGCATTACCACCTGGGACACTCTATATAGTAGTAGTTATCAGTTTAAATGGTAAGGCTTGTGGGATTCATTCCATACTACATCTCCTTTCACCCAAGATGTCCACATTCCAGTGGAGAGGATGGTCATTCTACTACCTGATACCAAATTAAGTGCATCTGTTTGACCTTGACATATCTATTTTATAATGATAAAAGTATGAATTCTGCATGACAGTTATCTACCTTCTCTTGCTAACTAGCCATAGGCATAAAAGGTCTAGAATTAGTAATTTTAGAATCATTTATAAATTGTTGTAAAATATTTAAGAATATTTTGTAATGAGAATCTATCTGTAAAAAATGCATTATAAATTATAAATACCTTGGATTAGAAGGGAATTGGAGAATCTTCTACTAGGTTTTAGACCTAGAGCCTACAATATTCTAAAACAGGTATATAAAAAACTACCTCAAAGGCCATTTCTTATTTTGCTATTACCCAACATAGTCAAGTCTTGTATGAGTAAATTTTTATTTTAAGTTCTCCCTGTCTAATTTAGTCTGTGATAAAGTTCAGTTTTCTGTTATCATTACCAGTACAGTGGGCCTATGAGAGACCAATACAGAGCCTACAATATTTAGTCATTGTTTTAAGTAAGTGATTGAGCTGTGTTAGTAATATTGAAATTACTGAAGGAAGTTCTTATGGTCAGGTGCAAATTCTGAAGCTTTTTTGGAAGAATTTCTGTGAAGAGTAATTTATCTCTAGACAATTATTCAATAATTCTAACAACTAATTATTAACAAGAAAGCAAATAACTGTAAATAGAATATTAATTTGTTTATTTCTGTATATATAAATTTAACTAATACCAGGTCATCCCATAAGTAATGTCGGTTTTTAATAATCTTTCTGTTTATGTTGCTATTACTAATCCCTCCTTTACAATTGAATTGTGTTTACATATTTTGTTTATTATAGCATTTCTAAATAAATGCTTCTATTTATTATGTTTTTGTTGGAGAAAGTTAGTTAGTCTGTGCTGAAATTTCAATTAAAATGGATCTACCCAAAAACCACTTATGCCATGTTATGCTTTGGGAATTCGATAAAGGAGAAAATGCTGCTTCAACTTATCGGAAACTTGCAGAAATATATGGAGAAAACATCATTAGTGAACGGCAAGTACAGAGGTGGTTTTAAAAGTTTCGAGCAGGAAACCACAAATTTGAAGATGAGCCTTGGACAGGTCGACCAATAGAGCTTAACGACGAACTCCTGCAGGCTACTACTGAAAAAAAATCCTGTTGTAACAGTTGAAGAATTAGCAGAAAAACTTGGATCGATACATTCTACTGTCCACCGTCATTTGCAGCTGATAGAAAAGGTACCGAAATTGGGAAAGTGGGTCCCTCACGAGCTAAGCATCGCTAATTTGGATGAACACTTGCTTTTCTCTCCTCTTCCTTTAAGATCAAGAACCTTATCTAAACAGGACAGTAACTGGAAATGAGAAGTGGGTTTTCTATCGCAATGTTAGACGGTTGTGACATTGGTTAAGTTCTGAAGAAACATTGAGAACAGAAACGAGATAAGGACTTCATCCGAAAAAAGTAATGATGTCTGTTTGGTGGGATATGGAAGGAATCCTGCATCATGAATTCCTCAATCTTAACCAAACTATCACTAAAGATCTATACTGTGATCTGCTGGATTGATTGAAGTGGGCAATTGAGGAAAAACGCCCCTTACTTATCAATAGACGAGACATTTATTCCACCATGATAATGTGAGGCCCCATGTTGCCAAACAAACAATGCAAAAATTGAAGGACTTTAGATGGGAAATTATTCCTCACCCACCATATTCTTGTGATAGCGTCTTCGGACTATTACCTTTTTCGCAGTCTCCAAAACTCATTAAGTGGCAGGAACATGAATTCAGTCGATGAAGTGAAAAACGAGGTGCTGGCTTTCTTTAATTCAAAACCAAAGGATTTTTTCAGAAAAGGTATACAAAATTTGGTTTCAAGATGGCAAACTGTTACAGAACAAGATGGTAATACATTTTAGATTGAAAGTATTTCATTGATTTTTTTCCTACCCCTTATATCACGCAATTAAATACCGACATTACTTATGGCATGACCTGATAGAATTTTAATTAGGCTAGGTACAAAATAAGAGCCTTTTTTTTTTTTTTTTTTTTTTTTTTTTTTTTTTTTTTATAAAAAGACAAGATTGTTTTGAATATATAAAAATGCTATGGTTAACTAAAAATAAAATAACCATAAGTTTACTTACAACTCCATTTTGAACGCTAAAACCCAATTGATATTTGGTATCTGGTCTTTTGATTTTGACTTCAACTACAGGAGCACATGGTACAACAGTAAGCTTAACTACAGTTTGAGTTTTAGAATTCTGTAAATAAAAACAATTAATAATATACTTAGTTAAATCATATTCTTCAGTAAAGAACAAATTTTGTTATACATATTCAAATGATCAAAGAGAGATGAACCTACGCATACTGTAAGGTGGTTGGTTATAATCATAGTGGATTGCAAAGAACAGGGATAAATAAGAATTTATAACAGGCAGCCAAGGAAAGCGGATAAACTTTCAGGATGACTAATATTTTTTTTAAGACTAAGGAGTAATTAACATACAATTCAGTAGGAACCATTAAAGTAAAAAGTTGAAAATATTGCAAGATCTGTAAAAGGATTTCACAAGTAAATTAGAAACAAATGTGAATACTGAAACAATAAAGGAACTAGGTGAAATGGTCACAACCATGCTCACAACATTAAAAGATCAGGTTCTCAGTTTGAATATGCCACAAGAAGGCCAGCTAACTCCAAAGTCGATCCAAGGCTGATAAAACTTGAAACTATAGAAAATAATTTTGTACCAGGGCTTAGGAGTTGAGATGTCTTCTTACCCACTGGGCCACCCCAATCCTAGAGGATAAATAATAGAACCATATTCATATTGCTCATATCAACAGCTTAAAGACATGGGTACAATGAAGGCCTGTACAAAGTTGGCATACTAAAGTCATGTATGGAAAGGAAATAAGCTATCTAAGTACATCACAATCGATAAATGATTGCAAGATAATGCTATAACCAACAAAAAAAATACCAATTGAAGTAGCTCTGACATTCAAGATATTACAACAATTAGAGAAAAAGAAAAGCATCAGAAAGGATAGTGGATCCTGTTAATAGAAACGGCATTAAGCCCAGAAATTACAATATAGATTAGAATGACTCACTCGCCACAAAGAGTGATCTATTTATGACTCACCAGTAAAATCATGATTTCCTAAATAGAGCCACCCTTGTTCGCTCTTTTCTTTTACCCTAAATCAGCGATCTCCGAACTTTTGGGCCTGTGGGACACATTGACACCTCCACTAAGTCCCACAGGCCATGACTAGTGATGACAAAAAAAATATTGATATATAGATATTTAAAAACATCTAAAGTCAAACAACAGTGCTACAGACACATCACCATAAAATTATCAATGTTTTTCTTTGTTTTCTATAAAAGTACATCAAAAAGGAACTTTTTACAATTTTTTTAAGTTTATTTATTTTAATAATTTTATTTGCACTTGTAAAAATTATTACAATCCACAAATGAGCTATTTTGCGTTGAACATGGCATGAGGGTGACTCATTAGTGCATCCTCATGAAATTCAACAGAATTATATAGTCAGCCAGGAGGTTCCTCATCCAACTCCTCTTCATCCTTCCCCAAATTACATCAGAAATGTCAATTGTTGCCATATTTTGTAAAAATGTATTGATGTGTCCATTTAATTGTGTGTGTACACAGACATTCTTAATTACCTCTTAGACAGAAAATTAACGTATATACTTATTTACTAAAACCTGTAAGGACTTATGCTTGCAAAATTTATAGACCTGTTAAAGACCCAAATACAAACATTTCAATATTAGTTCAACTTTTAAGACTGATAATGAGCTCACCACCCTATGTTTCAAACGAGACCCTTCCCTCCAACTTATATATTCCGACTGAAACAAATCACATTCTTATGCATTACTGTTGAAGACCGATGCCGCATGGACAGAAAAGGTGGATTATAAACTGAAATTCTCATCAGTTGGCATTATAAAAGTTATTCTGGCAATATCGGTTATGTGTAACCTTCTAGATCATATGGTTAATTTTATAAATGTTTTTGTGCGTTGTTACAATTTATTTTTTAAGTAAATTTCATTAAGTTTGATTTAATTTTTATTTAATTCACCAATTTTCCAAATAACATATCAATTACAAATGGTTTCAGGACAAATTACATGGACATGTCAACAAGGTTACATGAAGCGACTAAATGTTTTTTTAGACTCTTCAGTAGCCTAAGCTCATCAAAATCTCTCGAGCGTATTTTTTCTTATTCTACAAAAAAAAAACACATGCATATGTTTTTTTGTAGATAAAGAATAACAGGAGTAAATACTATGAAAAAAACTTTTATACATTCTGTATCGACCCCATTGCAACGAATTCCGGAACATATGTACAGTCGGATTGGAGGTGCTCGCGGGCCAGATTTGGACCGCTGGCCGTAGTTTGGAAACTCCTATCCAATATGATAAAGGCTGAACTACCACTCTTTTTTCCCAAATCAATGATTACTCACTCAGTAAAAAGAGCCCATCTCCAGTAAATACAAAATTTCCATTTAAAAAATTGTATCAACCTCCAAAGTGTCAAGATCAGATTTGATGTAATCCCTCCATTGGCACCTCAGTCGTTACAGTATTTTTTAAAATACTGAATCATATAATTTGATCTCTATCAAGTGGCTTAGTAAGCTTTACCAATCTAAATGTTAAATATTAAAGAAATCATCAAGCTATATTATGGAGGCTAAATGGAACAAATTAGAAGCCTTTCTGATCATAAAAATCCCTTCACTTAGAAAGTACAATTAGATAACTTAGAAAAACAAAAAAAAGGTTGCAATAAAAAAAGAAATTAATATTGATTTACCTTAATGTAGTTTTGGCAAGTTGATAATGGTAAGCCAACTAGACTCACACCATTAATAGCAATTATTTGGTCACCAATGTTAAGTTGACCACACCTGGCGGCTGCACCTGCAGGAGCAAGATTAGCAATCACAACAGTAGGAAGCATAGAACCCCAACCAGATTCGACAATAACAACCCCTAAAATTTCACCCTTTGCTTTTGGAACTACAACCTGAAAAAAAAATAAAAAAAAATATATATATATATATATATATATATATATATATATATATATATATATATATATATATCAAATACAGTTTTATTATCTACAATATATTTTATTAATAATAAACAATAAATTTTACTACAAAAAATATAATGGGATACTTGCATAGAAACAAAATTGAGAAAATTTGAGGCGCAATAGAAATCAAGTGATAAAGAATGTATATAAGATTAATATTGATGAGAGTATGGTTGACCGTGGAAAAGTATGACAGATTTCCACTGACATGTAAATTTCACTATTTATAAAAACAATTAGCAATCGTTAATATATCAAGTTTGATCAAAATAACAGAACTTGCTTGTATATAGCCTTCATCCAGCGATTTCATATTTCTTTTCGAAAAAATCAAGCAAAAGAACATAAAATCCAAAATGTGTAGAAAGTCGATCTGAAGGAAGTAGGGAAGTTTCGTGTTTCCAGCAGTAAACGCCACTCAGGTCCACCACTCACCCTATTCCCACCATAACTTCCTGATGCACTGTTATTTCTAGTTATCTGCTAAGTATGAACGTTTTTTATTATTTAAAAAACGCACTCTTAATTTTATATAAATGAAGGAAAATCTTGGTTGGGAGAGCGGTCAATAAATTAACACACAACAAGAAAAACTTATTATGGGTGCCGACGCTTCGGCCCAAGTTTTAGGTCATCATCAGAGCTAAAAAAAACCCATATAACCATAGATATAACAAAAGTGGCAATACCAGTAATAATAAGGAAGTTAACAAATAGTAAGATGAAAAAGTATAAAGAAAAATATGTGAACATTATCATATGTTAATATTAATGTGAAAATAAGGAATATAAAGGGATATGTTAATAAAATATAAATAATGCTAATAAAGTATAAAGAAAAAATGCTAATCATAATATGAAAAATAATAAGAAATAAAGAAAAATATGTCAATGGATAATGACAAAAACGTTATTTAAAATTATTGTGAAAATATAGATATAAAAAATACAGAAAGAAAGATAAATAAAATGAATGAAAAGAAAGAAATAGTAAAATACATGAAAAATACTAATTATAATAAAACTAGAATGAAGATGTAGGAGTATGAAAAGTATCTCAAAATAATATGATAATATAAGTAATGTAAATGATTTCTAGGTAAGATATATTGAAATACATAGAAAAATGCATGTAAAAAATAACAAAGTAAAAGAAGTAGTAAGATATAAAGTTATGTAAGCTTAAAGATAGAAAAATATAATCATAAGTAATAATCGTATGTGAGGAAGAAAAATAAAATAATAAGGATATACAAACAGTTAACAGAATGGGAAGAATTAACAAGATGGGGAGGAAGGAGAAAAATAATAAATAACAAGGAAGAGCATATCTGAGTGGTGCGTAGCATAACTGAATAAACAAGAATTTTGACCGTTTAGAACAAAACAATGCTGCCACCGTATTGGTTTGACAGATACTAAGATATAATTGCAGTGATCAGCGAGTACCTATTTTCTATAGAGTAGAACCTCACTAATCCGATTTCTGCTAGTCTGACACTTTCGTCGCCTCACTGAGCACTCAATATTCCTAGAACCCCGGGCGACAGAACTGGATAGTTCACAACGAAAATTTATCCAAAAACATTAATTCAATTGAAATCAATGAAATTAATTCAATTGCATTAAAATATGTTGAAAAAAACTAAGAATCTACATCTGGTGATATATTGATGCTTAAGAACTGGCAAGATAAATTAGCAAGAATCCGAGAATCAGTATTACGGTATTATGAATGGTTGAATGGATTTTCGTGGTTCAAATGATATTCCAACTATTTAGAGGTAGGCTAAAAGGAAAACGAGTTCAAAAACTTTTCTACTTTCCATTCGCTTTTCCTCTTATAATTCGTGAACAGTGAATGGATTTTCGCGGTTGAAACGATATTCTGACCATTTAGAGGTAGACTAAAAGAATAACAAGCATGAAAATTTTCCTACTTTTCATTCGCTTTTCCTCTTATAACTTGTGAAAGGTTTTCATGGGTCAAATGATTTCTCGACTTTTTAGAGATAGGAAAATTCGGAAAATTTTGCCTATTTGTTTACAATTATTTGAATTGTGAAAACCCATTCATCCACCCACCCGTTCACGCACAAGATATAATAGGAAAAGCTAATAAAGAGTAGGAAAATTTTCAATCTCATTTTCCTTTTAGTCTACCTCTATATAGTAGAAAAACTGTTTGAACCGCGAAAATTCATTCACCCGTTCATGATATATAAAAGGAAAAGCGAATGAAAAGTCCGAAAATTCATTCACCCATTCACGAGATATAAGAGGAAAAGTGAATGAAAAATCGGAAAATTTTCATCTTATTTTTCCCTTTAACCTATCTCTATATAGTCAGAAAATCCATTCACCCTTTCACGATATATAAGAGGAAAAGCAAAAGCAAAGTCAGAAAATTCTCACACCCACTTTCCGTTTAGCATACCTCTAAATGGTCAGAAAATCATTTGAACCGTGAAAATTCATCAATTTGTTCACGAGATATAAGAGAAAAACTCTCGGAGGCCTCTGAGGCCACACCAGTTCTCGGAGGCCACTTGTGGCCTCGAGGCCGTAGGTTCCCCACCTATATACTAGACTATTATAGGTTAAAATAATTTAGTTCTAGATGAACGTGGACAAAAGTGAGTCCTTTTTTATGGATGGGAACTAAAGTGGAAAGATAGTCAAAATCAAACAAAAGGTTCGAAGATAGGCTCATTCAGATAGTTAAGAAACTGAAGGATCATAGAAAATGATTGTGAATTTATGTCAGGATACTGAGGTGATTATTGATATCACAAATATAGGAGAAACTGCCATTGGGAGTGAAACATGAAATACAGTAAACTATATTGGATTAGTGTAGAATTATGATAAGATAAGGATAAATGTTATTAAATATATTTTTAGTCCTAAGAGCAAGGCATAGGTAAAGGATAATATAGTGCGAAGATTTTTCAGTATTTTCATAGAGAGTTAGGATATAAGGTAGAGATTTATACAGAAAATAAATAGGGAGAGGATGATAAAAGGATTCAGTGAAAGGTGAAATTATAAGCATAATAGTGGTAAATTAGATTTTTCATGATATTCCTGAAGAAACTTTAATTCAAGGATATCCTTCTTAATCAGTGTTTGCTAGTTCTATGGATATGTCAACATATCAATCAATCAACATACAACACTGATGTAAAATATTTATAGCTTTGTTAATTTTCAGACAGAGATCAACATCGAAGAGGACATTAACACATTTTGAAATAAAAATACTGTTCTTGCCATTACTAAAAAAACAAAATTGAACCCATGAAAACGCCAATGAGACAACGAAACATTATCAAATGATGAAATTAAAAAAAGAAACTTAATGCTAAAGACTAATTAAGCGAATCGATTTACCTTTATATATTATATGATATTTCAAAAAGTTTAAAATGATTCAAGTCTAAAATCACTTTAATCATTACCATAAACTGGGATAACTTTAAGACTGACAGGGTAACTTTAATTCAATTACGATTTCAATTTGAACTTTTTAAGCGGGCTCATTGTTACCCCTTTTTGTTTAGTTTCTGATTTTAGTTTATCTGTATCAAAATGCGGTAACAAATCCCAATTGACTTAAAGTTACATCATCAGTTTCAAAGTTATCCTAGTTTACAGTACATTTTAAAATAATCAAAATAAAAGTTACCTCTTTTTGCATTTCTTTCTTGGCAAACATTTGCAACTCATCACCGAATATTTCTTGAGAGTTTAAAACTTCTTGATAATCCATTTCCTTAACAAAACTATGATCTTCGATGCCATTGGCTTTCAAGAATTCCATATAGGCTACCTGAAATGCTTGACCAATTGACTGAGCAATAAATTGAGCCTGAAATAAAAATTATTACAAGAAGTAAATGAAATTCAAATGATTATGAAACATTAACAATGAATTATTTTTTTTTAAATTGTATATTTAAACTGCAAAAACATATGTATATAATGTCTGAAAAAGCTAACTAAGAAATCTTTCAATTGAGCTTAAAAAGAGGGACCATATTTTATAAAGAAATTTATTTCATACTTCATAAGGAATCACAAATATTATACGTTTTGTTGGATGGTGTTGGTTTGGAATATTCCAATAATAATAAGTAAGTATATTTTTGATAAATAAACAAACAAAATTAAGAAAATAATAAAAGTACAGTGAACAGCTTTTAATGATAATGACTATTCTACCATCAAAACTTTACAGTTACTGTCAATAAATGCAGAAAAATCAAAAGAACTATTACATTACTAAATCTTAAGGCTACTTGCGGAAAAAATAACAACTTGAGGTTTTACAGAATAAATATTACATGAAATAATCAGAGAAAAAAATTAATCAATACAGGAATAGTTATGGCAATACTAAATGAAATTGTGTAACCTGTATTTGGTAAATAAACTACCCAACAATGAATAGGGATATATTCTAAAACTCTATTAAAATTAAAAGTTATTATCATCTTTAGTGTTGTAAATCATAAGCCCACCTTACATGGTCAATATTATTGAGTCAATATTGAATTCCATCAATATATTGACCACCTGAGGGGTATATTGTAGCAATAACATTGACACATGGGATATACACACCATATTAAATAATATTGCTTCAATAATATTGACCATGTAAGGCGGACTTTCGGGAAGAAGTTAACAAAAAAAAAAGCGGTAGGAATATTTTATTTAAAAAAAATTAATTAATTTTACAATAAATTTAATTTTTTACATTTTATTTTTTAAATATCAGATGAAGTACCCTCTTTGTTCCACAGGAATCCTGCATCTCCTTCTAATATTGCTTCTAAGATTTATGCTAGCTTCCATAGCAATTTCCAGCCAAAGCCTAAGTAAAATATCCTGCAGTTCTCAGAGTGAGAGGGGATGTGGATTTCGAGCAGATGACCTTCATTGAAGAACATTCTACGTGTAGTATTCAAGAAGCCTAAAAACACGGAGAAAGGGAGGAAGATGCCTTATTCCTAAATTGACTAATGTTTTCGTTTTAAAAACGATTCTTTCTCGATGTGAATGTGCATTATCATCTAAAAACATAAAATCTTGGCCGAGAAAATCCCTGATAGATGTTAATTACTCACTGATAATTTCCTCACAGCATTGCTGAGCAGTGACCATTGATCATCTGAAGGGTTGTAAGGCCACCCATGTAGAGCCTGGCCCATACAATGATGCCTCCTCCATCAAAAGCTGTCAAAGTAGCAATGTTTTAAGATCTAGTATGTTGGCCTCCAAGTAAACTCTTTGATGTTAAGAATCGTTTGTAAGGTAAAATATGGATTCTTCTGTTAAAATTACCCCTAACCAATTTATCCCATTCGAAAGCCTCTCGAACCAACTTAGGTGATGATGATGGCATAATGTCACTAGTATGGGTCTTAGAGGAGCATAAGATGTTATACCAACTTTCCAAAGAGGATTTTTGATCGTTTGATCAGCCATAGAGCGCTCAATAGCAAGTTGAAGCCGTTGAGCATGCTGCCTAGTTGTCTAAAACGGATTTCTTTTTGACAATATGATAAAATTCCTGTCCTGTCAAGGAGTAGCAACCCTTTGCCAACTACTGGACTAAAGTGGACTAGCAACCATTTCCTGGTTTTCTAATGACACTCCCTGTTTCCACTTGATGATTTAAAGTTCGCGAAACTACACTTTGTGAAAAGCCGCTACTAATTTGGTTTTTCTCCACAGGTGTCATTAATGTAAACAAAATACAAGTACTACTGATATTATCTCAGATAAGCTGGATATTTTGTTAAATTACTCCAGTCAGCAGATGATCAAGAAGAAAAGGAGAAGCTGTCATTTAAATGACTTATTAATTCACTCTAAGGGGAAAAAAAAGGGTAGGGCAACACGAGGGCTAGACAAATGCCCTACTGTTTATGAATTTCTAGCCCTCCCTATCCCTATCAAGGCAATACTGTCACTCCATGTGGTGTGCCTGGATAGTCCGATGGGACTCACGGATGACAGAGGCGGGGTTCAGCACTTCTGCCAAATTTACAGTCATTCTGGGCCTTTTAAACACCCAAGCCAAGTGGAGGGAGCTCAAGCTGTGAGCGGATGGCAAGGGATGTATAAAAATACACTGTCTTCAATTAACGCACTTGGGGCACCATGCACACAGGCAATGAAGAAGACGAAAGCTCGATTCCAATTAGCCGATTTTGAAGCGACAGAGCTGCCCTGCTTGACTTTGATTTTGAAGCTAAGACTGCAGGGTTCCCCCCAGAACTGGCAGCCAAGGCTGTGGAATAAAAGGGGAGGGAACCCAAGCCAGGACAACGCACAAAAACAAAAGACCAGGGACCTCTGTACTAGTTGCAAAATGACCTAAGGAGGTATCATCTTATACTGGCTCCACACAAGTGCTAAATCGTTTGGAAAGTTGTTGGCCACTGGTGTGGATTGGAGTATTTGTGAATGTTGGAGCATTGGTGAAAGTACTGCCCGATGTTGGCGTTGGCAATTGCGTTGGCCCTTCCCGAGCGGTTTTATTTCACACATCAAAGCTATTGGCCATTGCCATTATGTTCCATCCACACCAGTGACAAACTGTTTGCCCAATGGGTTCCTCAATTTTACCTAAATATAGGATTTTATAATTGTTGTTACTTTAAAGTTGATATTGAAATAGTCAGCGATTCATAACTTGATAGCTTTTAGTTACTAATTGGATTCATTGTTTTGGTCCTTACTTCTTTCTGTGTTATTAGACCAACGTTTGCAAACAATTCCTAAAAATCAGCTAATTTTTGTAATCAATCCACGATCTTGGAAGCTCACAAAATATTGTTGTTAAATAAAAAAGATACCCTTATTAGCAATAAGAAAGTAAAAAATAATGTACAGAAGGATAATCAATCTCTTTTATTCAATACAATGGAGAACAAATTCTTTTCTCTCAAAGAGGAAACAGTTATGGAATTAGAAAATAAAAATGTTAATTCTAAGCTCCTAATAAAATAATATTTCTGTGTGAATATTTATAATAACTAATAAAATAACATTTCTCCTAATTAAATAATATTTATTAATATAAAATAATATTTCTGGAAGAGAAGCTCAAAGGCCACCACCTTGTTTACAACTAACTTAGATTGTTTTACGTTTCCGAAATTCTAGAAAACTTTAATAATCGCTTCTACTCTTACACAACAGTTTTTCTTGAGCTTTCCTTTCAAAACCTTCATAAGCATATTTTCACAAACATTTGGCAAACTATTGGCCAAATGGTTTGCCATGTGTGTGGATGCCCCATTTGTATATTTGTACTTTCACATTTCAAATTTCACAAACATTGGATAAGTTGCTTGACAAAAGATTGGCCAATGGTGTGGAGCCAGCATAAAACTAGCAGCTATGCCAAGGCTGCAAGTGGACATGCAATTGCGATTATCCGCACACCCAGCAGTCCTGTGACCAGTACAAGGTACTAAAAGTATTAACTATCAATAAACTAGACAACGCAAGAGACGATCATCCTCTATTTAGTGACATCAACTACAAAATGAGAGGATGTATCCTGTCATGTGATAATGAATCCACTAGGATTTGGTTATCAAAAGTTATCCCTGACATTGCCATCAAAAGTATTACGCTCCAAATTGGCAATGCTGGAGAGCTTATGAAACTTACAAAGGTGGGAGCCTATTTCCCTTGTAGGAAGATGACAGAGATAGCATTATAAAAGAGGCTAAGAGTGCAGAACAAGCAGATAGAAGTTTACTGCAACTGGAGCCCACAATTTATTAATGAAATAGCAATTATTATTATTAATAGAAATTGGTCAATAGCAGGGCTCAAAATAACTGCACTTTTATTTTTAAAACAATCTTGTTCTGAATTAAATTTTTTCTTAAGAACTTTTTTGATACAATTCAAGCAAGAAATTTTATATTAAAACTTTTATTAGTTCATACAAGAACTTTTTGGTCAAAACTTATATACTACAAGTTCTTTGAGAACTTTATCGTAAGAACTTTTATAATAAAAGTTCTTTAAGAATTTTATCGTAAGAACTTTTATATACAAGTTCTTTAAGAATTTTTTCGTAAGAACTTTTTAGTGAAATTATAATAAAAATTCTCATTATTAAAGTTCCCAATGAAATGTGGAAAATGCTTATGGAATTGAGTCTTGAAAGGTTTTCTTATCTTAAAATGTTATTTCTTTAAATAAACATTCTGTAGGTGAATTTTTCTATTGGAATTAAAAAAATTAATGTTAAATAAAATAAATAAAAAGGTATTTGTTTTTCTATTTGTTCTTTTGTTTTGAATTTTATTTATTATCTATGTTTTTTGTTAAAAGATTTTTTGATTTTTTCAACAATACTGCAATCCCCTGAGGTTTCCCCTACCTCCTCTCAAGATCCCTCTCAAGCTTTGCCCCATAAATATGTGAAAACTTATATTTGAGAACTTATATTTAAAATGTTCTAGAAGGAACTTCTATTAAAAGAACTTTTATCAAAAAAGTTTTGGCAAGAACTTATATTTACAGAATTTTTATCAGAAACTTTTAATGATATAAGTTCCTAAGGAACTTTTTATCAGAAGATTCTTTTGTGTAGAACTTTTATGTTAATACATTAATTGTATAAGTTCTTATAAAACAGTTAAACTGAAACTTTTTGAAAAAGTTCGATAACTGTTTCATGCCTTGGCCAATAGTAATACCTAAGTTTTTGACAGAGGAGCTGAAAGTGACAGTCTGATCATTTAGGAGTAAAGTAGGAAGGGTGGCAATAGATCTGAGCAGGAAATTGGAACCAATAACAATCACCTGAGCTTTCATAGTACTTAATACAAGTTTACCCTGGCACTGATCCTATCTAGGTTTTCCTAAATATTGGCAACTGCTACTAATAACTGAAGGAGAGAAGACTTGGAAGTTATCGGGATATAGGTGATGAAAACAGAAGTTAATTGAATTCGGAAGATTGTTGAAATATGTATTGAATAGGAGAGGAGAAATGCTCAAACCTTGGAATACTCCTGAGGAAAGAGTAAGAAAGGTAGGTATTGATTAGGGATGGAAACTGCTGGAGTCCGATCGGAAAGGAAAGATTGAAACTAGTGAATAAAGCTGCCGGAACACGATAGTGATCTTAATTTGGTAATAAGGATAGAATGGTCCAGAGAATAAAAAACTTAGAAGAATTCGAGGAGAATAATTAAAGTTAACTTTTTTTCATCCATAGCGGTATCTATGTCATTGGTGATTTTGATCAGAGCAGGGTCAGAAACCATATTCAAGATTAGTTTGAACTCTTTGAGGAAATTAAATATTTGTGATTAGACTACTTTTTCTAGAGGCCTGGAAAGGTTAGAGAGGATGGAGATCGAGCAATAGTTTTTAGCAGATCTAGGGTTGGAGGTTCTGTTAATGGGATGGATTAAGGCTTTTTTCTAAGAGATAGAAAACATTGAATTTTGGAGAGAAAAAGTATAGATGAAAACGAGGACTGGTAGGATTTCTGCGAGGCATAATTTTAACAGTTTAAAGGGTATTCCACCAAACTCTGTGGAGTTGGTGTGAGTTTTTATTATCGAGGAAATAAGGTCAGGAGGAGAGATGTAGGAGAAATAAAAATTATCAGAGTTAAATGATGGTACTAAGGAAAAGTGGGAATAAGAGGGTGGAGAAGTGTTCAAGGAAGTAGACAAAAAGTATGAGTTTTTCATCGGAATTCATTGGGTGAAACTGGGAAAACTAATGAGAGAGAGGATTCGCAAAGAGATAGTTTGCGAAGGAGTTTCCATTTCAATTTAGAATATGGAGCAGGGGAAAGGTCTTAGTGAAAGTATTTGGAATTTACTTGCCTAATAGTTGTCTGTATCAAATTGTGAAATACTCTTGATAGTCTAGTACATCTAAAGTGCCTTTCAGTGCTATGGATGTAAACATTTCTTTTTTTCCTTCCCCCTTAAAGAATATCACACATCTTTTGGTAGTTCTTTATTTCTAAGGTTAGTAATATATCCTGCAACTAAGCTATGTTCTGCTTCACAATCCTTCTTATATTAATATTAAGTTCATTTCTTCATCTTGATTATTATTTTTCTCTTCTTGATTTCAAGAATTATTTGATTCATTTATCTCCTCTTCATGATTTATTATTTTAACTTCATAGTAGCCGTCATTATTTATTAATTTAGCTTCATTTATTACTTTACTTTCACAACCCTCCTCAACGATTACCACTATAATTTCCCTTTCATAACCTTTCTGAATGTTCAATATATTTTTGAGGCCGCTTAGGTTACATTGTGACTTGTCTTTTTTCAGGATTCCTTATCAGTCTGATTAACTTTATTTCCAATGAACTGTATTGGTTCTTCAGTATTTCAATTAATTACTGTTCTTATAATAATTTTTGATTCTAATTAACTTTGTATTTTGGTTTAATTCAGTTTTTAACTGATTTAAATTTTCATTGAATTCAATTGAATTTTGGACTATTTCAACTATTAATTGGTTTTTAATTTGATGTTGATTTATTTCATAAACAAATTTAGCAATCATTTGTTCAAATATTTTTTTTTATTTTTTACTTTGTGACTACCGAACCACCTGCATCAACAATGGCACTATTACCATTGCATCTTCACTAGCAACCCCAACAAAATCACGATCTGCCATTTTTTCGCTCCTCACCTCCTGTCACCTTCTCACCACGTGATGTCCTATTCTTCAGGTAGTTATTACAAAATTGTTAGTGTCATGTGAGCTTCCATGGAACAATGGTATACAAAAGTTTGTTTTTCAGCTAGATAAGTAAATTTTTTCTTTTGTTTTCTTTTTCTTCTACAGAATATCCAATTCAATTATTCTGTTCATTGTCACTATTATATCTCTTTTCCATTATGATTATTGTGGAGTAAAACTCCTCAATTTTCGCTTTTCTGGACCTTGGCAGCCATTATGGTTTTGAAATCCAGTTTGGAGCTGGTTGGCCAACATGTTTGCAGTGTGAGTATTAATGTGATATTAATTTAATATATGATGCGATATTGTGAATATTACTAATAATAAAAAGACTGGTAGACAGATATTGTAAAAATAAAAGATGGAGAAACGGCCTACCTAAAGCGTACAAAAAAAAAGAAAAGTAGTTTAGATGTTGAATTTGTTTTATTTTTATACCGTTCCTTTATAATGTTTTCCAAAACAAATTCATGTTCGTAGTTGTTATTCAGTTTTTCCAAAATAACTCGCTTCCAGAGCATTTAAGGTAAAAATTTGCTAAAACCATTTTTAAAGAAAGTTTGTATATAATATTTTTGAATATTCAGAATAGCTACTGAGATACAGGGCCGTAAAAATCTGCAAAAATGTCCTAAAAATTCAAAAAGTTGGATATGTCAGTGGCTTCGCATTAGATATAATTTATTTCAAGCACACATAAAACTACAGACATCCCAGATGCTAAATAATTTTGTCTGTTGACATTACCAGAGGACGGGTTTCAAAAAGGTGTCCAAAAAACTCAAAAGTTTAGAACTTTTTTTGTTTTTTTATCTATAATTCCTAAATGGTACATTGTATCTAAATGGTATGGTATATTAAATTAAAGAACATCAAATTCTGCGTCTAATGAGTACCACAACATAATAATATGAGTAACAGGTGTGGCCGAAAACTACGGTCAAAACGACAATGTCAAAAACAGAGATAGAGTACCCACTATATATGAGTCTGTGACCGTAATTTTCTACCACGTCAGTTTACTAAATTATTAGGTTGTGGAATTAATTAGATGCAGAATTGATGTTCTTTAATTTAATATACCATAGCGTTTTTGACAGAATGCACCGTTTAGGGATTATAGGTGAAAACAAAAAAATTCCTAAAATTTCGAATTTTTTTGGCCACCATTTTGAAGCCCGCCCCCTCCTAATGTCAGCAGACAAAGTTTTTTTAGCATCTGTGGTGTCTGTAGTTTTATGTGTGCTTGAAATAAATCATATCTTATGCGAAACCATTGACTATTCCAACTTTTTAAATTTTTTGCAGATTTTCACAGCGCCTTATCTCACTAGCTATTCCGAATATTCAAAAATATTGTATAAAAACTTGCAAGAAATTTAAATGCCTTTAAAATTAGTAATGACAAATTTTTATCTTAATGCACTGGAAGCAAGTAAGGTTGGAAAAACTGAAAAAAAAAAACCCTTCTTTTTATTTTAGCAGTTTTTCAAGATGGGAAAAAACTTACAAGAAGGAGGTCGAAAACATGGATTTTTTGTAAGAGGAGTAACGCATACAACATGCCTGATAATTAAAATTACTCCATTTTTTCCAAAAACCAAACTGGGCTAAAATACCAATTCCCGGAGATCGGGAGATTACCAATTTCAAGAGGTGTATTTGACTGAATTTAAAATTTTTATGTTAAATGGGCACAGAATTTTATGCTCTACAGCTTTTATTTAATGAGTTTTTCTCTTAGAGTATTCATTTCCAAGCTGCAGACTCATATATAATATTCTTTCTCTGTTTTTGGCAAAACTGTCGTTTTTGACTGGTTTTCGAGAATACCAGTTAACAGAGTGTCCATCGATATAGCATGAAAAAATTCAAGGATTTCAAGGTTGTGAAATAAAAATTCAAGGGGATTATCATCAATGTATTGAATTAAATTTAAACAAAATTTGAACTGTAAAATGTAGTATTTGGTCAGCTTATGATAAAATGTACAATTTGGATTTGAGAATGAATCTGAATAATTATGAAGTTTAATTTACCAAATTTACCTGTTTGGTAATGAAAAATAATAACTTAACTTCCTACACCGAGGGCTCAATGCCTCAAAAAAATTAAAACAACTAGAAAATACAGTACAAAAACAATTTTAAGTGTAAATAAATAAAATTCACGTAGTGGAATAATGTGGAAGCCTCACGTAGACCAGTGTGCGGAAAAAACAGAGAAAAGTTAGCTTATTAAGAAGACTAACAGCCACAAAGTGGGGTGCAAATCAGGTTGTTCTGAAAACAGTCTACAAGTCTTATATAAGACCGGTGCTAGACTACGGGAGCAAAGTAACTAATGTTACTGCTAGCGTTAGCACAATAAGCAAGCTCGACCTCGTTCAAAATAGGGCCTTAAGGATAATTACAGGCGCTGCTAAGTCCACTCCTATTCCAGCCATGGAGGCACAGACTCAGATTGAACCTCTCCAAACATACCGAGAAAAGGCAGCTTTGAGATTTTGGGAGCGTTTTAGGATAATTACAGGCGCTGCTAAGTCCACTCCTATTCCAGCCATGGAGGCACAGACTCAGATTGGACCTCTCCAAACATACCGAGAAAAGGCAGCTTTGAGATTTTGGGAGCGTTTTAGGCGAGTAAATAAGCATCAATGGGCAAATTATCAACTGGCTAGACTGAGGCTGAAAACACATACGGCTCCACTCCCTGCCTATGAAAAACTTCGGCAAAAATATGATATCCCACCCATGGATGATACTGCACCACTGTATGCGTGCCAGGATTTCTTTAACAACCTACCTTTAGCTCGCAACAACCTTAAGAACCACTCAATGCCAAAACACGTCTCCATCCAACATGAATTGAAGCAGGCTCTATGGTTCTACAAACCATTCATGAAGAATACCCAGAAGACGAGTGGAATCACGTTTACACCGACGGATCTTCAATCCCAAATGGCTGAAAAACTGGGGCTGGGTATTAGTGCCGTCTATTTCAAGAACAATTAGCTGTAGGCTCTCCCCTTAGTAACTATGATGGAAAAGTTGAAGCAGTGCATACCGCCGCAGACGAACTTAAAAGGATTGCTTCTCATTCAAAAGCAGTGTTTTTGGTCGACTCACAAGCCACTATATTCAACCTGTCACGCAACACCCAAACAGACTGCCAGAGGACGGTTGAGTGTAGAAGAATATTGGGAAATCGTGGATGGACACTAATGTTCCAATGGATACCCAGTCATGTCAATATACATGGAAATGAGAAAGCCGACAAACTAGCCAAGTTAGGAACTACTCTACCTCAACCTAGTTGCCCCATGTCTCTGCAAACATCCAAGACACTAATTAGCGCAGCAGTCGGCAGATGGAACGAACAGTGCCTCTTCGAAGTGGCTGCTGGTAAAAAATGGAAGATATTGGTCACTGAGGGCCCCATCAACACCAGCCTCCCATGAGCAATCAGCATAGCCGCCTTCCGTCTGAAAACAGGGCATGACTACCTCGCTAGCCACCTCCACCGTATCAAAGTTCTGACATCCTCCGAGTGTCTATGAGGTTGCGGTACAATGGATGCTGAACATCTGAAAGACTGCATAGCTTTGGACCATACCCCACGGAATAAGAGCCTGAAGTTTGAAGAAGCAAGTCTCTATTGGTCAGCGCATCGCCAAATGGCTCAACTGCCAAGGGCAGGCGTTGGCTAGCAGTAGCAGCATTTCACTCACATCCCAATTTATTTTTGAGTAGTTTATACTAGATGTAGGAACAATTCAGAAGTTTCAACATAAAGCTATCAATGCAGCATCAACTATTCCTATTATTCTGTTTCAGAACTTTATAAAAAAAAAGGGAAGATATCAAATTTAATTTTCATTGATACATTACACCACACCACTAGAAGTGCACTGAGACGAAACCTTTGTGAAAATGTACTATTATAAAGCCTGTAATAGTAGTGTATTTATCATAATCTAAAGATAATTAGGTTACTTCCTGAAGAACTGGACATTAGAAGTCTTATGCCTTACCTCAAGATGTGGGAGATCTAATCAGTTTCAATCTACCACACTCGATACTTTATCAGTAAAACAAGAGATAATAATCGTAGCCAATCAGGATATGTTAGCAATACAGGTTAGGTTATGGATAACATCACAGAAAGTTTTTATGTTAAAGTTTCAATGAGAAAGTTTTAAATTTAAAACGAAAATAGGCAAGCAAACATCATCCAAATTTTTCAAATGGCTGCCCTTTTTGGAAGTTAGAGGCATTGTCACCAGACCTATTTAATTCCTACCTTGTGTGAACCTCTTAAAATTGATTAGAAGGGTTTTAATCAAAATAAAGTTAATATCAAAGTTATAAAATATAACATTACGTATATTGCAACATGCTTTAATTTTCCTTATGGTGAAACTTTGCAAAAGAACAGTTATTGTCAAAAAAGTTCCAAGCAATGAAAGCAATCTAAGAAACTTTTCGGTTTTGTTTGTTTTGAGATGGGAAGGAATATCAGTCTATACAAACTAATTAAATGATTAAGCCACACACTCTAGTTAGTAATCTGTACTAAGGTTTTACATACATAATTATTGAATAATTAAGATTGATAAATAAAATAATACAAATTATTATTATTTTTAAAATTAATGAGTGATATCACATACTTCTTCACTTTCAAAAACATGGCAGATCATTTTAGGTGTTCTGTTGATTTTTGGTTGTTCATCAACTTCATGAGGAATATATCGCCTCCTTGCCATCAAAACAACAAGATCTCCTATATCCGCAATATAAGATATAGTTCTTAAAGCATGGTCCATCATTATTTCCTAGAAAAATATTTTAAATAAACTTAATTATTACATTGAAATTAATTAAATTGTACATTTGTAACTAAATTCAAAGAAATGAAAGTTGTATTCAACAAAAACCCTATATATTTCACTAAATTAAACTTTGATGCTAAGTATGAATTGTTTGAACAGAAATGGAAATGTATAAGAAAAATAAAATTGAATTGTAAAGTAGTACCAACTTTGGATCTCCAGGAGGGGACTGCTTCAAGAAATTCATGGTGCAAGTTGAAAATTAGAGATTTAGGTATAGCGATGTGGAATGTTAGAAGTCTGAATATAGCAAGTGGGTTAAAACAGTCACAAACAAAGTTAAGGGATATCAACTTAGATATCGTGACTCTGTAAAAGGCTCAGTAATGGAAGGGAAATGCACTATTTGGTTCAGAGGGAATGGTGATTATTGTTTAGATACTGGTTTTATGATTAGGAACAGATTGCTTTCCACATTGAAGGGCATACTGTTTTTTAGTGATATGATATTAGTGAGCATATTCCAGAGGCGATGGTTCAAAATTGTATTGATAAACATTCATTCTCCTGCCGAAGACAGACATGATGAAGTTGGAGGTGAATTTTATGATAAACTACAGTGAGTATACCATAAATTACTGCGGCACTGTATGAAAATAATATTAGACCAAATCTTATCCTGCTTCTCAAAGGATGTGAAGCCCTGATGAAGACCTACAATGTGAGTCGAAACGTCAGCATTAAATAAATTGTAACCAATATTTTATTTTATTCTTGTCCGCCACTCAGACTATCTCCTTCTCGATTAATCATACGGTTATCCATCAATACACAAAAAAAGAAAACAGATTTGTTCAGAAAATTTTAATATGGATAAATTAAATAAATCAATTAATAAGACATCAACTCGAGAATAGGTTTGAAAATCTTAGAACCTTTAAGGATACTAAAGAAGACATTGACAAGTTATGGGTTATAATCAGGAATAATATTTAAGAGATCGGTAATCTGAGTCTAGAGAAATGGGAAAGTAAAAAGAATAAACCTTGGTTTGATGAAGATTGTCTGAGCATGTGCACAAAAAGGAAATCGTCTAAATTAGATGCTCTAAGTAATTTCAGTGAAAACAATGTTTCCTACCTCCGAGCCTTAAAGCACAAAATGTATAAACTTCTCAAAAACAAAAAAGAGAGTATCTTAAAAATAAAACAAGAGAAATAGACACAAGTACAAGGGTATTACCTAATCATGTAAAGAGTTTAAACCTATAATGAAAGAGATTATAGAGATAAAAATAACAATAGCTTGGCCCATCTGACAGACATATTGCACAAGTTTAAAAAATGCTTAGATAGTATTTTGATTACAGGAAATAGTGGTCAATGCTCTCCTAACTACTAGAGTATTGAACTATTAATAGAAAAACAGAGTAAGGAGGCAGTCAAACAAATATCGGAATGTTACAGCCTTATAAAGCAACAAGAATTGACAATATTCATAGTGAACTAATAAAGGCTAATGTACACCCCACAACACATTGCTATTACTAAAGTTTCAGATCTCTAGTGCCCTTGAGGTCCCCTTAATTAGCCCAAGAATATTGAAATGCTTTAAATTGTTCACAATTTTATCTTATTTTTATTTTATAAGTGCTAAATGTCAGAATCATTTCTCAATTTTACCATAAGCCATGGACCTCATGAACTATCAACAGGAATTTTTGTGTCATTTTGCCCAAGGAGCCGAGAAAAAATATTGTTATATAACTTCAACAATTTTTTATATTATTGTTTTCTGCCTTTGCTCTGCATGGGTTATAAGGATATTATGCATTGATCGATTTGCTTTATTGTGTAAAATAAGGAAAGAAATATTGCCGATTGTATTAAATTTGCACAAAAACCAAAAGATGCTTCCAGTAAAGTAGGCAAAAAAAAAAAAAAAAAATTAGAAAAAAAGTAAGTCAGATTCTACAATAGATTCTACAATATATGACCTTCCATATACTCTCTTCTCTTTTATTTCATTGGGTTTGTGGAAATACTTCCTCACCATCAGAATAATTTTTTTCTAAAATTAACAATTATTGCATCTATTAACCTATTTTGTATTTAAAAATACTCTAATTAAAAAATAACATAAATAAACCATATTAATAATTTAACACTATTTATAGTTTAACAATACCTTAGCTTATATTTAATAAATAAATAATGTTAAATTATTAATATGGTTTATTTATATGTTATATTTTAATTGGAGTATGATGAAATATGTTAATAGATGCAATAATTATTAATTTTATAAAAAAATAATTCTGATGATGAGGAAGTATTCCCCGAAACGTCAATGAAATAAAGGAGAAGAAAGTATATGTAAGTCATATATTGTCCTATAGTGAAATAATTACAGGAACTTCCCAAGAAATTATAAGAAAGAAAATAAGTCAGATTCATTTTGGCGTCCTTTGAAAACCTTATATATGAATTTTCAAAGCAATCGAAAAATAAAATATTTTTACTCTGTTAACAAAACGACCTAACTTCAACACGACTCCACCGATCAACCCAAAACTTGAGAGTGGTTTAGGATCCTATGAACTACATGAAATGGCACAAAGCCGAACTCCGTGAACAAATTATAACCGGAGATATAACATAAAACGTTTGAGGAGTTTTCTTCATTTTAAACTACTTCTTCTCTCTTATAAAAACATAGAATCAAAAAGTTATTGGTATGGGCCAGAGATCAGAAATTCAACTTTCCAGCAGTTGCAGTAGCATTAAATTTAGATAAAATCCCGAGGAGTTGTAAATGCTTAAGAGAAAGCCGGATATTGGCAGGAAAAAAAATCCTCCAAAAAAATCAAGTTCAATTTACTATTCTATATTTTATAGCTATGAAAATTCATATATGAGGGTTTCAAAGGATGCTAAAAAAATTTCTTATTTACTTTTTCTAAATTTTTTTTTGCCTACTTTACTGAAAGTGTCTTTTGGTTTCTGTAATTTTTAGCACATTAAAACAATCGGCGATATTTTTTTCTTATTTTGCACAATAATACAAATCGATGAATGTATAAATAACCTTGAAATTCATGCAGAGCACAGGCAGAAAACAATAACCTCTGTGAAATTGGCCCCTCAAAGTCAAAAATTTTTTTTAGAGTTTTGACAGCCCCCTAAGAGTTCTAGAATTCTCAATAATTTTTAGAAATAGTTCTGTTGTTTAAACCACAAAAAAATAACGACTAACGATACGGGCCAACTTCACACTTCTCGCAACTTTGAAGCCCTATAACTTTTTTGATATCAACTGTAGCACTTAGGTTAATCATGATAATTAATAAAACTCTTAGGGGGACTACCAGAACTCTAAAAAAAACAACAGGAAACAGACAAAAATTTTGCCAAAAATAAGGTTGGCCCCCAAGTCAATTTTTTAAAAAATTTCTGAGAATTCTGATAGCCTCCAAAGAGTTCTAGAGTTCTCTGTAATTTTTAGAAATAGTTCTGTAGATAAAACAAAAAAAAATAGCAACTAAAGATACGAGAGGCCAACTTCATGCTTCTCACAATTTTGTAGCCTTATAACTCCTTTACTATCAGCATTAGAGCTTAAGTCAATAAGGGTAATTTTTAGAACTCCTATGGATTTCAGAAACACAGAAACAAGTTGTTTTTTTGAGATTTCTGGTGGCCACGCAAGGAGTTCTATTGATAATCCTTAATACATTTTTGCCTAGGAAATGAAACCAAAAAGTTCTGGCATCTCGAATTTTCAAAATATTGTTGACAACTTTATAGCCTTATAACTGCTATTAGCATTAGAGCTTAAGTTAATAAGAGTAATTTCTAGAACTCCTCGGGGGAGGGGGGGGGGGCTACCAGAACTCTCAAAAAAACAAGTTGTTACTGTGAAAAGATTTCACCCCTCTGGACTTGTAATATTTTCAAGTCAAAATGTTTGGTAACACCTGTTTTTCTTGAGAGTTCTGTTGGCCCCCCTAAGAGTTCTAAAAATTACTCTTATTAACTTAAGCTCTAATATTGATAGCAGAGGAGTTATAAGCCTACAAAGGTGTCAAAGTACGCTTATTGGATTCTTCTTCATTCTCTTCCTTTTCTTTTTCAGTTTCTTTTTTTTCCTTCCTCTGTTTTAAAATCATCTTTCTCTGCAAGGACCTTTTACTTTCTTCACAACTTTCTTTTTCACTAGTTTGGGTCATTCTTTTTTTTCTCGTTCTTCTTCAGCCACTTCATCTTTTTTCTCTTCAATTTCCCTTTCTTTCACTTCAATTGCCCCTTCAGCAATACCTTATCACCATTTTGTTATTTCGCATTGCTTTCATCTTCTTCCTCACCTTCTTCTCTTCTCAAACCTTCATCTACTTATAATCTGTTTGCTGTGGTGATTCGCCTCTGTACCTCTGGTCTAGGCAGATTGTCTGCAAATATTAGGGACCCTAAATGTAAGAAATTACTTACACTTTCAAATGTGTAATCTCTAAACATTGCAGGGGCGATGGTGGCCGTGGGGGGTTGGCAAGCAAGTATTTGATCTTTTCCTGGTTAATTTGCAGACCCACTTTTCTGTCCTCAATTGCTAGGAAGGCCTGAACTAAGTCTCTGTGTGACCTGGCTATAATATCTATATCGTCTGCGTAGGCTAGAATTTGGACTGACTTAGTGAGAATCGTACTATTTCTTTGTATATCAGAGTCCCTTATCACCTTTTCCAGTGCTACGTTGAATAGTGGAGATGAAAGACCATCTCCTTGCCTCAGGCCCCTTGACGTCATGAATGTCTCCGACAGGTATCTCGGTATTCTGAGTTGACATCCCGATCCTGTCATCAGTAGCTCTGTAAGATGGATCAATTCAAGAGGGATATTCATTTCTTCCATAGCCTGGCACAACCTCTCTCTAATGACACTGTCATATGCGCTGCGAAAGTCTATGAAAAGTCTATCTGTGGTGATACTGTACTCACATGTTCTTTCAAACAGGATCCTCAAAGCGAAGATTTGATCGACGGTTGATCTCCCTCTCATAAAACGACATTTGTAGACTCCTATCTCTCTTTCTGCTTACGAAAGTAGCCTCTGAAAACGATATTAGATAGGATCTTGTATGTGCAATTCAGTAGAGTTATGCCTCGATAATTATTGCAATTTGTGTGATCTCTCTTTTTATGGAGCATGCCTGAGTATCATTCCTCTGGGATAGCATTAGTTGTCCAAATACTAAGAAGAAGGTCGTGGATAACTTTAAGTAACTCATTGCCCCTAACTTTCAGAAGTTCTGTAGCTATGTTGTCTGATTATGGGGCTCTATTGTTTTTTAATTTTTGGATCGCATTCTTGATCTTATCTTCATCTGGTGGCTTGATAAACTCAAAGCCATTGCACAGAACAGGAGTTTCACCTTCCATAGTTGAGCCCTGCGAAGTTCCTAAAACACTTCTAAAATGGCTAACCCATCTTCTAAGATCCTTTCCTTATTAGTAATTAATATACTAATATATTACAACCATTAGAATTAGGCCCATGGTCTTTTACCATGTTATGGAAGCACAAAGCAAAGGTGGGCAGATTCAGAATACAACTGGAGAAGCTACAAAAATCAGCCAGCTTAATGATAGCAGGCGCTAAGAGAACCACTCCAAAAACTGCAATAGAAATAATGTTCCGTCTAACACCATTGATGCTACGCTACAAGCTCATGAATTATTTCATAAGATTCCTCTTCAGATTTTCCAGGCGCTCTCATGTCTCTTGTAAGTATATAGGGTTGAAGTGGCTATACCCTACTTTCAAATATCAATACCTCCTTGGTAAATTTTATTCCCAAGTCCTTAGAATATAAAAACCTCCTTACATCCTCAATCTCCTCACTCAGGATAGATAATTACAATATACATAAAGTTTCAACATTGTAATTATTCTTAGAAGATTTTTGTCCCAGAATAAAATTATTTTTTTCATGATTCATTCACTGCACATGCAGGTTGAGGTACAAGCCATACCATTTATAGGCTTGTGAAATAAGATACTAAATCCGAAGTCCTGAGACAAGAAGGGCATAGAAAATTAAACCAGTGGATTGAGGAGGACAGGGTGCTGGTAATGCTCTATAACGTCCAAAGCCGTAAGTTCACAGACACAAAGTATAGTGTGAATATAGATAAAAAAAAGCAGCATAGACCAAATAATGGTGTCAACCAGAGTTGGGCATTAATCAAATATATTTTTATTCGGATGATAGATGATGAATAATTTTTTATTTCACTATCTAAATAATAGTTTCATCTGTGAGCAAATCATCTATTATTCCAATAAACTTATTTGACATTTGTTTATTCGTTATTTATTATCTTTCATCCGTTTTAAAAAGCAGCTTTTGGAGGGATGTATATTATTGTCGTGTGATAACGAGTCCGCAAAGACCTAGTTGTCAAAAATTATCCCCAGCATTACCATCAAAGGAATCAGATTATGACTGGGCAATGTTGGGGAGCTCATGAAAGTGACTAAGGAGTGAGCTTACTTCTCTAGTAGAAAAATGACTGGGGAGGCACTACTAAGAGGTTCAGGGTGCAAAATAAGGAAAAAGAAGGCATTTGTAACTAGAGCCTACATTTTGTTAATGAAATAGATATGGGATTCTATGCAGTTTTTAGAATAACTGAATCCAGCTGAAATAGCCTGAGGGCTCGAAACATTAAAGTTGGCTATGGTCTTGACATGATAACCCTCAGGCTGATTAAAAAAAAAAGGAAAATAACCTCACACTCTGAGGAGGGACCAGATAATGTACCGCCATCGCATGATAACACCCCATGTGAAATGGCTTCAAGATATTGTGCAGTTGAGGACTGATCAACCTTGAGACCCCAACTATTGACCTCGAGGCTAAGCAGGAGGGTGACGTCTGGTGGGAGAAGACCGAAAAGACTCAGTGAAAGCTGGGCCTGGAGGAGAGACCCTCTCACAGGTGCTGTCGGAGGGTGGGCAAGGGAGCATCAATGAAACCAAATAAAATAACATGAAACTGCAGCAGATTAATCTGCATCATTGCATTGCAGCATGAATAGTAGACGGCATAACATCCCAGCAGTCCTAGATCCAAACTCACATCATGTGACTTGGGCCTGTAAAACTAATAACTCAAGAGGTGAGTCAACTTTTGAATTCATTATATATAACAATTTAGATATTCTTAACAGAGATAACAAGCCCACTTTTTGCAATTAAGTAAGATCAGAAGTAATAGACATAACTTTAATGTCACATAATGTAAGTGCAAAGATTGAGAACTGGCAAATCCCTAATGAAGAGATATGCTCAGACCACAAATATATCAGATATGATCTATAAGATAGCAGGGTATATGATGTGGAATGTCGGAATCACAAACTTACAGATTGAGGAATGAATAATACACACCTTGAAGAATTAATCAGAAGCTGACCAAAGGTTATACACGATATCTGGCAGCTGGAGTTGAATTTATAGAGATGAATTTAGACAAGAAAGCAACAGAGTTAATGCAATAGAGTAAGATCAGAAGTAATAGACATTACTTAAGCGTCACACAACATTAGGACATATAGGAATCCCAAACTTAGGGACTGGGAAGCTTACTATGCACACCTTGAAGGACTTATCAGAAGCTAGCCATAGGCTATACACAATACCTGGCAGCTGGAGTGCTGACAGGTGCTGTGATGAACTCATACAAGAAAATAACAAAGTCTGCAAAAACACAACCAACAGAAATGTCTCCCGGTGGCACAGTGGATTAAGCAAGAAAAGAATCCTTACTAGGAAGCTATTCAATGCTGCTAAAAGAACAGGCAGATGGGATACTTACAAGAAAGCTCAAACAGAATATCATAAATCTGTCCAGAAGACCAAAAGACAAGCCTGAAAAAGTTTTGTCTGGAGATTGATGCTAGATCAACAAAATTTCAAATCTCAAAGCAAACAAATCAAGGGATCCTAGGAATGCTGAAAATTGGTGGATCATATACTAACAATGAAAAGGACACCCTGGGTGCCCTAGCGCAATCCCACTTCCAAGACTGAGCTGCTGGAGGCAGATATAAAAAATCCCACAATAGAAAGGTTTAGCGCGAGCAAAGATAAATGGGACAAAGCCAATGAAATTACTATTGGAAAAATAAAATGGGCAATTAATTCATATGAATCCTTCAAATCAGCTGGCACTGATGGTATCTTTCCTGCATTACTGCAGAACAGTCTGTGAGTGATCGACACATACTTACTAGAATTCCTCAGAGGCATTATGGCACTGGGTTATATACCTACTAGCTGTAGAATATCCAATGTGCTATCTGCCTAAACCGGGAAAAGGATCCTAATCTTTTAGACCTATATGTCTTACATCCTTCTTCATGAAGACATTAGAAAAGATAGTGAATAGTTATGTAAGAGAGCAGGCGTTGATATCATGTGCTATCCACTCAAATCAATATGCATATCAAGCAAGCAAGTCCTGTGAGGTGGCGCTACTCAACTTGGTCTCTGGAAGGACTGAAAAATCAATAGACCAAAGAGAGATTATGGTAGGTATCTTTGCTGACATTGAGGGTGCCTTCAGTAGAAATCCCTACAGTGTCATTGCCAATGCACTGAGGAACAGAAATATAGAAACGGATGGATTACTCATAGAACTCAAAATGGATCACTACCATGCTGGAGGAAAGGGTCCTCGAAACAATATTAGGACACTCAGAGATGTGGGTTAGACTCAGGAAAGGGGGATGTCCACAGGGCGGTTTACTTTCTCCATTACTGTGGTGTCCAGTAGTTAATCTTCAGCAACTTTGAATGATGCAGGCTTAAATAGAATAGAATAGAAAAAAAAAACTTTATTCTGGGACGAAGTCCCCTACGAATAACTATGTTGTACAAACAAAAAAATAACAATATACACAGGGATATGCAGATGATATTGCTATCCTGGTAGGAGGCAAATATCCAAATGTTTTATCAGATCTTGCAAATACATCAATGGACATCATGGTGGAGTGGTGCAAGGACAATGGACTGAACATCAATCCACAAAAGTTAAATGTCTGTACCTTCACAAAGAAGAACAAACAAGTGGCAATCAGACTGCCTATACTCAATGGGGTCCAGATCAACCTGAGTAAGGAGTTTAAACACCTAGGGGTTACTCTGGGCCACAGATTACAGTGGTACACCTATGTGGGTAAAATAACTAATAAAGCACTCAAGTGCCTATAGGCTTGTAAAAGGGCAGTAGGTAACAATGGGGGGCTTAAACCAAACAGGGTCTATTAGCTATATATTACAGTCATTAGACCCAATATGTAGCTATGATATGGTGGCATAAAGAAAATGTAGATAGATCCAGGATATTACTGGAGAACTACAAAGAGTAGCCTGTTTGATGATAACAGACGCTATGGGCACTACCCCGACTGCTGCTCTGGTTGTTATGCTTAATCTAGCACCATTGCACTTAGAAGTGGAGTCACAGGCTCTAAAAACTATCTACAGACTGGTCAAACATGATAAAGCTTCCGGGGTCCTAACAGGGGGGGAGGGCATTGGAAGTTGTATCAACGCATAAAAGAAAATATGATGCTTCAGTACAAGGAGATGCTGATACGAAAGTACAAGGAGATAAAATATACTATTAAAATAGAGGAAACAAGGCAGCACAAACCAAATAATGGAGTTAACTCCAGGCATCTGGAGGAAGGATAAACCGCTAGATGGAATATCTATTCCTCTAGACCAATATAATTCAGTTTTTCAAGCTTAACTACTAGCCATTGTCTGTTGTGCAAGCACTCTGTCAGAGAAAGGGATGAAAGGAAAATTTATTACACTCTACTCTGATAGTAAGACGGCGATTCGGGCACTTAATAATCCCATCACATGCTCAAGAGTTGTGGAGAGCTGCAATGCAGCTCTAAATAACCTTACTAAACAAAGTCAATGTGGAATTGGTGCCGGGACACTCCAGCATTCCAGGCAATGAAGAAGCATATATGTTGGCAAGGAGAGCCTCTGAATGGACTATTACTCTGAAGCCAATCCATGAAATAAGCCTAGGCTAAGCTAAAAGAAGCTCGCATAAGATGAAAAGGCCAAACACTATTGGCAAAACAAAAAACAGAAACAGCCTGAAAAGAGAAGCAAAATGCTGCTTCAAATGGATCGGGTCACCCTCAGAAAAATTACAGGGCTATATACTGGTCACTGTAAACTTAATAAACACATGTTCAATCTTAAGCTTGCAGAGTCTCTAATGTGCAGATTCTGTCACACTGGTGATGAAACAGCTTATCATATTATGTGCTGATGTGATAGGTTTGTGACCTGAGGTTCGCAGTGTTTGGCGTAGACTGCATAGTGGACCCAAGGCAATGCGACCCGATCGATCCAACTAGCCTGCTAAGATTCTTAGAATCTACAAAAATTATGCTGTAGACAGCAAATATTTTATGGCCCACAATAGGCCTGATGGCTGCAGTGCAAACAGCCAAAGAAAAAAAAATGGGGGAGTACTCCGAAACGTTGGTGAAACAATGTAAAAACTATCAATAAAGTAATATTGTGATATACGGAAGAATTTATACTACTAATACATTATTAGAATCTTTCTTCTTCCAAATTTTACTAGATCAAAATTTTTAAGTTTATTTGTGATATTTACGTAGTGTGTTCCAATATTACCTGCATAAGTGACAGTTTTATCAATGTTTTTAGTTATATATTGTAATGTTAACATTATGGTGTTTTATATTTCAAATTCAAAAAGTGCGCGGGATGGACTATTTGCCATATAGACAAACCAACTGTTAGGCGGAGTAATACAAGAGACGGGAGAGGAAGCAGACCACAAAAAGGCGGGCAGTCTGAATTTACACCTGGTTTGAGAAAAGATGGTAGTTGGTTGAGTGAAGTTAGTTAAATAAAAAGAACTTGGAAGAACTTCACGATTACGACTGGAAGGACGAGAAGTAAAGCAACTATAAGAAGGTATAGACTCTCCTTTGTAGACTTGTCAATTGCTGAAATCCTAATGAGCATCTCATTTGTAAAAATAGTTTTAAATTAGTAATTGTTAAGTTTTTTTAATAAAAAGGAATGAATGTTTGGTTGTAAGAATCCATCCTAAAATAAAAATATTGGTTAAATTAAATATACGTGTTTCTTTGTTTATAACCTAAACAACAATAACATTACAATATATCGATTCTAAACATTTCTTATTATGATTATGTGTAAAACTTTTTAAGATTATGGGTTCTTTAAAGTTAAAACAATGCAATTTTTTGATGCTATGATTGGAAAGTGCGGTTTTGTTATTATTTTGGGGGATTTTACAATCAGTATTATGTTTTTTAATTCAGTCTTTTAGTTTTTGGTGAGTTTCTCACAATTGTTGCAGTTTAATTGATATTGGTCACTATTTTGTTCAATTTATTTATTTTATCTTTGGTATATTTTAGATGATTTGATATTTTATTATTTGTATAAAGACTGAAATTAATGTCATAATGGTCCTACAGTCCAAAAACTCTTTGAATGTTGGTAGTTAATTCAGGGATATAATTCAATTTGTAATATTTAAACTTTTGTATGTTTGTCTTGCTGCTGGTATTATTTGATGGCTTTGGGTCAGATCGGAAGAAATTGGTTATGGTTTTTTGGCATAATGTACTATTATTATGATGTCTATTATTATATTTATTTTTGGGAATGGTAGTTTGAGGAAGCTTATCATTAATTGGATTTATTGCTGTAACCTTTTTATTTTCTGTACTTAAATACTGATACCATAAATTGTTAATGATATACTCGGGATAAAAATTTTAAATTACTGTACTGTAAATTTGGGTTTTAATATCTTTTATGAACTCTTGATCAGTTAATTTAATTGCTCTTTCAATAAAAATTTTAGTTTCAGATTTTTCCACAATTGTGAAAGAGAAATTGATTATGTATTGATTCAGAATGTTTATTAATTTAACAATAGAAACATTAACTTTAATAGCAATAATAATAATAATAAAGTATAAATTCATAAATGATTTACATTAAAAAAATCAATTAAAAAGAACTATTACTCTCCAAAAACCATAATCACATCGGCAATTTCAGTTAGTGTGAATGGAGCCTTATCTTGATGATAGATATTAAGCATATCAACAAATAACTACAAATGAATGTCCTTATAAAAAAAAAAATATGGAGACCCCCACAAATCAATATCGAGGAAAACTGAACTACGAAAAAAACTGACACTTTGGAAGCCTTAATGTCTGAAATATGAGAACATGTTTCTATTGTTAAATTAATAAACATTTTGAATTCATACAATCAATTTCCCTTTCACAATTGTGGACAAATCATTTCAGAAACTCCTGCAAGCTTGGAAATATTTAAAATAGAAAGATGATGAAAAAATACATGAAAATGATGTATCATGCCTCCAAGATTCCAGTTTATGAGGTTCCTGAAAAATAATAATGATGCTGAGAATACAATATTTTAAAATGGCGTAAATCCTTCAATATTTAAGGTATCAAAATGCCTTTCATGGGTTCTTTCATAACTTTTTATGACTATAAATGAAAGTATGAAAAATAAGTGTTATTGGCAAACCCTAATTTTTCAACCCTAAACTTCGCCCGTGTCAGCCAATGTGTCAGTTCAAAGTTAAAATGAGTAGCAAATAGTGAAACTATAGAAGTAGAACTACAACTTTTTTCTTTATCCGTGAGAAGCACAGTCATCAAGCAGAGAACACTTGATAATAGCAAATTGAGGAAGCCAGGAGTTGCCTGAGGGTGTTCAAATACAATACTGACAGCAACTATCAAGATAATGTAATCCATAAATCTGTGAAAAGCAATCCTATACAACACTTAGAGGTAATCACTGAACACCCAAAGTAATGATTAATACATTTTGAATAATAATAATTTAATTTAATAACAATTAGGATAGAAATACAATATTTTAAGAAAATTAGTAATAATAGAAATGTAAAATAAACCTTGAGATCAGTGTTCAAAACCATAATCTTTTCAGTTGATATAAATAAATCCACCTCAGTACTTGGCTGTGTTTCACCTTCAGGAGCCTGTAAAAATAAATTAAAAAATAAGTACTTCTAATCATATTGTCAGTAAAAAGGCCAATGGGCATAACTCTCAAAAAAATCAAAAATTATTTTTTCGTTGAAAACGGTTTCTCTCGATTTCATCCTTTCTATGATATTTTCCCCCAACATATTTTCTAATAATCGGTTCCTACCTTACTGACATAACCTTAAAAATTAACCATAATTTTGCTTACTCATCCCTTTTTTTCTCATTCTACTAGCATCCCTCAAGCTAGTATCCCAGGGTCCCATTCTCCATATGGTTTATACAACTGACATCCCAACCCATCCCAGCACTATCTCACTACATACGCTGATAACACGTGTATCTATCTGTTGTATCCCACACTCTGGAGTCACACATAACATCCACTGAAGGATGGTGTCAAAAATAGAGAATTAAAATAAATTCTGTCAAATAAATTTTACTTTTTTTCACAAATCTACGAAATCCTGACCTACAGTAGCCTTTAACAATGTTCCACTAAATACTATTAAATAAATTCAATACCTAGGACTTCATCTTGACAAGTGTCTTACATTGAATCCTCAAGATTGAAAAGACAAGAAACTACTCAAAGATTCTGATCACTTCAGCATTTATTTGTCAAACACTCTAAGCTTACAATTCATAACAAAACGCTTATATGCATTACCATTACTAGGCCTATTTGGACAAAAGGAGTTGAGCTTTGGAGCTCCACAAAATCTCCCAATCTAATTCAACCTTAACAATCCAAAATACTAAAGCAAAAATCTTTAATGCTCCTTATTTTATCACAAATAAAAATATCCATCAAGACCTTAATATTCGATAAGTTGTGGATTTGGTCTGAAATAGATATACTTCCTTTAATTACAAACTCCATACTCATATAAGCCCACTAGTTAGTAACATGTCATCCCAATCTATTCCTAATAACCCTATCAGGCTTCTGAAAAGAATGTGTCATCCCAATCTATTCCTAATAACCCTATCAGGCTTCTGAAAAGAATGGACATGGGATTTCTTAACATTGAATAGTCATTGCAATGCTACCATTACTTAGGATTTCTACACGTATGAAGTTCCCCTCGGCCAAATTCATCCTTAAGCCTCTATTTCATTGTTACAGTTATAAATCTCAATAAGTAATAAAAATCAATTACAAAGGCTATCCTGCAAGGAGATCTTGCATTTATCATAAACTTAATCTTACACAACTTAACAAAAAGAGTAATGCTTGCAATAGTGAGGACAAAAACATATACATACTATTATATATGCAATAGATAATGAAAGTGAAATGCTAAACAAAAAAATGTACAAGGAATGGCTCCTAGGATGCTCCAATAAGACAGAAATGGAAAAAAAAAAAAAAAAAAAGCAAGGAAAGCTTTTTTGGGAAATGATTTTTAAAATGCAAAGCCATTAGAATGAATTGCTAGCATATTCTTGCACTGCAAATCATGATAAAGAAATCAGGTTACTTGAAGTTGATAATTGTAATATTATTGTTAATAATTATAATTGTACATGAATCATGAACCCCATGAAATTTTGATGAGATTAACTTGTAAGAAGATTAACCATTATTTAGGTATACATTTGTAACTAGACCTAAATTCTAAAGATGATACCTAAAATTGAAGTTAAATAAAACTGATTAATACTATCTATAAATAAAACTGTTACTATCAAAAACTAATAAAAAAAAAAAAAAATAATAATAAAAGCACTTTAGAGGAAGCCATTTTGAAAATTCTGCATTTAACCGCTGTCAGACTATTTCAATGAGAATAAGGTCTAGCTGATATTAAAGAACATTTAATAGTACATAGGTTTAATGAGTTAAATCAAAATCGTTAGAACCGTATTTGAGAAAATTGTAAAAAAGTGCAAAATCAATGATATAAATTTGCACTTTCAGTAGGTCAATTTTGGAGATAAGGTTGCTGTAACATCCCAGGCATATACCTCTACCTTAAAAATGTAATTTCAGTTTTGTACAACTTTTCATTTTTGAGCAAGGCTGTTCACTCGCACACATACACACACCATTTTGCAAGAGTTGGTTATTAAGCTCAGGGGATCTAACCTCAAAACGTGTATTTTAACAATCGCAATACTTTCCCTTACTATATATTTCATATGTAGATAAGTGAAAGTTAAAAAAAAATAGTAGCAACAATTCATAATGCTGACAAATCAGATGGATTTTGAAAAAAAAAATTGTTATGATTATACTTAACAAGGAGAACTCAGAATCGAGTTTCTTGCTCACAAATGGGATGCTAAGTAGGACTCCAGGAGATTTCAAGGCTATATCATAGCAGCACCACTGGTATTGGAACCAGTGGAGGTTGAGCAAGGGAGCATAAGCCAGTGAAGCACATAACATAACAGGTCTTGGGTAGAGAAGCTGGTCACTACCAAGATCTGATATTGTTGAATAGGTTTTGATGGAATTTTGAAAATTTGGAAGGTATGAGGTTGAGGATGAAAAGTGTAATGAGGTCATTTATGTAGGGTGATGTTGGTGACAGTATGGAGCACTGGCAATAAAATTGAAGACTATGGATTGGAAGGAATACAATTTTACTATTGTATTGTAGAACTACTATAACACTATTGTACTTTGTAGTTCAGGATGTCGATGAAAACTGTCTAGCAACAAGTACCAGTTGACCAAGTGTCCGGTGACAAACAGACACTAGAATTAGATAAACTACATGGCTGGAGATCAAAGAGACAAGCAATAAAATAAAAATAATATATTTTAAATAAGTTAACAGTCATGTTTTCATTTCTGATTTTTTTATAAATATAAACTGAATTGATGTCCCCATTACATGACCAATAAAACCACCTATTCAAAATAAATATGGGTTACCTCTCTGCCATAAGCTGTTTTTGAGAATCTAATCTATCATTTGTACACAAACATATAACTTCCCTAATCATGAGGTTGCTGACTGCATTAACTTAGATTAACACAGCGGTCATTTAAATGAGAATAGTAGAGCATCCATTGCTTAAGTAATTAATTTTTGATAGAACAAACCTCATTTTAAAAAAATATTAATATTAGGATATTAATGGAAAATTCCAAAACAAAGCCTCAAGCGTCTCAAATAGCAGTAAAGAACGAACAATTCAATATTTTGCCAATTCAGACAAAATCAGAGCAGAAAAATATAAGATCACATAAATGCAAACCAGATACAGCATATCTCACATCAACAGTCTAAAAAGACTAACAAAAAAGAGATAGTACATTACTTCAAGACAATTTAACATATGTTGAAGGAAAAGGGAAGTAACATTACCACAGCTGAGAAAGATTATCTTAGTACAGCTGATCAGTAATATCAGAAAAACTGAAAAAAACATATTACCACTCAACAAAATTACTAAATAAGACTATTTAGTTAGATTTATCTAAATTCTTAAAGTTTTAGAATAAAAACAATTCAAATTTCTGCTATCAATCTTAAAATTTACCGCAATGTCTAAATTCTATGCAATAGCTTCAAAATCTTTTTCTTTGTACCATTTCCCTATATTTGAATCATACAAACCTCCATAAAATCAAAAGCATGATTAAATATTCATGAGTGCGAGGACAATAAAACATTCGGCTCCTTTCTGTTAATATAGAAATAAAAAGTAAATTTTAATCTGGGACTTCTAGTCCCCTTAGAATAATAAAAAATATACAGTACCAGTAGCATCTATCTGACCTGTAGTAATAGTTATCAAACAATTGTATTATAAATATATATATATATATATATATATATATATATATATATATATATATATATATATATATATATATATAAAATAAAAGATAAGAGTATGTATTAATTGCAGATATTTAAATCACAATTAGCGATCTATGTATACCTGTTTGCACTAATAAACAATAAATTTAATAAAAATCAGGTAATAAACAAATTTTAAAAAACGTGCATATAACTTTCATTTTTACATACATGTGTAAGACTGATAGTCAAGGAGGTGAATGATAAAGGATTTTTTGAAGGAAGAAATTCTAGTAGAAGGTATATACAAGTTTGTAGGTTGAAATCTACTGTTCAAAGAGTGGAGAGAGGGACATGGGATGAACAAATTAAAAATGTAGGGAGGCTTTTTGGTTCTGAAAGATCTGAAAAGATAGACTCCTAGGAAGTATTATCGTCAGAAAATAGGTTAAAGCCACTTTAATTCAGCATACCAACTGGAGACATGAGAGCGACTGGAATTCCTGAAGACAAATCTAATGAAGCAATTAATTAGTCTCTTCAGTCTCATCTCATAGTCACCATTCAGTCCAAAATTCACAAGGCAGCCATAGTCAAAGTGGGAGAAAATGATGGAGGAGACTAAAAGCTGATGGGCTTTAGGGGGCATAGAATTACAAAATCTTAGGAACTGTAACATTGTAACGATAGAAATGGATTTTTGGGTAATTTGGGAAATATTGTTATTCCAGGACAGGTATTGATCGAAAATCACTCCAAGGTTTCTACCAGTAGTATAGAAGTGAATAGGTAGGCAATATTTAGATAGGCATGATTTTTGAAAATACCTTAAATAAATTATTATCCTCCCAAAAGTTAGGTAATACATCAAATCATTCATTGAAACTTTCTTATTAAATTTAAACAAATCCTTTGAACAGCATATTTTGACTATTTGAAACGGTAATTTTTTATGTCAGCAAAACAATTTAAACGACTTCGTATTGGTTCTGGTGAAACTTGTTAAATTTGATCTAATTCTGTGATTAGTAAAATCATGGAGAAAAAAACCTTCAATTGTCTTGTGCTTTTGTGCAAGAATACAACAAAAAGTGCACCAGATAAAGTATTTTTACTCTTTCCAAAACACTCAACTATGCCAGCAAAGTGGTGTAAAGCCATGAGAAGAGATAAAGTATCTCCAATAACTAGTTTCCATTGTTTGGAAGTAATTACAATGAATACATCATTTCCTTTACAATCAAATTTACAATAATACTATACCCTATTGAGGTTGAGAAAGGAATATTAAGGAAGGAAATTAAGAAGGTGCTTTAGAACCGATGAAGATGGCCTTGATTTTTTCTACATACAGCCTCAAACCATTGCTCACTGCTCATGCATTGATATTATCTATATCTTCTTGTAGCTTTCGGATCACCTCAAGCACCTTGGCAGGATAAAAGGATTGGTAAATCTAGAGGTCATCAGCATATAAGTGATATTGTGCGTGGTGAATGGAATCAGGGGGGATCGTTAATATAGACAGAGAAAAGGATTGGTGAGGTTGAGGACCCGTGAGGAACACCACGTGCTAATAGAAGGAGGGAGGAAAGAGATTTATTGGGAATGAAAACTGTTCAGGAGCAAAGAGATAACAAGGAATGGAACCACTTTTAGAAGCTATTTGATATGGAAAGGTTTTGGAGTTTGAAAGGAGGGTATTATGATTAACTAAGTTGAAAGCTTTTGAAAAATCGAAGAGAACAAGATAATTCATAATAATTCATCATAATTTTATGATGTCTATAGAGGATTGAAGGTCCTTGGTTAATTTTCAACAAAGCAGATTGTATGGAATACTGGGATCGAAAGCCAGTGCTAAAGAGAGCTTTTTACTCAAGGAAGTTATTAAAATTTGCTACAAATAAAAATAAAATAAATATTTCTGCATTGATATAGATAATAAATGAGCCAGTCTTTTGTGCTAAATGAGACGGTCATTTGTGGAGAATTCGGGATGTTTCCCCTATGAAAACCTTTGGAAAATGCAAACATCCAATTTCATATACATTTTGGTTAAAAGCTGATGGGTTAAAAGTTTCGCCCGATAAGTTCTGCCCTGTAGCGGGACACCCTCTTTATTCGTTGGAGGGGAGAAGAACAAAAAAAAGCATTTAGTTGGTGATATTTTGGTATTAATTTTGATAAATTAAAAACTTTATTGCTATGTACATACAATATACATTTTTATGTTTTGTGTTTATCATTTGAGCTAATTTGTCTCAGTAATTTTGGTCAGGATTGTTGAATAAAAGTCCTGACAACTTAAGTCAAAATTAATTTTCAACTTATTTTGTCCAAAATACCCATTTACATGAAAGAAAATTGAATGTAATGTTATGTCTGTTGTTAACAAATACACATCAACAAGCGCTTTGCCCCAAGCGGAACATGTAGCCTGCCATGGTACGGATAGGTTAGTAAGAGCTGTTTCAATTATTAAATAAATTATTATTAATTATTTTATTTTTTGTTTGAGACTTGACGGTTCAGCAAGAAAGAAGGTAAATTGAGAGATAGATAATTGCGATTCCATTGTACCATTCAAAGCGGGACATCAGGACACATTGCCTATAAGTGAAACAGTCTGGTCACGTTAATCATATACATCAACATTTTTTAAAATATTAGCTATTTGCTCCAAAAGACTCTTAATATAAGTATAACAAAAGAATATTTTATTTCTACAATCCTTTTAAAATCTCCTTCTGATACTCTGCATATAGAATACTTATTTGTCCAAGGTTCTTTGAACACCTTTTCCCTTCTCTATATCATTATTTACCACCATCCCTCGTGTCCGATTTTATTCAGTATTCGAATCTTCCCTCTTTGCATACATTCCTCTCTTTCAAAACGTAATAATTTCAGATGATCTCAACACTAATCTGTTCTCAGATTCTCCTAATAGATCATATCTTATTGACCTAATTTCCTCCTTAGACCTATTTATTGAACTCTCCCAATCCACCGATCATACCCAGTTCACAGATACTTGGCTTAATCCATTTACCATAGATTCTCACCCAAAATCTATTGCTCTCCTCAATAATACCTTTATCTTTCCTTTCATCCCATGATCTTATCAAAATTTCCTACAATATCTCTAATTCCATGCTTATTCCCAAACAAAGTTCATGGCGAGATCTTGATTCCTTAATCGTTTAAAACATTAGCCCCTCTCTTGATTCACTATTCCTTTCCTTATTTCTTAATGTGTTGATGAGACATGGTCAAATGCCTCTCTTCAAATTTCCATTCTCTCCTTAGTCACCACACACCTCTAAAAACCTGTACTTTCAGACATCCCCTCCCCCCCCCCCCACTCCCTGGATCAGTTCAGAAATCAAAGAGTTTATGAGAAGAAGAGATGCTGCCAAGACATTGCAGATGCAATTGAATTCCACAGCAATACTTTGCCTTCGAATCCCTTTGAAATCTTAACCAAAGAGTCTTTACACCATGCAATACGTAATACTTTCATGATATTCCATTCCAAGCACCTAACCTGAAATCCAAATGGATAATTCTTAAGAACCTGTTGTTTTAGCTCCAAAGCCTGCACACACTCTCCAGTTGGTTCAGGTGAGCTTGCAATTCTATATGACATATCATCTTATTCCATCCCTGAAAAATATCTTTTGACCCTGATAATTTTTATTTCTTCATTATTTCTCCTGATGATCTACTTTCTGCTGACCTTAAGTTCATTATTAATGACTATGGCTTTGAGCTAATTCCAGTAAAAATTATCAAACTTTGTCTTTTTGGCATACTTCCTATCCTTTGGCACATATATAATTTGTTCAAAATAATTTGTCCTTCAAAATTCCATTTTTTCCTAAGCCTAGAAAATAGTCTTGGTTCGCCCATTGAATTAAGTTCCTATTCCTTCTTCAGCTTCCGACTTCAGGCCTATCTCCATTCTTTCTAACCTATTTAACCAAGCCACTGGAAAAATTAGTCCATTCTCAGCTAAATAACTTCCTTGAGCAGAAAGTTCTCTTTAAATCTCTCCTATCTGGTTTTCGATTCCAATATTCCACATCATCTACTTTATTGAAAATTACCCAAGACCTTGAATCCTCTACCGACAAACAGAAAATCACTATCATAGTCTCATTGATTTTTCAAAAGCTTTTGATTCAGTTAATCATAAGATCATACTTTCCAAACTCCATAAGATCATCCTTTCCAAACTCCATAAGATCATCCTTTCCAAACTCTAAAAGATCTCCATATCAAATATTGTTTTAAATAGGTTCCTCTTCTTCTTGTCCCTTAATAGTTATCATTCTACTAAACCTCCTTCCTCCCCCTTTCGACTAACACATGGTGTTCCTCACTCTCACCAACCATTTCCACTATCTACACTAACAATCTTGCTGATTCCATTCATCACCCACAATACCGCTTACATGCTGATGGCCTCCAAATTTACTAATCCTTCCATCCTACCGAGATGCTTGAGGAAATCCGAAAGTTACAAGAAGATATTGATAGTATCAACGCATGGGTAGTAAACAAAGAATTGAGGCTGAATAGTGAAAAAACCAAGGCCATCTTCATCATTTCCAAGCACCTCCTTAATGTCCTATCCATCCCTTACTTTACCTTAATAATCGACCCATTCATTTCTCATCCAGTCACCTTCGATCAGCACCTCTCCAGGTTCTGATCTCCATTCACATCTCCAGGAATAACCATATTTCCCAGATCACACAAAAATCCGTAGCTGTCCTTAAACAATTTCTAAGATTCTGTGATTCCATTCCTCAATATACCAGACAGCTCCTAGTATCCTCTGTTTTCCCAACTTTGACTATGGTTACCTGGTGTATAAGGCTATCCGCTGGGCTAGAGATGTGACTGAAGAGAATTATGACTTGTTACAGAAGATTTATTTATTAGAAGACATTTCTGTTCTTCTGTTCAATCTTTGAATAAAAGATCTCAACCTATTGATTAATAAATACCCTCTTATAGAACAGCTTTCTTCAGCAAATCCTTCATCCTTCATCGTGCTACCTCTTTTTGGACTTCTTTACCCATCTCTAATCATCAATCCTCCTATACATTTTTCTTTAAACAAAATTATTCCTTCACCTGCTTCATAATCAAACCACTGTATCGATAGAAGCAATATGTATTTCTGTAATAGTAATGACTAATGAAATGCAATTGACACGTGTCTTTTTGTAAATATTTAGCCAGACAAATGTACATAAAGTTTGAACAATGAGATTATTCTGAGGGAACTTTTGTCCCAGAGTCAAATTATTTTTCATTTCATTTCAAGATCCATTCAGTAGAATCATAATTTCCATGCTTGTGAATGGTACTGTAATTAACATTCCAAACCTTATCAAATAAGAATGAAGCATATAAATTCATTTAAAAAATTGTGAAAATGCTATTTTTGCACACAGTTCAAATATTTCGTCAGCGAGTTTCATAGCTTTGAAAATGTAATTATTTAGGATGTTAATAAGAGCATGTTAAGGGTGGTTCGAAACAAAGTTCAATAAGTGTCTTCATTCTAAATCTCGTCCACAAGAATATGGCAGAAATGAGAACAGAACGCAAGAGAGAAAGAAACTTTTCATCCTCCACATATTCAATTGACCTCACAAACAACCGTAATTCATTTTACTTATTTTTGTTCAGCCATAAATATGAAAATTTGTTGGCAACAATTTGAATGAAAACAAGAATTAATAAATAAATGAGAATTCATACATTAATTTTTGAAAAAAATTACATGTGCGATCTCGAGTTCATGGGTCTTTTTAGACTATTAATGAGAGGTGTGCTGTATTTGATATATATGATTTTGTAGTTTTTGTCCTGATGATGCATGAATTGATAGAGCATTCACTGGTTAGTTTAGAGACTTGAAGTTTTGTGTTTAGAATCTTACAATAGTCTCCTAAAAATTAATTTATGTCTCCTTTTGAGTTTTTTCGCTTTTATATTAATAATGGAACCTTTTAAAAGTACTAGGTGAGGGAGGTTAGTTTCAACTTAGTGTCGCGTGAGTTCGCCTTTGGTCTGCCATATGCTTGAGGATGAACTCTACTAGAACCTGGCAAGATAGAAAATGACCTGTGCAGAAATCGGCTCAGCCAGCTGTGCATGGTGGGGAAGGTATGCCCCTTCCCCTACTATTTGTCCTCTCCTTCTATCATGATAGTTCTGTTTTTTATATATGCAAACCTTTTGGATATAATATATGCTCGATATATAACCTCTGGTTGGTTGGTGGTAAAAGTGCTGATAATAAAGATATTGTGCTTCTAATGTGACGATTATGTGTGGGAAGTCGGAGAGATCCCTTCCCCTCTTCCACACCCCTCAGCCCCGCCTCCGAATTTGGAGAAGGTTGTTTTCTATCTTGCCGGACTGTAGTGTTTTCATTTCTCCGTTCATTCGTACCTTGTTCACATTATTTTCAAGATACATTAGCTAATTAATACTCTAAATTATAATGTCCAGAAATCCAATTTTATGCTTTGATTCAAGATCATAAGTAAATCTGATATTTTCATGAAAATGATTAACACTGTTACCAAACGTTTCAATCTCATCTTCCTTTAAAATCAATAACAGATTGACATATTTCATAAGTAGCCTGGGTTTAATATTAGTAGTATTAATTAGTACACTAAACAACTTATTCATTAGTATTCCATTGAGATTCACTGACAAAATTCCACCTATAGACAAACCAGCAAATGGTCAGTAAAATTTGTTTATTCTATTTATTATATAGAAAAGCATTTTCACACATCAATTTCAAGCATTCTGTAAACTTTCCTTCATTCTTCACTTATGTATACAGCTTAATTTCTTCCCATTCATCTGACAGTGGAGTCTCACTTATACAAATATCACGGTGAACGGAAAATTCTTTGTATAAGCGAAAGTCAGGTTTTGAGTTTTTTAAATAAAGAAACATCACCAAAAAAAGGCATGAAATAATTATTTACTTATACACCAAACAATTAAAAAGCTCACAAAATATAATTTAATTGTAAATTTCGAAAAAGGTTCATCTCTATTTATATTCAAAATGGACTTTTTCGTTTGTTTCTTCTTTTACTCGTACAGACCAATAATTTATGAGCGAGAACGGCAGATATCTGATTTTTATAATGATGAAATACAAGAAGAAAATATAATATGTTCAAATATGGTTCAACAGAAACCCATTTTTTTGTGTCTCCTGAAATAATTTTAATTTTCGGAGATGAGACTTTTTAAATTCACAATTTAATTGAAAAATATTATGTAGATACATATATACAAAATATTTCTTATACATACTAATAAAGAAGAACAGCCAATCGGAATTCTCAAATAAAAAGCAAGAAAATCACATTACATAAGGTAGGTACGTTAATTAAGCTTAAAAACTTCGGAAATCTTAGTTTCCCCCCAAGCTACATTGTATAAAACTCATACACAATCAACAAAAATATCCGAATCTTATTCATTTACGTCATAAGAATAGACGAAGCGTATCACTAACTCGAATGCAGCTACCGTTTGGGCATTACCATAGACTAGTCCTCCGTCGTCAGAATATTCCGATTCGGAATTGTCTACGATTCCTCCAGCTATAATTTTCTGGTCACTTTGGGATTAGCATACAGGCAGGTTGTTATCCTATTCTACAAAATGTTTCTGCGGTATATCCACATAAAAATTCATTGCAGCAGCTAACACGTTCCTCTTTTTGAGCAACTGAAAGAATTTTTGGAACCCATCTTGCACTCACCTTGCTCATATGAAAATGTTCTTTAATGATCCTCAGAACACTTGTTTTTGAAAGTCCCAACCTTGCTCCTATTTCTTTGGTCTTCAGCCTCCGATCAGACAGCAATTCAGCTTCCACAAGTTGGATTGTTTCAGAAATGACAGCTTCCAATGGGCGATCAGGACACGGGTCGTCATCCAGACTTTCTCTCCCTAACTTAAATAATTTTGTCCATTCTTTTGCAGTGGAATACGAAGGGGGTAGGACTCCCCATACACACAATCCAAGCTCTCTTTAATTTGCGCAGGAGTAAGGCCCTCTTTACACAAGAATTTAATAACCGCAGGGTATTCGATCTAGAACATTATTAAAACACACACATAGACATGCACGGTAGGCAAGTCTCAGCCTGCTTGAAGTAGGGGAACGAGGACAGGCCAGAAACTGATGGACCTTACTACGTACATACTTCCAAATCTTCATACTAGTAGTAATTTTAATTAATAGTTTTCCTATATTTTAATATATCATGTATAAATAACGCATTATTTTAATTTCAATTAATTTTTACATAGTTTTTATTTTCATTAGTCACTTGTCAACATTTTTAACATCATTGCAATCTTTTACAAAACTTATAATACCACAATTATCTCAATATGCTTTATATACTTCCAAATCTTCACACTAGTAGTCATTTTAATTAATAGTTTTCATATATTTTATTATATCATGTATAATGTACTTTATTGTTTCATGTATTTCATATTCTTACCTTCATTTTTTTCACATTACTTTAATTTTTCATTATTTACAATATCTATATTAACATATTTTTCTTTATATTTCATTCATTTCTTTATATTTTTATCATGCTTGTCATTTCTGTTTATTACCATTTTTTGACTGTTACTGGTACTGCCTCTCTTGTTTTCAATGTTGTTATCTTGTTTTTCTTTTAGCCCTGACGATGGCCTAAAACTTAGGCTGAAACGTTGGCAAAGAATAAATAAGTTATACTTATTAGTGTGGTAGTCTTTGGCCACCCTCCCTGACCAACTTCTTCCTTAATTATACCAACGGTCGGCAAAACTTACTCCAGGGTGATTTAGGTTTTCTATCTTCTGCTCCTAGGATTTTCTCTGCAACCTCAGTAAATCTTTCTCCATTGATCATCAACTTCATCCTCTTCATAGTTGTATGATGCTAGTTTTTGATAAAGTGCGGTAATGTATCTCATCCTCTCCCCAAGGATAAGGAGCTTATTCCTGTTGTATTTCTTCCTTGTTTCAGTTCTTGGTTTTCATATATTGATTCGACCGAAGATGTGAGTGGTGCTTAAATAGAGATCGGATTCCACATTCGCCCCACGGTACTCACGGATATCTATAAGAGAGCTAATATGCCTTCTGTCAACCACAATGTGGTCTATTTGGTTCACAGTGATTCCGTCGGGTGAGATCAATGTGCCTTCATGCTATCATGATGTGGGGGAAATCGAGCTTCTGATGATAAGATCTTTGAAGGCAGCAAAGTTGATTAATCTGAAGCCATCCTCGTTACTATTTTCATGGAGGCTGTGTCTACCTATTATCGGGATATATACTTCTTCTCGCCCCACCTAGGCGTTCAGATTGCCCGCTATGATCTTGATACCGTAATTAGGATAGGAGTCGAGAGCCATTTCCAGCGCCTCGAAGAACTCATCTTTCTCATTCTCTTCTGATGTTTCGGTAGGCACATGAACACTGAGGATACTGTAGTTGTAAAATTTCCCTTTAACAAGCAAAACACAGATTCGATGGATAATTGGATTAAAACCTATAACCAATTGATGGAAAGCTCTTCTTACAATGAATCTGGTACCAAATATGTATTCATTGCAGCTGTTGTACGCTGTGTGCTGCTTTTTCTTGAGGATCTCTTTCCCAGTCTATCTAATTTCCTGAATGGCAGTAAATCCATCTAATTTCCTGAATGGTAGTAATGTCCAGTTTGTATTTGTCAGTTTGTTTTAAGAGCACATTTAGCACTCCTGGTTGATAGAGTGTTAAAATTAGAGATTGATAAATTATTTGCCACTTCTATAACTTTGTTTTTATTGAAAACTAGTTTCAAATGTTATACATTCATCTTCAGTTCTAAAAACACACAAAAATCTATTTAAACCTTGTTGATTATCAACATGTATTTAATCTCTTGTCTTAATTAAATTCATAATTCAAATTTTTTTTACAATACTAATTTAAATGCATAAATTGAATAAATAATTCATTGTGTATAGGTATATGTATTTTGACAACATATAATTTAATATGTATAATAATACTAAACTGTATTTTAAATTGTTTATTTTTGAATGTTTGTGTGTTTTTAGAACTGAAGATGAATGTATAACATTTGAAACTAGTTTTCAATAAAAACAAAATTATAGAAGTGGCAAATAATTTATCAATCCTTAATTAGATTGATCCTTCTATACCATCATGCGTACGTCAACTGAGGGTCTTAAAACATTCCAGAATCCTAAATTGAACCTGAGTCTGTTACCTTCATCAATATTGGGACTATCAAAAACAACAAAAATTATAGTACTAACAGCATCACCTGAAATGTGATATGGTTAATAATTTTATAAAATTGCTTATTTTTCAGTTTTAAATCTAAATGTTTGTATAATTAATTAGTAATCAAGGAAACATATCTATCTTTAGTATCTTTTATTTCATTGTCATTCATCATTAATGAAAAATTATTAAACACTACAAAATATCTTTATGAGAGTACATAGAAAATTTAAACATTTCATGATTTGTAAAATAAAATCACATATATAGAAATTATTAAATAATATAATTTTTACTAACCAAGGGTAAGGTTTCAATGGGAGATGAAGTTCTATTCTGTACTATTAATTAAATATGTTGAGGAATATAAGTAAGCATTTCTCTAAATACATCAAGATCTGATATAGCCAAAATTTAAAATAGTAATTCATTAAATTTAGCACACAAACCAATTTAAACCACTGGATATTGAATCGACCCTCATAAGAATAATGAGATATGCATGGGAGCATACAGGAAACTGCATTAAGATAAGTATAAAGACGCTCACTTACAGAAATAACTTGAAAATAAAATTACTAAAAGAATTAACAAATAAGACAGTCAAAAACCTCAAAAAATGAATGAGCCATCAATAAAAATCAGGGTGCAACTTTATGGCAGACAAGAAAAAAATATGATAGGTAAATGGTTTCGGATACTTAAAAAAACAAAAACAAATAGCCCTGATTTAAAAGAGTTTGGGCTGTTATTTTTCACAATACAAGAAGATAGTTGAAATAAAAATTTAAAAAGATTAGGATTCCTTAATCCGAGGAAAGGTTATGAAAAGCAGCTGTATAAGCTTGTTATCTTTAACTACGAGATTTGTCTGGAAAGTTCCAGGTCAGACTGGTAATCAATGAAACTTCTACGCTGACTTTCTCAGACGCCTTAAATCTCGCGTGGCTTGGGTTTGACTGAATATGGCCCAAGGGCGTGATGTATCCTCCACACTTCGCTACTTGTGCATCAGTTTTTGGCCTAAAATTCTATTACCATGATGGGACGCGGTCCCCTTATTCACCTGATTTGGCACCAAGTGGCTTTTTCTTATTTCTCTAATGCAAGATGGTGCTTTCGGGTGATGTGGAGGCCATTAAAACAGAAATGATGAGGTAGCTGAAGAACCTTAAAACAGAGGACTTCCAAGGAGTCTTTCAGCAGTGGAAACAGAGATGGTGTGAATTAGAGGGATGTGATCCATCAAGGTAATCAAATTTGAGGGCAAAAAGCCTGAGGCACAACTAGCGAAGTGTGTGCAAGGGCATTGTCATGATGGTGAGTCCACCACATCCCTCAGGTTAAATTCGGTATTTTAGGGGGAGTATTTTGAAAGGGATAATATTGAATTATCAGATTAAATGTAAAAATTTTTTTTTCACCTTTATATGAAATGTCCAGACAAACCTCATATAATGCCTACTATTTCCAATTTTTCCATAAAATAAGATAATAACTGTTCCTTTTTAGATATAGAGAAGTGATATAATTAGTAATATATTAATAATTTTCTTAAACAAATATCAATAATAAGTGCTATACTTACCAAAGCCTAGGTAGCAATAAAAAAAAAAAAAAAACGCATCTATTAATGTATATTTTTTGAACAGTTAAAAAATATACTCTATAAATACAGAAAAAAAAATAGAAAAATAAAATATTTAATAAAAAGGAAGTTTTTTTTTTATCTGGATGTCCATCAAAACAATAGTGCACATGCACCTCATTAAATTGTTTTAATAATCCTGTTATGGTTTCGTAAAATTTGCTTTTTTTTCTCATTAATTTTTAATGTAACTTTTTCCATTAATTTTTCAGCAATTTCAATAGAATATAAAACTTCTATTGAAAAAACAAACTATGGTTAATACATACCCTCAGAGGTTAATAAGCAAAAATTAATCTTAAAAATGACCATATTATTTTATTTTTAAACATCTGATTTGAAATAAAACAAATATATACAAAGATATTTGTGAGGATGTCCAGTTTCAAATAGTTCAAAAGATGATAGGTTCAGAACACTCATTAGTCTATCAACCTTAATTTTGAGAACTGCTTCCTCAACCATGGCCTTCTTAAGTTTGCGGTGAGAAGTTCCTTCTTCTTCTTCTTCTACGGTGACTGAGCCGAGAAACCGTAGCCTGAACAGTGATCCTGGGCCCAGATCATCAACTTCGAGGTCAGAAGTCAAGGTGTCGTCTGTATCACTCCCTTTTGCCAGGTGACAACCAGCATGATGTGACACCTAAACCCAACCACCAAACTAACTACGACATAAGATGTTCGTTCCATTAGACCATATTCTGAGACGGTTCTTCCAGCTCAATGCTCAATATAAAGGAGCAGGCTCTGCTTTGGCTCAGGATCAGGTTATGCATTACATATGTTTTAAGAAACCTAAACCAAGAGCAGAGCAAAAAATTATAATGTAAAGTAAAAATACTTTAACAAATCAATATGTTAATATAGAAACTAAAAATAATTAATACTTGAATTACCAGCAAGAACATTAAACTATGATAAAATCTCTCTCAAATTACTGTAATAATTAAAAAATGATCATGCAGTATAAATAAGAAATTATTCTGCCAAATAAGTATTTTAAATTATTCTAATAATAAATTAAAATTAATATTTAAATATAAAAAAAAACAAAAAAAAAACTATTAACTGAAATAACATGAGCAATCTAATCAACTAAATAATAGCTACACTATCTATAAAATAAATTAGAATTTTTTTTTCTAATTTTCTTCGACTAAAAGGCACCAATAACCATTAAATTTTTAAAATATCAAACTCATTATCAAGAGATTAATATTGTTTTTAAGTTATAGTATTCAAAATTTGAAATGATGCGTACAGCCTTCATTATCTTTATAGAATGTGCACATCTGATTTATTGAATTAATTATTTGTTACTTACACAATAAATTTCAACTGTAAAGCATCTTAATATTGATAGTTTATTAGAAGTATTATCATATAATGCTTATAATCTTTTTATGAAAATTTAACTAAGCATCCTAATTGCAAGTTTCTATCAGTGTTCATAGTTTTTAAAATTTATTTTCAAGAAGAAAAAAAAAATTAAAGTTCTCCTTCTCAATAAAGATGATCAGTATAATTTGTGCAGACTATTAATTTCATTAATTCAGATAATACTTTTCTATTTTATATAAGTAAAAGAGAAAAACAACTTGTAAAAAAATAAATGTAATTAACAATACTAATCTAAGAAACTTATAATCGAAAATATAAAATTCTTAAATTGATAAAGAAGTTTATTAAGTAATGCACAGCTAAGAGAGACTAATGGTTTGAAAATTAAACAGGATGTTTGGATATTCGCATGGTAACAACTATCTTCTACGTTCAAGTTTAAGTTAAGGATTTATAAAGAAATAAAAAAAAAATGATAAAATATTGAAAATCTCCAATTTAAATAAATTATCGGTACAACTTTACAAGAGGGGCGGGTTATCACTTGTTCCTCCCGATCTTACCCGAAGGTCGCCGAACTAGCACACTCTAGCGCCATTTGTGCTAACTAACTGCTTTGCATTCAATTGCCACATTCGTGTTCATTGGAATTATTAAAATTATTACTGCTTTAATTATATATTATTTAAAATTATTAGTGCTGTCGACTTCCCCTCATTACGTTCGCCCAAGAAATAAACAAAACAGCAACGGATCCTTTTCAGTTGAGGTTGGAGACTTACCGTAATTTCAATTATTATTGCTTTAAATAGATCACAGCTGATGACTTCCGCTCGCTACGCTCGCTCAAGAGATAGACCAACCCCAAAAGTTCATTTTCAGTTGAGGACGGGTCCTTACCGTAATTATTATCACTCCTTTAAATTATTACTACAACTTCCCCAGATTACCGGAAGTCGACAGCAATAACAATTTTAAATAATATGTAATTAAGGCAGTAATAATTTTAATAATTCCAATGAACACGAATGTGGCAATTGAATGCAAAGCAGTTAGTTAGCACAAATGGCGTTAGAGTATGCTAGTCCGGCGACCTTCGGGTAAGATCGAGAGTACCAGTGATAACGCACCCCTCTTGTGAAGTTGTACCAAATTATCATATCGGAAGCTGATCTTTACTAGTTTCAACATTGAGTAAGAATAATAGAAACAAATCATTCATTAAAAAATAAACATAATCAATAATAATAGTAATATTGACATATAGTGTACAAAAATGATACATGCTTTACATTTAACAATAGTGTTGGTTAGTGCACCCAATAATATCAACACTAATTATCAAGTTGAGTTTGCAAGTGTAAGAGGCATTATTATTAGGTATTATTAGGCAATATTTGTAAAAATACTGATAGAAATCTGTTTTTATCACTTATCGAGATCCAATAGTAAATAAGTTCTAAAATTCCAGATACTGAAAGGCATAACTACCATTTTAATTTATTCTCTCACTATAACCTAGTGATTTTAACAGCCACCAAATGAAAAAGGGAGTAGCGAAAATTCTCTGCTGACAGAACATCAATTAAAAAAACATAAAAAAATTATGACATTTCAGGACATGATATGGTTATAACATGATAAGGTATGCCTAATAAACACAATACTGGAAGAAGATTAATTACCATCCATAATTTAATCTTGTAGTATATAAGGATCATAAAAGTCCTTTTAAACCAGGTAACTAAATAATTTACTACACTGTATTAATGACAAACATATAAACTACACACAATCATACTTTATAAATGGTTATTGAAGCTGGAGAGAGAGCAATAAACTGCATTCGGAAAATACTCGGTGAGTTGTGATTATCTATAAACCTCCAAAAAAGTTATGGCATCATCTTAAAGCAGGGAAGGTCGGTAAAATCAAAATTTTGGTTGGATACTGGTGAAGAAATACAATCTACTGAAGGTGACAGCATCAAATACCTGGGGTGTTGATTTTCGGGTGAGTTGGAATTTAATGATGATTTAGTTGGTAAGGTAAATTGTGATATTGCAAATCTTGTTAGTTTTAATCTCCTCAAGCCAGACCAGAAGAGTAACATAGTTAATAGATATGTATTTCCCTCTCTAATATATCCAAGTTACAAGTGCCTAGGTCTTTTATGTTGTAAATGAATCAAAATTCAGAATCTTACCTGTTAAAAAATAAATTAAATTACCCTTCCAGCGCGCCCAAATTCTTAATATCAACAGGCGCACAGTGCACAAAGTGCTTCATGCTCATTTTCATCTCATTTCCTTAATATTATACAAAACTATCTTATTATTTATTTATGAGAGATAGGAAAATAAAAATGACATAATTAACAAATATATGTATCTATTTATTAGACTTAAAAAAATCAATACTATAAAAAGTTTTCTATTAAGACTTAGTTCCTGTTAAAGCAGCAGTTTGCCATTAGTCAAGGGAAAATTCTATAAAATCCAAACATAATTATTTCATGAAGAGAACTATACATCAAGTTAGAATAGATTGAAATTTTTCAATAAAAGGAACAAATGATGAATGAATGAAAAAATAAAGGATGTTGGAAGTTCTTTAAGAATGGTTATGAATTTTTATGTGATGGAAATATGGTTATTCCAGGAGAGGTGCTGATTGAATGTGACCCCAAGGTTTGATGGGCGAAAATGGGTGGGTTGATTATTGAGGTAAAGTAAGGAATCGTAAAAAAGGGAATTAAGCATGTCCTTGGAACCAATGAGGATGACCTTGATTTTTCCAGCATTAAGCTTCAGTTCATTTTTAACTGCCCATGAGTTGATACTGTCTACGTCCTCTTGTAACTTTTTAATTGCCTCAAGCATCGCATCTCGGTAGGATGGAAGGATTGGTAAATTTGGAAGTCATCAGGCATATAAGTGGTATTGTGAGTGGTAAATGGAATCAGGAAGATCGTTAATATAGAAAGAGAAAAGGATTGGTGAGGCTGAGGAACACCATGTGTTAGTCGAAGGGGAGAGTAAGCATGTTTATTGGGAATGATAAGATAGGAAGGAGTGAAACCACTTTTAAAAACTATTTGAGATTGGAAGGTTTTGGAGTTCGGAAAGGAGGATCATATGATCAACTGAATCAAATTCTTTTGAAAAATCAAGTAGGATTAGGATAAATATTTTCTGTGTATCTATGGCATGATAAACAGAAAATATCTATCTACATATAAACAGAAAATGCCTGTGTGATAAGCATGATATTATTTGAGTGACCTGATCCATTAAATTGGAAAAGTCCTAAAATACACCAAAATAATATAAAACATGAATATTTCATGATGTTATAAATTATTATTAGACAAAATTCAAAATATTCTGGAAAATGAAGTATCAGTTGAACGTTTAATCTCAAAAGTTTGAAATCTTTCTTAAGAAATCATCTACTTACATTGTCTTATTTTTTCAAATAATGAATATAGTAGAAATAATATTATCCTCTTGAAGTGAAATAAAAAACTCAACACATGTACAAGCAAAACAAATAGAAGAATTTAAAAAAAAAGTCACAAACGCGCACCCGTTTGATATTTCAAACTTTTGAGATTGAACGTTCAAATGATACTTCATTTTCCAGAATATTTTGAATTTTGTCTAATAATAATTTATAACATCATGAAATATTCATGTTTTATATTATTTTGGTGTATTTTAGGACTTTTCCAATTTAATGGATCAGGTCACTCAAATAATATCATGCTTATCACACAGGCATTTTCTGTTTATATGTAGATAGATATTTTCTGTTTATCATGCCATAGATACACAGAAAATATTTATCCTAATCCTACTTGATTTTTCAAAAGAATTTGATTCAGTTGATCATATGATCCTCCTTTCCGAACTCCAAAACCTTCCAATCTCAAATAGTTTTTAAAAGTGGTTTCACTCCTTCCTATCTTATCATTCCCAATAAACATGCTTACTCTCCCCTTCGACTAACACATGGTGTTCCTCAGCCTCACCAATCCTTTTCTCTTTCTATATTAACGATCTTCCTGATTCCATTTACCACTCACAATACCACTTATATGCCTGATGACTTCCAAATTTACCAATCCTTCCATCCTACCGAGATGCGATGCTTGAGGCAATTAAAAAGTTACAAGAGGACGTAGACAGTATCAACTCATGGGCAGTTAAAAATGAACTGAAGCTTAATGCTGGAAAAATCAAGGTCATCCTCATTGGTTCCAAGGACATGCTTAATTCCCTTTTTTACGATTCCTTACTTTACCTCAATAATCAACCCACCCATTTTCGCCCATCAAACCTTGGGGTCACATTCAATCAGCACCTCTCCTGGAATAACCATATTTCCATCACATAAAAATTCATAACCATTCTTAAAGAACTTCCAACATCCTTTATTTTTTCATTCATTCATCATTTGTTCCTTTTATTGAAAAATTTCAATCTATTCTAACTTGATGTATAGTTCTCTTCATGAAATAATTATGTTTGGATTTTATAGAATTTTCCCTTGACTAATGGCAAACTGCTGCTTTAACAGGAACTAAGTCTTAATAGAAAACTTTTTATAGTATTGATTTTTTTAAGTCTAATAAATAGATACATATATTTGTTAATTATGTCATTTTTATTTTCCTATCTCTCATAAATAAATAATAAGATAGTTTTGTATAATATTAAGGAAATGAGATGAAAATGAGCATGAAGCACTTTGTGCACTGTGCGCCTGTTGATATTAAGAATTTGGGCGCGCTGGAAGGGTAATTTAATTTATTTTTTAACAGGTAAGATTCTGAAGTAAAATAAATCTGTTATGTGAATAAAGCAAAATATTATGTTACTAATAAAAATACTGTTTTTACAGAGCGAAACTCAATCTATTTGTTATTTCTACTCCCTATGAACATTTTTGTTTATTAAAACAACACATTACATATACATTATAATATATATATTATCTATTTTAACCACTTTTCTACAAGTTCTCCTCATAACTTTTAATAAGAAATGAGATATTTTGATATGGTTCGAGCGAAGCAAGAAAGAGCAAACCATAAAGATATTGAGAAACCTAGGGAATACCCCCAAATTTATCAGAAGAAGTAAAAGTCTAGGCGTTTTAAAAGAAGCATGATATCAAATAGTTTTCACCTATTTTGTAGACTTTTCCAATGGCTTTGATATAATCAAATAGGAAATTTTGTTCAAAAGTATGTGAGTTCAGAATTAGCAGAAAACTAATTAATATCGTCTGAAGTTTCTATATCTAGGTGAAAATGAATGTGAAGATGATCGAATCCTATACTAATAAAATACAGTTGAGTCTTAATAGTAGTCCTACACTTTGATGGTCAATACTTACGTATATGAAACCTTCACGTTACCGCATGTTGATGTGTGCGAGGGAGATGGAAAGTTGTACTGTCAATCTCTAATCGTCGTACTCTTCACAGCAAAACATATTTTTTATTGCTCTATCAGTTTTTGTAGTGTTTAAAGTTCCTACTTACAGTTTAATTATGTCTGAACCCTGTGGAAGAGAGAAAAGAAAAACCTGTGGTAGACTAAGGAGAAATTATTAAAAAACTGGTCAAGAGTCAAGAATTGTGATCCTGAAGATAGAAATACAGTGTAAATGTTGGCCTTCTGTAATTGTGTGATTTATTCTTTTTTCTGTAACATATTTGGTAATATGTAAAATCTTTTGTATTTGTTTAATGTTTTCAATATAGTATGAAAACATATATATGTAGTTGCACATTACTATTTAAACTCCAGTAACCAGATATACCCCGGTCCCATATGTAATGGATTATAGAGACTCAACTTTTATTGCTTCCAGTGAAGTTTTAATAGGATATAGTTCATTTTCTTTCCATTTTTGATATCTTCATATATGACATAGAAGCTGAACAGAAGAAGTTTAATGAGATAATAATTTTTCAGATTTAGAAAACCTGAAAATGTACATTATTTGTAGTAGTAGAACACAATCAATTGAACCTTTGATATTTTAATTTGTTTTCAAAAATATGTAAGTGTTAAGTACATGAATGCTATCTTTTTATATTATTTTTAATTTATAGTATTAAATGGAGGCCAAGAATGGCAGTAACAGTAATTTGAAATATCAAGACTACACACATCACATGAGGAAAAACAAAACAAACAGTTAACATCAGAAGAGTCATTAAGAAGAAACTAAGACACTGGTATGTTGCTTCTAAAGCTTTCAATAAAGTAATATAATATACTAATTACAATTGCTACACAAAAGCGAATTCGGCATCATTTAATACAATGTTAAATAAACATTACATACAATTTTATAAATGAAAAAATATTTTAAAACAAGATAAGATTATATTTTCATAAATACTCAAAAAATGTAAAAACATTTTGAAAGTACTTATTTAAAAAAATGGTAAAGACTGAATCATAATAAACAAATTTAAAAATAAAATAATCCAGACAAAACCATAAGCATGACACATATGTATTAACAAGTAGTTCTCAATTTTCTCCATGTTCTAAGTGTTTGTCATGAAACTCTTAAGTTATCCAATTTAAATGATTTTATACGCAGTAATAGTAACATTTTTAATGTTATTAATACGAAATTTTCTTACCTTCAGCTATACGCCTAAGACATCACAAAAGCAAAGTCTCTTAATTTGCTTCATTAACTAATAAAAAGAAAATAAAGTGAAATAGGATGCTTATTTATTCATTATTATATATTTTTAAAGAGAATAAGATGGGATTGACAAAATTTCATCAAACTTAAACTTTCAAAAATTACTTTTACCTACCAGACATAAATATTGCACACAGTAAAAAGAAACCAGGAGCATAAATACTATTAAATTGCTTGAAAAGAAAAGGGAAATGCAAAATATTAGCATTAAAATAAAACAGTAAGTTAAAAAAAAGGGAATAGAAACTGAAATAAAATTAAAATTTGAATTCAAATTATAACAGTACCTAAACTGAGATCTTATAAATAAATATCTGTTAAACAATAACATAATAATAACATTTAGCTCCATAAGCTACAAGTAAATTTTCAAAAAGAAATTCCCAAAAATGAAAACATGCTACAAAAAGTTCCATAATTGAAACACAGAATTGGTAAGTTTTGCTGACCGTAGATGTAATTTTAAGAAGTTGGTTGGGGGTTGCAGTCAATGAAGAGCACACTAATAAGTGTAACTTATTTCATTGTGTGCCTAATAAAATAAGTAATAAAATAAAAAATAATAAAAAATTAATATAATAAAATGAACTAATAAATAAAATAAACATAAACATTAAATAAGTTACACTTATTAGTGTGTTCTTCATTAACCTCCCCCCCTCTTCCGATCAACTTCTTCTTAAAACGAAACAGAACATTCAGATCAACAGGACAATATGTACAGCAATGATAGACAAAATACTTCAGCTTATAAGGGGAGTGCACGATGTGTCCGTTCTTGACGATCTTGACCAAATTTTTTTGCGTGATTCTACATTGAAAAAGGTTGACACACGTCTGACCGTTTTGTTCAATGGGCCATAGGAGCTAAGAAAAAAAAAAAAAAAAACATGCTGAAACTGCTTTATTTTATATCCCGAGTTTGAAAAATGATATGAAAATGGTTTTTCAAGCAAATTATATTTTTTTGTCAGAGTATAATAAAGGTAAAATATAAAAATTAAAAAATAATTGATTTTCGGTCAAATAAATTTCACTATTATTTCGTAAAAAATAAATATTACATGAACTATTCTGCGATTTCCAATAAATATTTTGAAATTTTTATAAAAAAATCCTTAAGAACTTTTGATATGTAAAGATATCAATCAAGCCCAAGTAAGTCAATAGATAATTTGGATAATTACTTATCCAAAATTCTTAACAACTTTCGTTTTATTTTATTTAGCATACTATATTTCAAAATTATTTTTTGAAATAGCAGAATAGTTCATATCATTTTTACGAAATAATAATGAAATTTAAAGATTTTTACACGTTATTTCTAGTTAAAACGGAATGTTCCTTTATTTATAACAGCCTGTGATAATGAGGAAAATAAACACTGGCCAAGAGTGAACAGGATTTTATGGCCATTCACATTTTTAGCAATAAATTCTAAATAAACCGACCGATTTCAAAGGTTAAACACATGTTTAAAAAAGTAAACTGTAATGAATAAAACAAGGATATAAAATATACTATTATTTCGGACCAAACTTTCATAGCAAAAAAACGTTTTAAAAATGAAAAACCAACAGTGTGGTTTTTGCTACCAAAAACGTATTTTTACTGATCCCAGAAAATGTCCAATTGTTTTTTAAACATCCTAAATTATGGTGTTAATTAGTGCAAGATTTCAAACTCCTGCACTGTCCATTTGAAGCTGGAAAAATATGTAAAGCTGTTTTGAAAAAATCTCAAGGGTGATGGTCCCCTTTGGTTGGCTGTTTATTAGCAAAAAAAATTTTATAAAAATTTGAAATAAACTATTTTTTGGGATGGGAAATCCAAGTATGATCTCGGTTTCTGAGAAAACTGAGGTTTTTTCTCCCCAAATCACTATTTTGATGGTGTTTTTGATGTTTTCAATATTCTTACTAAGCATAATACTTGAATATTTTGATATCTTATTTTATTTTATTTTTTATTATTTCGTTAGGCAATAGGAACATCTTGGTACTAAACTCATTCTTCTACCTTCATTAGAACCAGAGATATAAAATGAAATGTGTTTTGCACATGCAAGCTTCCCAATTTCTTTTACGGGGCTCCTGATGTGCGTTGGCTCCTAATATTTTACACAGTTTAATATTTTAAGACCTAAATTCACCTAAAAAAATGCCATTAAAATCTAGGAGACACATATGGAATCCTCTCCTTGTGAGAGAAATTTAAAATTAATCATGGACTATAAATTAAGATGTACAACAAAATTAATCACCTGGTTTTCATTGGCATTACCATATTATTACAGTAGTAGGAACAAATGAAAATATATAATGCTTCAACATCAGTAAACTAACATAATTTTAAATTAAAAAATGTAGTTCTCCTAATAATATTCTACACATTATTACAGTAAATCTTGTAATAAAGTTTGATTTTTATTAACTATATTAGAAAAGATAAAAAAAATTACAACAATAAAAGAAAAAAATCTAGACCAAAGATATATGAATAAAAGAAATATTTACTTTGTACCACACAACTTGGAAAAACAGCATATCATAATAAAATACTATCACGGCAAATTACTTCAGTAGAAGCTATATATTGGATACAATACTTAATAATTATACATAAGAATAAAAAGATCACCAGCCTAATTTCATTCTTATGTTCAGGTCTATAAAAGAACCTACCAGAGGAGAATGGTGTATAGGTGATGTCCCAACCAATCCATGACCAAACATCTATTTCTGTAGGGTCATAAAGAACATAATTTCAGACCACTATGGTAAAATTTTGATGCACTAAAGAGGCATCATGTATCAAAGAAAACCATAAATTTATTAGAAATATAAATAAAAAAATGATAACAGTACTCAAAATACAGTTGAAAAATGAAAACTGGGATATTTGATCAGAGCCTGACACGGTAAATAAACCAATTACAAAATTTATTAATTGATATATGTTTGAGTTTGAGTTAATATAAAGTTGAGCACCAGCCCACGCACTGCCCCTAGAAACTCGCACCAAGAAAAAAATAAACACATAGTTTCCTATGGGATTGGCCATAACGAAGCCACGCCCCACATACCGACCCTCGTCCCTAGCCTTGTACCAAAGCAAGGCATTGCTTTGCCAATTCTTTTACCCTGGACCCTCGTACCTCCTGGTCTGAGAACGTAGAGATTTATTAAAAATCTTTTTAAATTATCTTATTTTCACAACAATCAATCATAATTGAATTTATTTAATTGTTCATATAATTATGTACTTTACAAATATTAAATTTTTTATAATTTTTCTAAATAAAATAGCATATAATATTCTCTTAAATATTTTATTTCTGTGCTATTATTATTTTATTTTGATGCTCAAGTTATTATTTTGATTCTACTTAATTTAATTATTTATATATTTTTTAAAATATATAGTACTTTTGTATCCGTTATTCGATTTGTTTAACTAAAAAATCGAATAATTGAATCATAATTATTAGGGCTAACTTTTCAATTGCTTTTCCTCTTTATATTTTGTGAACAGATATATGGATGAATGGAGTGTATGGATTATTGTAATTCAAACGATTTTCCGTCTATTTAAAGGTACATTGAAAGAGAAACGATTGTGAAAATTGTCCGACTTTTCATTCACTTTTCCTTTTACATCTTGTGAACGGGCGAATGGATTATCGTAGTTCAAACAATTTTTGACTATTTAGAGGTACATATGAGAGGAAAAGCAAATGAAAAGTTGAAAAAAATTTTAGTGGGATGAATGGCTGGGGGAGCGGTTCCTAATTTTCGTTGGGGAACTAAATAGATTAAACATGGTATCTCAGGGTGTTTATTTTTGTTCATTTATTTTTTAAAAATTAAATGAGATACTTTAAATTTCAATAACCAATAAATCAATTATAAATAACTAACGAATAACCGATAAAAATTTATTCTTTATTCGTTAGCAAAAAAGTTAATCGAATAACACCCTAGACTGCCATCAATTGATTATATTTTAATTTAACAAAACTAACTGGAAGCAATAAGACAAGTAAATAGACAGGTAGTTGGTTCCTGATTAAAATATTTCTAATCTTGTAGGATTTTGTTTTTGTAAGTTGTTTTCCAATTCTGTGAAAACAATTCATAGAGTAACTGGTAAACTGGTAATTTAAATAAGAAATTTCTAGAAAAGTAGGCTCCAATTCTTAATATAATTTTAAATTAAATTAAGATTAAAATTTCTTCTAATCCTCGTACAAATGATGGAATGCACCATACCGATTACGCCAATTATTCAAAAAATAAACTCTGATCCTCTTTCTTATGCGGTAGAGATATTACTATAATAAGTGGATGACATTGAATTCAGCGCAATATCTTGGTCAGATGCTCCGTTCATTATTATGTTTAAAACTCTACTGAAGTGGCAGAAAGATATATTTGAAGAGGGTGATGGTTAGTGCTCCCTGTGGACAGACCAGAGCTAGGGGCGAGGATGCCTGGGTCGGTACCAGGGATTATTCCTAGTTCCAGACGAAGGGTGGTACTCCGTTGTGGACGAAGGATTAGACAACATTTTGTTGCAACTGACTAATATATTTAAAATAACAGAATCAAATTAATAAATATTCCCCGATTAGAAGAAGATATTTTATCTATAATTTTAAGTGTAAGCAATATTATTGGCTTCCAACTGGATGAAAAACTAATTAACTCTTATTATTGAATAAAAACACATTCAGCTAAGGGTCCGATAATGGTAAAATTCTCGAGAAATATTGATAAATTGAAATTCCTTCAATTATACAGACTTAAGAAGAATACTCTTAACACGGAGTTGTTTAATATATCACTGCCATCACCTGTGTTTGTGTCAAAACTGTTGTCTCCTTATAGTGCTTGGCTTTTTAGACAGCTTAAATCTCAACAAGAGAAATATAAATTAAAATATATTTGGACAAGGAATAATAGGATTCTAGCTAAAGAAGATGATCAAGTGCCTATAATAGTTATAAATTCAGTGGAAGATATTCAAAAGATTGCTATTAGACATAGTAACCTGCTTTCGGATAGGGATTATTCTGGTGAAGAACAAGAAACAAAAATCGAGCGAGGCGAGTAGAAAAGTTGATGGTCTACGGAAGAAGAGGACAGGTATGGACGCCGGCTAAAGTTGGTTCTTCACAGAAATCATTAAGAATGTTTTTTATGAAAGTAGAAGGAAACTTAAATTTAAAATATTGTATATCTGAAGGTAATTTACTTAGTATTTTGTATCTTAACATTGAAAGTTATAATAAGTTATTTAAAGTTGATTCTGATGTTATTAATTTTTTACTTAGTAATGCTGCTATTTTTCTTTCCGAGACTTTCATAACTAATTCAACATTTAATAAACAAACAAGGTTAAAAGAACAAATTGGATTGGAACAAATAATAAATTGATTTCACTGCACAAATATTGCCAATCAAATTCGTTAAACATTAATGTTGAAAAGACAAAATGTGTGATTTTAAAAAGAGCGGTAATATAAGTAAGTTAAACCTCTCTTTTATAATAAATCTAAAATAGAAATTATTAAACAATACAGTTATTTAGGAGTGGTTTTTCATCATCAGGCTTATTTTCTCGGGCAGCAGATAACTTTGTCAAAAAATCACAATTGGCTTCACATAGAGTACGAGAAATTCTATTAAGGTCAAGATCAGACTCTCGTTACTAAATTTAAATTCTATGGCTAGGTTAGGTTAAGCTTCTTATGGACACTCAACTGCATGGGTCTTTAGTGTCCTTTATTTGTTTTTAATCTTTTTCCTTTGGTGTTATATTAAATTTGTTGAAAATATTGTTTTTTTTTTTTTTAGAAATTCAATTATTTTTCCAGTATTTGTGATACTATCTCCTAACATAATTTGGAGATTCCTTTCTATTCCTAGATTTTGAAAGTAGCTGTCATGTAGTGGGCAGTATTCTAAAATGTGACTGATGGCCAGCTGCAAATTGTACATTTCAAAGTTTGACGGTGCAAATTCCATGGTGAATTCTGTTTTTTGTATTCAGCGGAGGTCTGGGCTCCATTATATTGTCAAAAATTATAGAGATCGCTTTGAATTATTTCAAAGCAATTTATCATTGGCCACGTAACACACCAAAACCTAGAGTCAGTTGAGATAAACGCTCTTAACTTTTAAACCACAAGGTGTGAGTCAGATAAGACCCAGGAGAGGGAAAAATGTTCTTTGTTACACCCCTAAAGGCAATGCATAAGTAACAACGTAGATGGCAAAGGAAAACTACCCCTCCTCCCAGGTCGTATCCGACCCGATCGTGTGGTTTGAGGGTTAAAAGAATGATTTGCTGGTACTGGAAGGTTGACCTAATGGAAGATAATCTAATTAGGGATTGATAAATTATTTGCCACTTCTATAAATTTGTTTTATTGAAAACTAATTTCGAATGTTATACATTCATCCTCAGTTCTGAAAACACACAAAAAAATTCAAAAATAAGCAATTCAAAATATATTTTGAATTGCTTATTTTTGAATTTTTTTGTTTGTTTTTGAAACTGAGGATGAATGTATAACATTCGAAACTAGTTTTCAATAAAATAAATTTATAGAAGTGGCAAATAATTTATCAATCCCTAATTAGATTGATCCTTCTATACCATCATGCGGATGTCAACGGAAGATAATCTGTTCATTTTTAACAGAAATTGTAGCAAATTTTATCGACTTTAATGAAGAATTAGAGCAGCTTTTCAATCAGATGCATAGTATTGGAGTTATTTAGTAACAACTGAAAAAATTGCGAAAATTTTGCTATGCTATAAAGGGCTATTACGCCCGTCGCACAGATCTTTCGAATGTGCAAATTTAATTTTTTACTATTCATTTAGGTCCCCACAACATATTAAAAAATTAGAACAACTTGACCTTTTTCACGCACAACCTCTTTTTATCGTATAATTTGACTGGGCTAGATATGTATCGGTTCGGTGTAGGGAGTTGGCGGCCCCATCGCCCGGTCATTGTACCGCAGATAGCCACTGGTCCTCCAGATTGGGGGAAAAGTACACTGACACTCACACATTTACACTAATAACAGCACACTCGACTCACCCCAACATTACAGACCAAGGTCAATGAGAGTACTTACCCTAGGATCACCTTCCCTAGGGGAGTGCATCAGGATGCTCTAGGGAGGCAGCCTCTCCACCTGACTAGGAGGCACCATAATAACCAGCTCCTCTTAAACCATCTTATCAGGAAACCTCAACATCTAGAAGCCGGACTGTCTACAAGGAAACAACATAGCACCCATCATCTGGACTTCACCTTTGGGTCGTGGAACATTTTAACTCTATATAGACCCGGAGCAACTAAACTACTCCTAGATGAAATAGACTGCTTCGGAATTGACATTACTGTACTCCAAGAAATCCGATGGACTGGACAGGGAACTATCGAAAAGAAAAGTCACACTTTATATTACACTTGTGACAATAGATCACACCACTTTGGAACTGGGTTTGTTGTTGGGAAGAAACTCAGGCAATTCGTCTTTGATTTCAAACTTGTAAGTCCCCGAATGAACTCTATAAGGGTAAAAGGGAAATTCTTTAATTATACATTTTTCAGCTGCCATGCTCCAACTGAAACCTCAGATGAGCAATCCAAGGAAGAATATTATGACCTGCTAGAAAGAACTATTAAGGTGTGTCCTCATTCAGACGTAATAATAATCGCAGGTGATTTCAATGCAAAGATTGGTAAGAAAGCAATCTACTACCCGACTATTGGTAAACATAGTCTGCATGATGTCTGCAATGACAATGGACATAGACTGATTAATTTTTGTGCATCACACAACCTTGTAGTTGGCAGCAGTCTATTTCCCCACAAAAGAATTCATCTTGGTACCTGGACTTCCCCTGATGGAAATACAGTCAACCAGATTGACCACTTTCTAATAAGTGCTAGACATAGATCAAACCTTCTGGATGTCAGAACTTTTCGCGGAGCTAATGTGGACTCGGACCACTTTCTAACTCTGGCTAAAGTTAGAGCCAGGATCTCAATTGTGAAAACAAGGCGAGGGCAAAGATGTAAGAAGTTCAACTTACAAAAACTTAAAGAACCAGAAGTTTCCCAAGCATACATACATAAAATTAATGAAAAGTTCTTTAACACGCCATCTACAGAAGATGAGGATGTCGATGAAATGTGGTCAAACATTGAAAATATTATCCGTGATGCAGCAGAAGAAGTAATTGGTCCCAGCCAAGTACAGAACAGGTCGCCATGGTTTGACGAGGAATGTAGCCATGCTACTATACAAAAGAACAACGCCTACACACTCATGCTTCAGAAGAAACGTACCCGAGCATCAGTTGATATTTATTGCCAGTGCCGAAGAGAAGAAAAGTATATCCATCGACGAAAAAAAAAAACTGGGAAAACAGAGAGTTAGAAGAAATAGAAAGATTGAGGAGCATCAATGAATGCCGAAAATTTTATGAAAAAGTGAACAACGGTCGAAAGCCGTTCAAGCCTCGAATCTCAGCTTGTAAGGACTCAGATGGATCTCTGTTAAATGAAAAAAAACCAAGTGCTTCGAAGATGGAACAAGTACTTCAATCTCTTGCTCAATGGAAATAGGGTGCAGGAAGCAGGAAGCTCATCGGGAAGATGTGGACCTTAGTCGAACTCCTGAAGATGACATCGAGCCCCCAGATGAAGAGAAACTATGTGAGGCCATTGATAGACTTAAGAACAACAAAGCACCAGGCTTTGACATTCTTTCTGCTGAGCTATTCAAGAAAGGGGGAGATCAGCTTTTCCAAGCTTTACAAAATCTTCTTGTTACGATTTGGACAGAAGAAATCATTCTGAAAGCATGGAGTAAGACAGTTGTATGTCCTATTCACAAGAAAGGAGATCTTCTTGAATGTAATAATTATCGAGGCATATCTCTACTACTGCTATGCGCCTACAAGATTTTCTCAAGCATACTTTATCAACGATTACTACCGTATGTTGAGAGAGTTCTGGGGAAATATCAGTGCAGCTTTCGTAAATGTAAATCTACAACAGACCAGATTTTCGCCCTACGAACCATACTTGAGCACGGAAGGGAATACCAGTTACAGACGCACCATCTATTTGTTGATTTTAGATCTGCTTATGACAGCATTCAACGTGAGGGCCCTGTATCAGGCAATGAAAGACCTCAATGTGCCTGTTAAGCTCATCCGTCTTGTAAAACTTGAGCAATACCGAATGTATGGTGCAAATTCAGGGAGATCTGTCTGAGGGATTCACCTCTCATAATGGCGTTCGACAGGGAGATTCCCTGGCTTGTCTGCTCTTCAATATTGGTCTGGAAAAAACTATCAGAGAATCTAAGATTCAGACCAGTGGGACCATCTTTAACCATATGATACAGATCCTGGGATATGCTGATATCGACATTATCGGGAGATCAAAAGCTGTTGTGGAAGAAGCCTTTCTTGCCCTTGATGATGCTGCTAGGAAGCTGGGACTTGTTGTCAATACTAACAAAACCAAATATATGATTGCTGGTAAACAAAGAGGTATTAACAAAAGTTTTCTCCAAATTGGCAATTACTCTATCGAACAGGTTGATGAGTTTGTATACCTCGGATCTCAGGTCAATTCCATCAATGACGTCTCGGCAGAAATAAAGAGGCGAATAGCTTCGGCCAATAGGTGCTATTTTGGACTGCGTCGGCACTTAGGAAGTAGCTCGTTATCAAGATCTACAAAAACAAGATTATATAAGACGCTACTTCGACCAGTGCTAACCTACGCATCAGAAACTTGGGTACTTACGAAGTCTGATGAAAGGGATCTCCAAACATTTGAGAGAAAGATACTCAGATGCATCTAGGCCCAGTAAAGGATGGTTTAGCTTGGAGAAGACGCACAAACATGGAAGTATACTCATTGAATGGTGAGCCTGATATCGGAAAAATTGTGATGATTGGTAGGCTGTGCTGGGCAGGCCATTTAGCAAGGATGGGGACTGATGAGATCCCAAATAAACTGCTTAATGAGCGCCTACACGGAATGGCCGCCCTAAGCTGCGATGGCTGGATGGTGTTGAAGAAGATGCAAGGACCCTGCTCGGAGTACGGAATTGGAGAGCAGCTGCACTTGACCGGTTGAGCTGGTGGAAGCTGCTTGAGGAGGCCAGGACCCAGTAATGGGTTGTTGCGCCGATTAAAGAAGAAGAAGAAGAAGAAGAAGAAGAAGAAGAAGAAGAAGAAGATATGTATCGGAATGACCAGAAGATATGAATTTGAGAAATTCAAAATTCTAGGAAGGATAGAGCCATTTCAACTCTAGACATAAGAGATCTTTTGGTACACTGAAGACAGATAATATGAAGTAATTAACCAATTATTTTAGTTTAGCCTTAAAGTCTCCAGACATACCTTGTACACTGCACAACAGTTGCCCAAGTGGGAGAAATTAAAGAGGTATCTACGAGAAGGTGAGGCAAGAAGTGATGGAAATGTGATTTTTCTAGGAGAGAATTTGGTTGAAAATTATTTCATGAATCATTTTAACTATACAATGAAATTTCATCTGACTAATATTCAGGAATTGAGTTGAAATAGAAGGTATGGTTTTCTGAAGGTGCCTCAAACCTATTTCTATAGTTCTGTTTTTTTTTTCTTTTTTTGCATTTGACTTCTTCTTGTTCATTCTCAAAATCACAAGACATCTTTCGTTGCAATACTCCTGCAGTTTTATTGTAGTTTGCAATAGCTTAGATCAGGAGTTTCTAAACTTTTTAGCCAATGGGCCACATTCACCCCTCTACTAAGTCTAAAGGGCCATAATGACTCCTCCACTAACAAGAGGAGTGCACGATGTGTCTGTCGCAGATTTTGATCAAAATTGTTTAGGTTATTCTGCATTGAAAAAAAGTCGACACATATCCAAGCGTTTCTTCCAATGGGTCCTAGGAGTTGAGAAAAAAAATAAAACACACTGAAACTACTTTATTTTATATCTCGAGTTTGAAAAATAATATCAAAATGGTTTTTCCAGCAAAATAATTATATTTAAGAGTATATTACAGAGAAAAAATTTAAACATTAAAAAATAATTTATTTTAACGAATTAATAAATAATTACAACAGGATAAAGTGATAAAACCAACTTGAACTTTTGCACGCACGACCCCCTTTTCTTGCATAATTTGACTGGAATAGGTATGTATCAGAATGACCGGAAGATATAAATTTGAGAAATTCAAAATTCCAGGAAGGATAAAGTCATTTCAACTCTGGACATAAAGAGATGAGGCATCTTTTGGCACACTGAAGACAAATAATATGAAGTAATTAACCAATCATTTTAGTTTAGCCTTGAAGTCCCCAGACACATCTTGTACACTACACAACAATTGCCTAAGTGGGAGAAATTAAAGAGTTATCTACGAGAAGGTGAGGCAAGAAGAAATGGAAATGTGATTTTTCAGGAGAAAATTTGGAGAGTGTAAAAGGTTAAGGTTAAGCATGCACGGACGCATAATTTGACAGGACTAACCCATTCTCGTTTTTAAGCCTTTCCTGTGATATATTCAACTGGTTAAACTAAGGGCCAACCAATATTATCAATTACAATAAAGTAATAGATGGAGGAGCAGGGATAACGATTGATTTACCAAATTTTTAAATTAAAAATAAACAAAAGCGTGACATAAATGAAACATAAATATGCATTTTAAGATAATTATGAATTTTAATTTTAGATAAAAATTTTAGTTCTTTGGTTAATATGTAAATACTAAGTTATTTTTATCTTTTGTGGGTGAATTAATTAATGGGTTCCATATGCCAAACAAAATTGTATTTAAACAAAATATAATAAAAGATAATTTTTCATTATTGAAATAAATGGGCCAATTTAGATTAATGGAATGTCTGAACTTCAACAACATTTTTACAAATAGTTATCAATTACAAAGAATTTATATTTTTTTATTTTATTGTTCTTTCAAAATTCCCATTCATAAATTTCACTTTTTATTTAAAGAAAAGTTTATTTTTTAATTAATAATTTGTTTTCTAACAATCTTTTATTAATATTGATTAAAAAGAACATCGTCATCTTTTAGCTTTCTTCCGATCGCAACAGACGTTCACTGCACACTTGATTTCACTGTTTTTTTTATTTTATCCTGATAGAGTTTTTAGGTTATATAATATTTAAAAATATAAATAAATTATTCCATTTAACTGATAATTTTTAGTTTTTTACCGACCGAAACTTATGTGACATAGGTATATGAACATTAATTTAATTTATTATAGTCAATGGAAATTAAAACCTCTCACATGTACCTACATGAGTAGAGGGAAAATGCGGGAGCTGGGACACTTCTGTGCGCGCCCACGTGACCAGTCACCTGACCTATGGCAGGAAATTTTAATTTTCATCTCGACCTAACCTTAACTGCCACGTGGTCTTGCCTTGACCCTATCTTAACCACCACGTGGTCTCACCTCGACCTAACCTTAACTATTAGGCCACGCCCCTTTATAGTCACGTGACCCTTATGCCCCACCCCAATTTAGTCACGTGATCCAGTCACGTGACCCGCAGCGCATCCTGGTCTATGCTCCACCCACATGTTTTTAGTCACGTGATCCAGTCACGTGACCCTTTGAACCCTCCGGTATATGCTCCGCCCACATGTTTTAGTCACGTGACCCGAGGCACCTCCTGACCTATATTCCGCCCACAAGATTTACCCCCTCCACCCATTGAAGGGTCAGGTACCAACCTTATAGAGCATGAGTGTGCCCGACCGCCATTTTGTTTTTCTTATGCCGCCATTTTGTTTTTCTACTGTTTGAGAGAGTTGAGGTTTTGTTGAAGGGTTAGGTACCCACCTTATAGAGCATGAGTGTGCCCGACCGCCATTTTGTTTTTCTACCGTTTGAGAGACTTAAGGTTTTGTTGAAGGGTCAGGTACCAACCTTATAGAGCATGAGTGTGCCCGACCTCCATTTTAGTTTTTATACACCGCCATTTTGTTTTCTACTGTTTGAGAGACTTGAGGTTTTGTTGAAGGGTTAGGTACCCACCTTATAGAGCATGAGTGTGCCCGATCTCCATTTTGTTTTTCTTACACCGCCATTTTGTATCTCTACTGTTTGAGACTTGAGGTTTTGTTGAGAGCATGAGTGTGCCCGACCTCCATTTTGTTTTTCTTACACCGCCATTTTGTTTTTCTACCGTTTGAGAGACTTGAGGTTTTGTTGATGGTTCAGGTACCCACCTTATAGGGCATGAGTGTACCCGGCCGCCATTTTGTTTTTCTTACACCACCATTTTGTTTTTCTACCGTTTGCGAGACTTGAGGTTTTGATGACATGAGTGTACCCGGCCGATATTTTGGTTTTTCTTACACCGCCATTTTGTTTTTCTACTGTTTGAGAGACTTAAGGTTTTGTTATAGGGTCAGGTACCCACTTTATACTCTGTAAGCTCCCCAACGGTTATATAATCATAACATATACGATGAAGGGTCAGGTACCAACCTTATAGAGCATGAGTGTGCCCGACCTCCATTTTAGTTTTTATACACCGCCATTTTGTTTTCTACTGTTTGAGAGACTTGAGGTTTTGTTGAAGGGTTAGGTACCCACCTTATAGAGCATGAGTGTGCCCGATCTCCATTTTGTTTTTCTTACACCGCCATTTTGTATCTCTACTGTTTGAGACTTGAGGTTTTGTTGAGAGCATGAGTGTGCCCGACCTCCATTTTGTTTTTCTTACACCGCCATTTTGTTTTTCTACCGTTTGAGAGACTTGAGGTTTTGTTGATGGTTCAGGTACCCACCTTATAGGGCATGAGTGTACCCGGCCGCCATTTTGTTTTTCTTACACCACCATTTTGTTTTTCTACCGTTTGCGAGACTTGAGGTTTTGATGACATGAGTGTACCCGGCCGATATTTTGGTTTTTCTTACACCGCCATTTTGTTTTTCTACTGTTTGAGAGACTTAAGGTTTTGTTATAGGGTCAGGTACCCACTTTATACTCTGTAAGCTCCCCAACGGTTATATAATCATAACATATACGATGAAGGGTCAGGTACCCACTTTATAGTAAGTAACCTTCCCAACGGTTATATAATCATAACCTATATGATGAACGGTCAGGTTTACTATGAATGGTTAGGTTTATTTTATAGTCTGTAACCTCCCCAACGGTTATATAATCATAACCTATACGGTGAAGGGTCAGGTATCCACTTTATAGGCTGTAACCTCCCCTACAGTTATATAATCATAACCTATACGATGAAGGGTCAGGTATCCACTTTATAGTATGTAACCTCTCCTACGGTTATATAATCATAACCTATATGATGAAGGGTTAGGTACCCTCTTTATACTCTGTAACCTTCCCAAAGGTTACATAACCTTTACATTGTTTTCGTGTTTGTGCAACTTTCTCAATGTTTACATAACCTTTACAATATTTAACTTTACCAACATGAAACAGGTTGGATCATGTATAGACAAGTTGGATGATGTCTAGGTGAAATACAAAGATGGACTTTGAACTGTTTATCTCTAACATATAAATAAATAGTAGAGTTTCTTATTCCTATAACTGCTTTTGGACTTTGAACTCTTAATCTCCAACCTTTCTTATCTCGCTGAAACATAAACAAAACAACTTTTCAATGTACTACGTATTTTTAATAGCTGATAGTATAAATAATAGTCTTAAAAGGATTAACTTGACAATGTTCTACGTATTTTTATTCTCTGATAGTTAAATAATGGTCTTAAAAGGATTAACTTTTAATCCATTAAGTTCCTATCGAACTTTTAATCTCTAAAATATATTAACAAATCGAAACGATGGTATCACGCTGGCAAAAGAGGTTGCACCTTTTCATAGCTTTGAAATATTTTCAAAGTACACGAGTCGGTATTGATAACTTCGAACACGATAATTAATACTAATTCTTAATCCTTTAACAGCTTTTGAGATGTTAATACCAATACATAAAGAATGATTTAGGACTTGTTAATCCTTCCGCTAAAAAGTAAACAAATTTAGCTTTCGCAATAATGCTCTATCTCTTAATCCTTCCTTTAAAAGTAAACAATGGATTTTGAACTGTTAATCCTCTATCATTGCTCATCTCGCTGAAACATAAACAAAACAACTTTTTAATCTTATATGTATTTTTATTCTCTCATAGTATAAACTATTAAAACGTCATAAAAGAATTAAATATTAAATCCTTAAAGTTTTTTTATCATTTACAAACAATGATAAAGAGCCTTTTAATCATTTCATAATATCTGGATAGATGACGTCATTATTATTAGCTAAAGTTTTGTACCTTTTTCAGTTCTCAATGTTTACATTTTATGCAATTTTTCCAAATTTTTACCTTTACCTACCTATTTCTTTTTTAAATTTTGGATGGTACTCATGCACCCTTTCCCCCCTCCCTCCAAAATTCCAAATATTTAAATTTTTCATAACTTGAAGGACTCGTTATAACCTTCGGGATTTTTAATGCAGAGTAGCTGCAGCAGTCCCGGTGTTCCTTCATAAACAACACCATTTATCATCACTGTTCTCGAAAAGCTGAACATCGGTCGAGTCGCCAATGGCTAATCCCCCAGAAGTTTTTTATGACCATTTTATGACTCTAATACCGTAACGAGAGTCATGTGTCATTTTACCTTTCAACATCTTATCCAAGTATTCTCTTTGCAGGTTTCCAAATGCGGCGGAGATGCTCCATAAATTCCGCTTCTCCCTTTGGCGTTTTAGCATATTCTTTGACTTGTTCTGAAACTGGATCGTCTGTCACATACTCGCCCTCCTCTTCTGAAGAAATTGTATGAACGGGAATCGTTGAGTGAGATAAAGGTGTTAGCATTGTACTAGTTTGTGTATCATCGGATGAAATGTTTGTAGCTCTTTTATAATAAGATGTTTTTAGAACTAATGTTGATTTTCTGTAAATATTAGCAGACTGTATCTCACTTTTATCAGGGGATTCGCCCCAAACATCACTCTCTCTTCTTTTTTTTACTTTTTTGGGCATCGATGCAAGTTCCGGTTTGGCCTGGTACAGCTGTACTGATTGTTTAATGTCTTCTAGAGGTTGGAGCACGGGTGTAAAGAATTCTTGTCGACCTTTTTCAATATTCTTGAGGCAATTCTTTTGCATCTTCAAATTCGAATAATCCTATTTCAGGAACTAGATTTATGATACTTTTTAAATATTGGTATTTCGGTTGATGTAAAGTTTTTCCGAAAAGATACACATTTTTAAATTTTAAGCCATTCGGATTTAATAAAAGTCCAATCATGATATTAGTCTTTCCGCATCCGCTTGGTCCACAAATCGATGCCCTAATGGTGCTTGGTAATAATGAACTGAGCCTCCTCTCTGAATCCCACTTAACAGGGGAGAAGTCAGTAGTAGAGAAACGTTGTCCTTGTTTAACTAATTCCATTCTGAATGCAGGCAATATCATCTTTCCTCTGTATATATATATATATGTATATATATATATATATATATATATATATATATATATATATATGTATATATATATATATATATGTATATATATATATATATATATATATATATATATATATATATATATATATATATATATATCTCAGTTCTTTATTTTCCAAGTACAGTATGGTTCGCAGGACTCGCAAAGGAAGAGACTTGCTGAACAGTGTTATTAACAAGTTGCCAATTGAATTACACCTTCCAGGATATCAGTATTGCGGGCCGGGTACGAAATTAGAAAAACGTTTAATTGCGGGTGATAGTGGAATAAACAAACTTAATAGAGCTTGTAAAGAACACGATATAGCTTATAGCAAACATACGGATATGGATAGTCGCAAACAAGCGGACAAGATCCTAGCTGATAATGCTTGGAAACGAGTTAAAGCTTCAGATTCGTCATGGGAAGAAAAAGCTGCGGCTTGGCTAGTTACAAATGTCATGAAGGTGAAAGGGAAAACTGGTTCAGGTTTAAAAAATAAGAAAAAGAGAGGGAAGATAAATTTTATGGATTTGGTTAAATCGTCAAAGGTAGACGATGTATCATCAATTCTGAACGCATCGAAAGTGGCACATATGAAGGCTAAAAAACATTTACACGGTAAGACGAATCCTTTACTGCCTAGAATTCTACCGCTACCAAAGGAGGGAGGCTTTCTCCAATTTCTTGTACCGTTGATGGCAAGACTTTCCGCTGTAGGATATTTGGCAGGAGGAGCTGCGAGTGTGGCAAAAGCGATCAATGAGGCAAAAGAGACCAAACTTAAATTAGACGAGCAAAAGAGACACAACATGGCTATGGAAGGACAGAAAGTTGGTGATGGACTTTATTTGAAGCCCCACAGGGATGGTTACGGTCTGTTTATAAGCCGACAAAAAAAACCTAGAAAAATATGACTACCAAATAAACCGTTGTCCGATCTTGAATTAAATTATATGGCTAAAGTTTTAAATATTCAAAATTTTCGCAGAGTATTTATGGTCGATAATCTCCCTAAATATCCGAATAAATATGAGACAGCTATTATAAACTTGCAAACAAGTTCAGACCCTGGTTCTCATTGGGTGTGTTATGTGAAAAAAGATAATCTTGTGAAACACTTTGATTCGTTTGGAAATTTGAAACCACCACCACAGCTACTTGACTATTTCAAGGGTTCAAAAATAACTTACAACAGACGTCGTTATCAGAAGTGGAATACTCTGATTTGCGGACATCTCTGCTTAAAGTATTTAGCTGACGTTTCTCATAAATTTTGATCATTCATAATCATGAGCTATACAGTAACGTTTACAGGAAATTCTAGTGTTCTTCATGCAAACTTTTTACCTCCGCTGGAATTAGGCTCAAGTTATACAGTTGGGTTATTATCTTTTGACACATATAATACTATTCCTAATATAAGAAAGAATGTTAACGATAAGTTTTATTTTGGAAATTCAACGATCCAGATACCTGAAGGATCGTATGATATCGATGCACTAAATTCTTTTCTTCGCGTAGAAATTGCTCACCAGGAACCTAGTGGAGGGTTTATACTGCGAGGAAATCAGAATACTTTAAAGGCTGAACTTAGATCAACGAAGCCGGTCTACTTCAACTTCCCCGACAAGCCCCATTCTATTGGTCCACAGTTGGGTTTTCATCGTCCCAATCATGTCATTAACCCAGTGCATCGGTACAGCGAATCGGATGGCATTGTGAAAATTCTTTCTGTAAACACTATTTCGATTCTATGTAACATCGCATCAGGGTCTTACGTCAATAGAGATCCGGATCATAGCATACATCAATTCTTTCCGGCTGTAGAACCAGGATATAAAATAATAGAAACCCCGAATCCTATCATTTACTTTCCTACTAACGTGAGGACTGTTGAAAATATTACCGTTCGGTTAGTGGATCAAGACGGAGAACTTATTGACTTTAGGGGAGAAACTGTTACATTGAGAATACATTTGAAGAAAAATGGGGATTGATTTTAACATGGATGGTGTGCAGAATAATAGCGTAGCTCGTTATAAAAGGAGAGAGCAAGCCATGTTAAGAATTAGTAATCCTAAATCGACGAGACAGTTAACAACTGCAAACGCTAACGTTTTGAAACAGTGCGGTTTTCGGTTACAAAATAAGAAAAAATGAATAACATACTAAACGTTACATCAGAAATAAAATTTGATGATTCCCTTACGCTATTCCAGTATCATTCGCATCAGCCATATGCGGGGAACACCTTTAACAGGTCCGACGAAATCAGAATACCAATCCATCAACAAGATGTTTATACGTTTCCTTCATTAAGTTATGTTTATCTTGAAGGACGATTTTCAAAAAAGGACGGGACTGATGGAACAACTTCAAAATTCACTAATAACGCGTTTGCGTTTTTGTTTGATGAGATAAGATATGAAATGAATGGTATTGAAGTCGATAGAGTGAGAAATCCTGGAATAACTACTTAAAGGTCATACATAGTTTTCACCCAATCAAGTCAAAGGACTAGAAAATGCGGGGTGGGTAATCCCAGGTGTTGATAAAACAGTTTCAATAGATAAAAACGTTTTTTTTAGCGTGTGTTTGCCAATGGATATTCTCTTAGGGATATGTGAGGACTATCGAAAAATTTTAATTAATCTTAAGCAAGAACTCGTTTTGATCAGATCGAGTACTGACTTGAACTGTGTAAAGGGTAGTGATGATGTACAAATAAAATTGGATAAATTGGTTTGGAGGATGCCTCATATTCGTGTTTCTGATCAAGAACGTCTAAAGTTGTTAAAAATTGTTGACAAAAACAAGGTCATTTCTATTCCATTCAAATCGTGGGATCTTTACGAATACGCTAATTTACCGGCATCACAGCAAGAAAATAGGCACTGTCAAAACATCGACAAATTTAGAAAAGCCGCGGTATGTTATTATCGCATTCCAGACTGATCGAACGAGAAACGCTACCAAAGACAGCAGTCAGTTTAATAGTTGCAAATTGAAAAATTTGATACTCTATCTGAATAGCGAACAATATCTTTATGAAGATTTGAATCTAGATTTTGCACAAGGAAAAGTGGCTCTCCTCTATGAAATGTATAACGAGTTTCAAACGAGTTATTATGGTAATAGACATTCACAACCTTTGTTGTCACGATCCGATTTTGAGACCTTCGCGCCTATAGTCGTCATAGATTGTTCTAAACAATCCGTGGCAATAAAAAGTACGACTATTGATATTCGTGTATTACTAGAGGCGAGTGAGAACTTTCCGCCAAATATTAAGGCCTACTGCCTTATTCTTCACGATAAAATTGTAGAATATGAGGTGGGAACCGGTTTGGTCCGTAAAATGTACTGAAACAGCACATGCATCTATATATATATATATATATATATATATATATATATATATATATATATATATATAGAGAGAGAGAGAGAGAGAGAGAGATTAAGTCGACTGCAAAAATATCAGTTCACCGTAGGACATTGACTCAAGCATATAATGCGTTCGGCGGTCATCGATTTTCAGGGCTATCGCTCGGCTTTTAACTCATTGATCGTTAAAGAACTATCTGTAATCTCCATCAGCCATGGTTCATCATGGCATTGGTTTTTCAAACCACCTCGAGATGTTGGAGAAGTGGGAGAGTCGAAAACAAATCTTTGGGTAAAGAAACATATTCACGGACTGGAATGGAACTATGGTGATGTACCATACGAGGATATGAAATATTTCTTACTATCCATCACGAAAGACTTTGACACATTATGGGGAAAAGGAGGAGAAAAGTGTCATTTCATAGAAGAACTTATCGATAAACCAATCTATGATCTTCATGATTTCGGCTGTCCAAACTTGAAAATTTTAGAAAATGATAAGAAGATTGCATGTGATTTTCATTTGAACACTTCCTTTGTTTGCTCATTAAATCAAGCCCATCGATTGGCTACATGGATCAGAAAAAATTCTGAGGCTATAAATTTCAAAAAAGAAGAGGTTCGTAAGCAATCATTTAGAAACATCGACTCGCCTCATCATCTGCTGTCGTTTGCAGGATTTATAGGCGGAGTCAAGGATAATGTTAAATGTGTATACTGCGGACTGGTCTATGACTCCAAATCACTAATCAACCCTCTCAAGTACCATAGGAAGAGTCATCCTCAGTGCTTGTGGTTTGAGGAGGAGTATTATTTATAAAAGGAATGGAAGGATCACTTTGATAATGGACAGAATGGAGGCGATAATCCGTCGCTTGGGAGAGGAAGGCATAGAAACTTTAACTACTGAAGAATTGAGAATTTTACCTCGCTCGTTGCTTTTGTACGTTTTGGACTGTACATTGGATTATATCTGGGACAACTTACCTGAGGAATGGCAAAATGATGAGAAATTTATTCAGAAACGAAGACTTTCCTACATTGATGAAGACCCTTGTACTATATGTATTTTTGAAATTTTATTTGTTATTTTTACATTATTTTATTGTTACAAATAAACAATGCATATTTAAAAAAAAAAATTATTATTCCTTTTTTTATTTTATTTTAGTTATAGGGATGGTGTTGGGATAAAAGTAAATGCAACGAAATATAGAAAACAATTATATATTTTTTTCATATCAGTACAATAACAACTGGTTTTAATTATAATTACATATATCGTTGAGTTCTTTAAGGTTATAAAAGAAGGTATTAGTATTGATGCCGAAATCAATCGGAACGCAATCCACAGGTTCGATGAGTTGACATTCTTCATTTTTGTTATAGAGTTCAGCCATCTTGGTTATCAAGTCCAATGAGTCGTTGATTGATTTCTTAATGTCTCTACAAAGCTTTGTCACATCATTTTTGTTAAAACATGCCGAAGGTGTATTCAGCTGAAGGGTTGATGGACTCTGGTTAAACATTGCAAACCAAAGAACAACCTGTTCTATTTTCATGATCCTGTTCCTCCCTCTCTTGGAAAATATGCAATATACATTTTACAACATGCACATCCTACTCGGTCTTCGACCTCCACTTTCTTGGGCCTGCTTTGCAAAAGAGACAACATCCTTGGAACTTGGTCGACGATGAATTTCCATTCTTTTGTATCCATATACACTGTATTTTTCTTATCAATGACAGCGACAGTGGGGACAAAATCACAAAGACCGACTCGGACTAGTTTGCTACCAGTGATGGGGTAATCTACTAGTTCCAATCATCGTGGTCCCTCCATCTTGCAAGGCTTCAACGTTGAGACTAAAAGATTTAACAGAGAGGTGGGGATAGATGAAGTTTTTCTATTTTTTTTACTAGTTGATTTATTTCGTTTCTTTTTATTTCATATAAAACTATTTGGTTTTTTAAATGAGAAAGTTGTTGAATAAAACGTTTAAACCTCTTACGCATGTTAGCAGCATCCACAGCTGTTTTCCTGTTCTTTTTTATTATCAACTTCATCTATTATTATTAATGGTAGCTTCTCTAGTTGTTCCAAGTACTCGATAAACAGACAATATTTAGACCATTTCTTGTGATCTACAAAAGGTCATCATGTACCATCCATTCGTGTAATATTACTCCACAAAAAGGACACCTTGTTCGGTATGATTTTTTCAAATAATAAAATCCTGCTGATGCAAGCTTAACGGCACTCACTGGTGAAGACCATCCAACAAATGTAGATAGACGACCTTCCTCATACCTCAGGCTCCAACCTGTTCGCTTCCCCATCTTGAACTAATTGAAAGAACGAGGTGGTATCCTGATGACATGATTAAATACAGAGACCTGCTCTGACGGAACTGACGTCACAAGGTCATTTTTACGCACAACTACAGCGCCTTATCATCCGTGAGATAAAGTATGAACTGCTGAACAAAACAAAATGGGAAACGGGGAGGTTGCCCCGCGATGACTCATGCTCTGACGTCAAAGGTCAATGCCCCCGCGACGTCACAAGGTCATTTCCACACCCTACCGCAACACAAATGTAAACAAATGCTCTAATTTCCTTACAGTGTTGCCACATAGTGCACCCAGACACCCGTCACTAGCCCAAGGTCACCCCCTCCCGCCCTAAGGTAAACAAATGCGACGTTGCCAGATCTACCAAATTCCTTACAGTGTTGCCACATAGTGCACCCAGACACCCGTCACTAGCCCAAGGTCACCCCCTCCCGCCCTAAGTAAACACCTCTCCCCCTACAATGACCTTGACCTACTGCACATTTGCACAACCTGTCGTTTTTAACTACTACTATCATTCCCGTGCAATTGCAACTTTTTATTGCTTTCTCAGAATTCAATGAAAATTCGATTCTTATCCGAATCAAGGAAAGGAGATTAAAATAATATAAATTTTGTACTGCACGAAATTGTACATTTTGGAGGTTACTGCACAAATTTGAACATTTTAGGTTTTCAGTGCACGAAAGTGCACTTTTTGATATTTCATTAAAAATATTGAATTTTTTTTTAATTTTTAGTATAAAGAATAGTTGTGATTTATTATGAAATCATCAACAATATGTTATGTATTGAGAATACAGGGATTGAAGGAAATAATTAAGATTCATAATAGTAATTAAATAAGGGATAAATTAAAGAGATGCCACGCGGTTCAGCAATATCAATATTAATCAGTTTCTTTTTCAGACAAAGAAATATTTACAAAGTTGGGCGCTATACCTGGGGGGTACAAGTCGAGGATGCTGATATGGCGCTTAAGACCGCCAATAGGCAGCTTAAGATAAAGGAAAGTAAGAGCACCATAAAACTAGAGATAGGCCAGGTCGACATGGTGTAATAAAATCTACTGCCCAAGGTTACAGAAAATAGGGACAATAGAGAAAATAGATCAAACATCTTCGAAGTCCTTTTCAAATATTCTTATAGCATCCACCAATAAGATGTCCCAAAAGGAGAGTGGGGACAAAATTCATCTTTTCAAGAAGGAGTAGGGGAAAAGAGTATAAGAGACAGAGAAAAGAGAAATAGAGGGAGTTCTGGGGAGAAAGTGGTGAAATAGTTCTTGAAGATAGTTCTTGAGAGAAGGTTGAAGAGTAGAGTGCTTGAGAGAAGCCAGAAGACGGAGGTTCGCAGAGGGAACAGTTGAGCAGGCCATCGAGAGAGGGAGTCCGTGCGTCCAGAAGAGCAGGCTGCTGCAGGAGAGAGAATCCTAGACTGTCGAGTTCTAATTTGATTTGACTGAACCTTCCAACCTACTATTTTATTTTCATTTAATTCTAAAGTTGAGTTTAGTTTGGTAAACAAGTAAAATAGTGAAAATTCCTAAAGTGACAGCCAGCCAATCTTCAAAAATCAAAATTTGGATAAAACCATACCCAGAAATGAAATTAGACGGGAAAACAATTGTTTGTACTTATTGCAATAAATCAATTGGTTCGGATCGAAAATCTCAAGTGGATGCTCATTGCAACTCAAGTAAGTACATTCTATCTCAAGTGGATGCTCATTGCAACTCAAGTAAGTACATTCTATCTTTTCATAAGTAGCACACGATAGCATTTAACTATTCCCAATATCTTTTTATTTTTATAGGTGGGCACACACAGTTAACTGCAGCACAAAAATCCAAGCGAGCTCCAATTCAACAGTTGCTCACACAAAACTGTTCGTCATTAGACAACAAACAAACATTTTTTACCGATTTATGTTACGCCATGGTCGCTTCCAATATTCCATTCAATAAACTGCAGTCCAAGCCCTTTAAGTCTTTTTTGCAAAAATACACAAAACAAAACATTCCTGACGAGAGCACCCTAAGAAAAAGTTATCTCAAAATCTGTTGTGAACATTCTCTTGAAGAAATACGAAAACTAATTGAAAACAATTATATTTCCATCATGGTAGATGAAACAATGTGGAGCGCGTTTTCACAGTTGAAACACATATTAGATGACCGACGATATAACTTTACGGAACATAATCTGGAAATGTACATGATTGTAAATTTTAATAAAATTTTAGAAATTTCTGTTTGATAAATTAATATAGATAATAGAAAATTACGAAAATTTATGTTTTACCATGCATATATTTTATTAATTTTGTTTGATTATCATACCTAGCAAACAAATATTTTGTAGTTTTTGTAAGCACATATGTATATTATAATAATTATATAAATATGTTAACTTAATATTTGATGTTTTTAATGACACATCACCTCTTCACACAGTAGAAGGTTGAATTGCACGTTTGTCAGTGTATTTTATTGCACGTTTGGCTAATTTTTATTGCACGTTTTTAAAATTTTTACTGAACGAAATCCGGCCTTTAGTTATCACATTCAATTCAGCTTAATGAAGTGTTCTGCTCCTAATATAAGTCTTAGGAGGTAAAGATAATAGAAATTCTAATTTTATTAGCTGATATGGCATTTCTTCTAAGCATATTTATAAATCCATTGAGATTCATGAAGATTCAAGTTATCCTGAACTTTAAAAAGCTGCTATGGTAGCTATTCAAAGCAAAACCATAAAGCGAGAAAGAGAATTTCACAGCAGAAAATTGGTTGTTTAACGTTTAATTGATATAGATTTATCTATTGGGAATCAAGGGCTTGTGTACTGAGGCGATAAAGTAAAAAGGTGTTTATTCACTGGACTCCATAAAAAAATCATGATAATATTCTGGAACTGATCATATTAGTTGCAAATTATGATGTAATTTACAAAATCATGCCAGAAAGTGTATTGAAGAGAGCCAAACTCACAGACTGAAAATAATTAACAAAAGAAAAACTACAGGAAAATTAACTAAAGGACCGATTGGATGACCCTCTCTCTTGACATTGTTGCCAAAAACCTTTATCAACTAGCTAATCAAAGTAATTGGTTTATAGCTTATATGTATAGATATGATACACAGCGTGCTGGTTGATAGCACCGAAGATGCAGCTATAATGGACCAATTGGTAATTTGCATCTGTTATTTTGTTCATAGCGATAGGTTTTTCATATATCTTTCCAATCAAAGATATATGAAAAATTTGTAAAAGTAATAGTAGTCGATGATTCAAGTGGACCTGCTTTGTATGAATTTATAAAATCAGATTTAGCCAAGTGTGGCATTGAAATATGAAATATTATTGCTTTTTCATTTGACGTAGCTAACAATATGAAAGGCTGTTATAATGGTCTGCAAACACAATTCAAAAAGAAAAACGAAGATCTTATAAACACCCACTGTATGGGACACGTGCTTAACTTAATAGTAGCTGATTAAACCCAGATCAGGCCGCCCATCGGTCATTGATGATGACATTCTTCTTGAATGTGTGAACCAGGACCCACATGCAACTACTCGTGATTTAATTAGGGATTGATAAATTATTTGTCACTTCTATCAATTTGTTTTATTGAAAACTAGTTTCGAATGTTATACATTCATCCTCAGTTCTAAAAGCACACAAAAAATTCAAAAATAAGCAATTCAAAATATAGTTGGTATTATTATACATATTAAATATATGAGATAGACAGGATATTTTTAGGTAAACGGTTTAAGGGTCAGGATTTTCCCAGTAAGGCCGGTGAGTAATTGTTTTTTCTGTTATAGATGGGAATAAATTTAAGATTGAACTATTGGAGATATTTATTTGGACATTTAAGCAAAAATCTGGATTGGATTTGATATATATTTAATTTGAGACTGTTTTCAACGTGTATGTATTAATTTAACTCCTGAGTCTTTGATGAATTTATGATTATTTTCATTTAAATGAATTGCAAAGTTGGAATTATCTGTCTTATTATTATATGCACGTATATGTTCCTTTAATCTCTGATTTAGCGATCTTCCAGTTTTTCCCGTGTATTTGGCTGCACAATCATTCGTATACTCCGCTTTTTTGGAAAGGGTCTATTTTGTCTTTAGGAGAAGAGAAATATGAGGATAGGGTTTTTTCTATTTTAAATGCAGGGTTTAATCCTAGTTTTTTCAATTCATTTCCGACTTTAGTGGATATGGGCCGTAATATGGAATCAAAACGTAATGTTTCGGGATGGGCCTATCTTCGGGGATTGTTTAATAGATATCATTAATTGTCTTTTTTTGTAATTGTTTTTTAAAAATATGTTGATAGTGGTTTTATTATACCCGTTATTTTTTGCTATGGAATATATTATTTCAATTTCTTTATTATAGTTCTTTTTATTTAATGGTATGTTCAAAAGACGGTAAATCAGGCTATTAAAGGCTGCGAGTTTATGTGCTATCGGTCTCCTAGCACTATTGTTTATAACGACATCCGTGCGGGTGGGTTTCCGGTAAATTCCAAATTCATGATGTTTGTTTTTTACTGAGATTTCTAAATCTAAAAAGTTTTGTTTTTTTCCAGTTCTACTGTGAATTTAATTGAGGGATGAATTTCGTTTATTTCCTTTAAAAAATTATTTATTTGTCTTGTCGTACTAGACCATAGGCATATAATGTCATCTACATACCGATACCAGTATATGACATGCTGAGCTAGTTGGGAATTTTTGGGTCAAGAATTTTTTGTTCTAATTTGTCCATGAATAAATCTGCCAGAAGGGGTGAGAGAGGGGAGATATTGCCTGCCTAGAGCCCAGATATTGCACCATCTGATTATGGTTTGTTTAGATCAATGGCTCATTTTTTAAAAGGTAGAAACTTTGATAATTATGAGGACGTAAAAATTGAATATGAAGTTTTATGCCTCAAAACCAAAGGAGTGGTACCGGCATCAAATCTAATTACTGAATGAAAGATGGGAGAAAGCAGTTGAAAACAATGGAATTTACTTTGAAGAGTAGTATTCAATAATGTTTAAAATATGTAATCTGAAATAAAGCTATACTAATGTACAAGGATTTTTTCAACAACCTAGTATATACGAAGTAAAACCATTGACTACCCTAACAAAGAAATTTAGAAAGATTGTTTTTGGTAGTCACAAAGAAATTTAATGGCATTGTAAAGCTTGAGAGTTTTTCTACACATGTCCTTTGTAGCATTTCTAAGCTTTGTAAAATTGAATAAAATCAGTTGATTATCAATAGATCTGAAACAACTTGCAAGTTAGTAAGAAAATATAATGGCTAAAAAAATTGAGAATGAAAATGAAAGAAAACAAAAACAAGATAAGCTGAATGAAATTGAAGAAATCTGTGAAGAGAGCGATTTAGAATCTGAATCTGAAGAAGAAGATAATCTTTACCGTTACTGTTCTGATAAGATAAAATTATTTTATGGTTTATCACTCGCATTTTCTGTTGTTTTTCTACTCTCACAATCTGGACTGTTTACCAACCTGTAAGAAGCTTACAAATTTGTATTAACTTGTACACATCTTGAACACAAGTTTTCTGTAAAAGGGTGTTTTACAACCCTAAAATAGTTAAAAATCGACTTAGGTCTACTTTATGTTAATGTTTATCTTAAGCATAATCTCCTTTTTATTAATATATAAAGAGACATATTTAATAACTTGGGAACAAATGTAATTATAGATATAGTAGCCTAGTGAAGAAAAAGCTAAGCTTACAGCTTTTTGGCCAAAAGCTTACTTCTTGATTTAAATTGTAAATAATTCATTTGGACCATTTTTCTTTTGATTATAAAACTGCCATTGCAGTTAAATACAATTCTTTTCTTTACACAGGCTTAGCTACTCATTAGTGTTTTCACCAATTGTTTGATTTTCATCGAATTATTCTAGTAGACTTTAGATGATGGCTTTAGTATAGGTTAAATTGTCTAAATTAAAAAATATTTCTCACTTTCATTTTTCGGTAACTAACCACCTGTTACAGATTACTACTTTTTCTGGTGTGTAGCATGTTTAGGTATAATAAAATAGTATAAAAATGTATTCTAAACGTGCATAACTAAAGAACAACAGAAAAGCTCAATTTTTGATAAAGATCTTCCCTTTACTCAAATACTTATCAAATACCAAAATAGCAGAAAATGTGGTTAACAGGCATGTAATTTTCAAAATATTTCGGGTGGAGGATTCTCCTCTTGGTAAGAGGGCCCCATTTCAGTCTCTAGCCGAGGGTCCCCAATGAAGCCAGACCAGGCCTGTGAAAGTGTGAATGTGAGTGTTATATTATTATGTGTTTAATCTGTCTGAAGGTACATAACGATTTTTTGAGCGAATGGATCAACCAATTTTTAAGTTTTATGGCTCAAATTACTCAGTGAATTCCCACCAATGTTTTGAAACAATTTGAGCTCAACATATTTTATTATTTTTTAAGTATTCTCGACTTTTTGTGATATTTCATATCATATCATGTGTAAGTTCACGACCATATATAATAAAATATAAATTATTAATACTTGAAAAACTAATTTAATAAATTAATTAAAAATACTTTAATTAAGAAAAAAAAAATGACTAAGGAAATAACCCTATCTGTCATAAGGGATGGAATGCACTTTCATATCTCTTTAAACATATTGGTGGGTTGTTTGTCAAGTTGGCATCTATGAATATTCAAACTTGGTGTAGAAGTCGAGTGCCTTCCACTACTTTACGGCTCTATACAAGTACATTTCTTTCCATGCATCTGAGGATGTTAACATACAAACAGTAAATTACTGTATTGTCAAAAGAGTCTTGAGCTTCATTTGGGTATGGAAGGCACCCGAATACTAAGCCAAGTTTCAATATTCATAGACATCAACTTCACTAACCACCCACCAATGTGTTAAAGTAGATATGCAAATACATTCTGTCCCTTAGGACGGATAGAGTTATTTCCGTAGTAAATTTTGTTTTTCTTAATTAAATTATTTTAATTTTATTTTTTATCTTTTTTAAATACAGGGTGTTCATGACTTGATTGACTTCCCCCTTAAAATCCTCAATTTTTGGAAGTTAGGGGAGAAACTTGGTGGGGCACAACTGTGTCGCCTGAAGTTTTCTTTGAGCAACACAGGTCGGGGTAGAATTCTCAAGTGTGGTATGAGTTTGATGGTCGTTTCTCACAGTATGTTAAAAATAATACAATTTTTGTTCTTTGAAATTTGTCCGCATCATTCCCACCGAAAAACAAAGGAACTCACAAACACATTGATTGTTTTTTGTTAATCCTTGATATAATTTTTGTGCTTTTCTAAGAATGGTGCAACGAGCGGAAATCAACTTGGAAGAAAGAAACAGTTATAAAGCACACACCACACTTAAGAACTCTACCCCTATCTATTCAGCAAAACAGGATTATCTCCGTTAATCCTTAACGTCAGGCTCTATGCGTGAGTTAATTTTCTAGCTAATTTAAATAGCTACAACTTCAGGTATTTTTTCTGCTTCTGTGGAAAAAAATTAAAATTTGTCGAAAAAATCTGATTTGTTGCAGTTATTTTTTTGTGATTAGTGCCTTACCAAAGCGTCAGATCGATATATTTACCGAAATAACATCACTTTAGGATAGGAGTCCTCAATCCTGTGCCTAACTAAAAAAATAACCTATAACAGCAATCACTAACTGTAGAAGTAACAATCTTTAAGCCTGCTGCAGATTGACGATATTCAATAAAATATTGTATATTATTATTTTTTTATTATCTAATAATTAATTGGTAACATAAACGAATTGTTGGAATATAGTAATTTATTTATATCATAGCATTTTGTTTTCCTGCCGATATTATTTAACGTAGCTTTCAATAAAATATTGTATTTTTTTAAAAATATCTTATAATTAACTGGAAATTTGTTTGAATACGCGACTTTATTTGAATATGTTAATTTATTTATATGATAGCATTTTGTGTTTTCTTGTTACACATCATAGTTATTTTGTTTATTCCCTTTTTGAGCAGTTACAAAAATTGTATGACACTGTTGGTAACACTGCATTCAACTTATTTTATACCTCGTTACTTGCCCATTCTGTTTTAAATTCGTTTTTTACTTCTAATCTCAAAATGTGAGAAAGTAATATAAGAAATCGAACATATACTTTTAAAAAAGACTGGGAGGAATCTTATTGGTTTTCCAATTTCAAAGATTAGTTGTTTGTTTGTAGTTTGGTAGTTGCATTGCAATATCGAAAAAATATAACCTTCAGCATCACTTCCAAGGGTTTCATGATACTTTTAATACGAAATGTCCTCTTAAATCTAAGCACTACTAATAAATATTATTTTAACAATACCCAAAACTCAATTTGCATTGAATAAAAAAAGCACAGAAAACATATGATGCCTGTCACCTGACAGATAATCTATAAATGTGTGTCCAATTAGAAAAAGGTTGGGGACTCCTGTTTTAGAAATTGATTTCCTATTAGAACCCGTCATAAAATATACCCTATTCCACAGAAAATTTCAGTTATGTGCACTGGAGAGGTACTGGAGAAAGTTAGGGGATTGAATATGGCTAAAAGGAAACTTCAAGCGACACAGTTGTACCCCACCAAGTTTCACCATTAAATTCCAAAAATTGAAGATTTTAAGGGGGGTGTCAATCGAGTCTTGAACACCCTGTATATCTCCACTAACCCAGACATTTCGGTGATCCGGCACTACCAATCTCAATATAGGGCTGGATTAGTGTGATGCTACTGTACTTACACGTAGCATACATTTGTCAAAACCATATTTTATAACCACAGTGGTAGGATGGATTATTAATGCTTTATAAATAACATTAATCAGCTATTTAAACAAAATACTTTTAAATTTTTATCAACATAAGGAAATCTTTTTCTTCGTAAATTATTTCATTCAATAGATCTATCCTATATTCCTATCTGGTTTTGTCCAGTAAGATATCATATGCCCTTAAGACTTTTTTTTTTTTTTTTGTGGTGTACAGGAACTATTTAAAAAAATTAAAATAAATGCAACACATTATATTTTGATTACTCACAGAATATAGATGGATTCACTTTGAATAAATGTTATAATTTGATCTTTATTATGTATCCAATTGTTTCATTTGGATTATGATATTTAATATTAAAAAAATTGAATGTATAGTTTTTAATGAGTGGTATGGTTTGTTAACAAACTATTGGTGAAAGTACTGGCCTCTGTTTGCATTGGCCATTCCCGAGTGGTATTCTTTCATACATCAAAGGGATTAGCCATTGCCATTGCGTAACATCCACACCAGCGATGAACTGTTTATCCAACGAGTTCTTCATTTTTGCCTAAATATTGGATTTTAAAATTGTTGCTTTAAAGTTTATATTAAAATTACCAATGATTCATAACTTGATAACTTTTGGTTGTTAATTGGATTTATTGCTTTAATTCACACTTTTTTCAGCATTATTAGTTCAATATTTGTCGACCAATTCTTAAAAATCGACTAATTTTTGTAATTCAACACCCGATCTTTGAAGTCCACAAAATATTGTTGTAAAATAAATAATAAAAAGGCTACTCCCAGAAGCTGTAGGAAAGTAAAAAAAAACATAGGAAAATCAATATTTTTTACTTCCTTGTACGCAGTAAAGGAAGTATTGTAATCGCGAAAATTTTCGGTTTTCAGATTTCAACAGACATATCCATTTTGACCATCCCTGAATCCATTTTGACTAGTTTCGTCGTGACGTCTATACGTACGTTTGTACATATCTCACATAACTCAAAAACGGTTAGTCATAGAAAGTTAAAATTTTGTATCTAGGATTATTGCATAATCTAGTTGTGAACCTCCCTTTTTGGTCACTGCATGATTACCGGAAATGGTATTTTACTTGAAGGTCATTACTGATTTTCATCAAAAATTATATTAATATATAATGCAAAACATCTCAAATTTAGTATTTAAGACTTGCATACTAATCTAAATAACAAAATAAATGTTTGTCTGATGATTTATCTAGTGACATAGACAGTTCTAATGCTGTCAAGGAACACGAAGAAATCTCTTGGGAACTTGTTACCAACTGAAAGAAAACGACATATAATAATGAAATGAGACCTCCAGAAACAAGAGCTTATTTGTGTGTGTCTGTATGTGCCAATAGATGGACGCCGTGATGCCGAATGTCGTTTTTGAAACACTGCTATCTTCGGAAACTAGTTACTAACTTCAGGGTCACTTTTTGAGCCACCGATTTATAGCTTAATAGACGTACAAGGAAGTCATGTGCTGTCCACATCAGATATTTATTCAATACAATGGAGAGCAAGTTCTATTTCTCTCAAAGAGCAAATAGTTATGGAATTAAAAAATATAAATGTTCTAGTATATCCTTCTCTCCAGAGAGCTACTATTATTAATGGTACTAAAATCTATTAAAAAATAATGGTATTATTATTAGTATTATATTATTAGTTTAATCTTGTTTGTGAACAATTTTAAAAGCATTTAGTATTAACAAAATAATTACAATAGTATTGAAAATTATTTTAAGAACCCCATATCTCCATTTAAATACATTATGGTTATTTTTTGAACTTTAAATTATCTGTTTGCTGTTCTTTATTTATAAGTATTATTTAATTATATATATATATATATATATATATATATATATATATATATATATATAAATATAAATTATATAAATATATATAAAGGAAAGAATAATAAAAATAAGTGTCATAATGTTAATGCGCCACATTTTCATTTTTGTGACATCGCACTACACCTGTACTATAAACCTACTACACAGAACATTCACTCGTGACAGATTAAATATGACACACTACAGTCACTGACAAACAATGATAATGCACTAGTTGTGTAGAGTATATTAAAACACTGTCTCCTGCTCTTACAGACATGCATGACGTGCCGGAATATCGAACAACCGGATTGTAGAGACTATTGTAATGACCCATATATTGCATCCCAAACTAAGCAGTCACTCATCACATCCATTAAAGAGTAATGCAAACATTGCGGGATTTAAATAAATAGTCACTTTATCCTTTATCACAAACCAATGACTTCCAGTCCTACACTTTCCTTTGATAATGTTTCTCTTATTCCTGTTAAACAGATAAAAAGACGAATGCTACCCAGGACTTCATCTAGTTAATTGTCTAACATGAAATCCTCATGCCAGATTGAAACAACAACAGCTCATTGATTCTGATTACTTAAATATTTACTTGACAAAAAGAAATAGTTAGATTTGCTTTGATTACAAACTTGAAAAGCCGTTGCCCCATTTTTTTATTTTTCTGATAAACCTCTACGGCATCAATAAAGAAGTAAAGAAGATGGCCTGGGACCTCTTAATATAAAATAATCACTGTGGAGCTACCAATGGATAGTTTCAACAAAATCCATTGTTATTAATAATCTGTATAGCACATGTTCGTGCTGTATAGTAACAAAAATAAAATAGTCATAAATCTTCAATAAATATTATTAGAAAAAAAGTATATTAAGAAATAAATAAAAGAAATACATTATGCAAAAAAAAAAGAAAGATAAATTTACTTAAAAAGGTATTTAATTTTTATGGGTATGTATTAATCACTTTAAGAAACACTGATAAAACTAAAGAAAAAAATAGTTAAAAAAAAACTTCCTTATGCAGAAAGAAAATAATTAAGTAGTTAAAACATTATAAATAATACTATGTACAGGAAAACTATAGTAACATGCAAAAATATACATATTACAAGGCTATACATATAAAAATAGATAATTTCTATAAAGAAAACAAAATTGAAAGGATGAAAATAATAAACATAAAGCATGCAAATGTTAAATTATTACTACATATAAAATTATTTCTCACAAAAAGAAGTAATATGACACAAGGAATAAGAGATTATTGATGGTACAGTCTTAGAAGAAAAAGTTCCAGTAAGTTAATGTTAAATTTATATCCCTAAATACACAAAAGTTTACCTTTATCCTTGAAACTGCTTCTTCTGCTTGCATCATTCTAGTACTTTTAGTAGGCTGACCTTCACAAACGAGTTGCGTTGAGCCTAAATACCGAGCACGGAACAGTACGCCTTCAATCAGGACTGCAGGTTCATGAATCATCACTGCAGGTTAAATAAACTTTAGTACCACAAAACTTAATTCAATAAAACAAAAACAATATAAAATACAATTACCATCGAGAATCCAAGCAAGTGGAATAGCATTCAATAAAAAATAATGATTATAGCATTCAATATATAATAATTATATTATCCATATAAATAAATAATTACATAATCCATTAAAATAAATCATTTGTAACAGTAACAGAAACTAAAATATATTTAAAATTTTTTTTTTTATTAAATATAAATTTGCTGAAATAATATTGAATGGCAAATATCTTAATACCTTAGAGTAAATCATAAATAACTATTTATACAATTTTTTTACCTTAAATAAATAAAAAAAAAGTGGTCCATGTTATGAGTGTTGTTCCTCAACTAACTATGAAGACATGATCATTAATTTGACTTTTTTTTGTTGACAGAAAACAAACTAAGAAACAGACTAAACTAATTGGAACATGAAATATTCAAGGGCTCAGGACGAAAGAGATTGAAGTGCAGGAGAATATGGAGAAGTATGAAGCAGTATTGACAGAAACATAGAAAAAGGGAAAGGGAGAAGAGACCTAAGGAAACTTAATCTGTTACTACAGCGGTATGGATAAGGATAGGAGAGCTAGTTCTGGTGTGTCTATTTTATTAATTAAAAGGCCTAAGAACAGGCTAGTAAATTATGAATGTGTGGATGAAAGAATAATTAATTTGGTTTGGGAGGAAGTAGTCATAGTGGGAGTATATGCCACTACAGAATGTGCTAGGATCAGTGAGAGAGGCATATTCTTCGATAAGACCACATCACAGAATCTACTAGGTTGTTGTAGATCAGCTGATTGAGCTTATCAAAGCAGGACCAGTTGAACAAAGGGACCAGTTGAAGTACTAGCCAAGATTTGTACAAAATGTTTGAAGACAGGTAAAGTATCAAATGGCTGGTTAATGGGAGACATTATCCCAATCCACAAAAAAGGAAAGAAGAACATGTGTACAAACTATAGAGGAATCATGGTGACAAACAGTGTTGTCGAATCCTGAAGGAAAGATTGGAGGAGGAGCTTTTAGATCAGATGATGGAGAAACAGGCAGGCTTCAGAAGTGAAAAATCGTGCAGTGACCATATTTTTACCCTGACTCAAGTGGTGCAAAAAAAGAAGGCATATGACCTCAAAACTCATCTGACATTTGTTAACCTACAGAAAGCTTATGACAGTGTTCCTTTAAATAAACTTAGGGGAGCCTTGGATCCAGTGAAGATAAGTGGAGGCCTTACAAAAGCCATAAGAAGTTTGTATATTGGAGCTGAATCAAGGGTAAAGATATGAGGAAGTGTCTCAGAGCCTTTCCCAATCACTAAAAGCTTGAAGCACAGATGCTGCCTGTCTCCAACACTTTTCAATATTTATGTTGAATAAGTAATAAAATCATGGACACAGAGGTGTTGAGGGATGAGATTTGAGGTTGGTAATGATGTCCTGGTTACCCTTCAGTTTGCAGATGACCAGAGTGTCATATCATCAGATGAATATAATATGAAATTTATGATGAGGAGACTCCTTGAAGTGTACACAAAGCGGGGCCTGGAGAAAAATACTGAAAAAAAAAGGAACACAAGGCATTCAACTTCTCTGTTTCTCTCTGCATAGAGGATTGGAGGATCCCTCAAAGTACTGTTTTCAAGTATCTTGAAGTGACGATTGATAGGTTTGGTACAGTACAAAGAGATATAGAAAATAAAATTACTAATGGTAAAAAGATAATAGGTCTTCTAAACAGTGTATTATGGAATAAAAAGGTGTCTCTTGAAACTAAAAGGAAGATATACCACTCCCTCCTTATTGGCACAGCGTTGTGTGGGTCAGAATCATGGGCACTGACAAAACAATATGCAAATAAATTACTGGCCCTAGAAATCGATTTTTGGGGAAGAAGTTGTGCCATATCCAGGTTATATGGATATAATATATATATATATATATATATATATATATATATATATATATATATATATATATATTTAAAACTGGATCAGTGGACAATATGAAACACACAAGGAAATAACATTAGGCCATGTGTGTGAGTCACATGCAAAAAGCAGTCATAAAATCTCAAAATAAATACTCGTGAACTTGTGGAACATATCCCATCACAATGGCCAAAATGATACTCTCCAAACTGTGAGAAATGTGAGCCAAACGGCTCCGTGAAGCTAGTTACAAAGAAAAAAATAATGCAGTTCGCCTAACCTAATGACGCTTATGCAACCCGAAACCATGACATTACTCCCACTGTGTTTAACAGTTTCTTTCAAATGTTTGGGTTCACACAGTGGGAGTGATGTCATGGTTTCGGTTTGAACGAGTCCTACTTGGGTTAGGCGAGCTGCATTATTTTTTCCTTTGTAACTAGCTTCACAGAGCCGATTTCTCACAGTTTGGGGAGTATCATTTTTATCATTGTGATGCGATGGGTTCCACAAGTTCATGAGTGGCTGATTTTCTCATGATTTCATGTGATTCACGCATTAACAGACAGAACGTTAAACATTGAGCATAAAAAAAAACTTTTTTTGATTTACGACCCATTTTGTTGGAATTATCTTTCAATACTGTGCATTTGGCTCATTCTGTGTTTGTATTTGAATAAGGTTATAGACGTACAGATGTCTATTACCAATCAAATTAGAGCTAACGATTGTCAAGTAAACAATGACAACATAATAAAAAATAAAAAAACGATCTATGAAGATAAACCAGAAAATAATAAAATTACATCTATTAAAAGAAAGAAAACAACACAGAGTTTTAGAGTAGGAGACCGTTGATATCTTCCAATTACGACCAGTAATTTGACAGGTACCAACAGGTCAGCTCAATACGTCAAAATCTTAAAGCTGGTCAATGTAGATCATCAGGTGAATGACATCCGGCAGTGCACTCAACTAGCTCCAAACCAAACATACTTTATTTTATCTGTCACTCTCTTCTGACGGGCGAGCCAGTACTAGGAGGAGTCATTTCTTAAACAAAATAAATCCGATGGGAGTCATTCTCCTCCCAGCACATATCACATGTGGAAAAGTTTCTCTATACTTTTCTTCTCTGTACTACATCGTCTCACACTAACACCTGAAGAAATAGGCAAGGACAGGTGGCGGTCAAGGGTCATCTTTTCTAGGACTGCGGCACTTTACCATGCCAAGGCCAGCTCCTATGCTTACTACCAGGGCTCCGGGTAGTACAGAATAGTCTCTGTACCATCAAACACCCCTAAGGTGGATTTTTGATGGAGTATTAGGAGAAGAAGAGACACAAAATTACAAAATCATACAATGATAAAGATGCCTGCTTCTTTAATGAGATAGGATGGCTATGCTGGGCAGAACACGAGAGAAAGATAAACCAGAATGAGATGCCATTAAAAGTCTTAAATAAACAAATGCATGGGACAAGAAAGAGGGAATAACTTTGGGAGAATTGTGTTGTATTAAATGTTGGTATGTTTTTATCTTCATTGATATTGAATAGCGTATAAAAATAAAATGTATACTTGATCTACTTGCAGCGCCAGGCGTACCCCATTGTAATTAATGCCCATTGCAGCAGTAGAGGATAGTACCTGCAGTGTTTTTAAGAGCCCCCATTCTTTTGGAACAAAAATTGACCCACACATACAAAACAAAAGAACTTAGAAGAACTACTTATTACAGTGGGCAATGGGGATTCATCTTCCTAAGGAAATCAAGAAATGGTAAGGCCTCAAATGGATCCGAGCTACCAAGAAGAAAAAGCATCAAGGAGCTCACTGTCGGCTCTCCTAGAGAAGATAGTAGCCTCACAATGGAGACAGGGATTGATTACCAATGAAATGGGTAAGAATAACACGTTTATGGACCCCTAGTTTCAAGGTCTCCGCTGCACAGAAGAGAAAATTGAGAAGGATGAAAAATGCTGTGACATGGCTTGAGGATACTGCCAGATCTCCAGAAACTACAAGAGACTGGAGTACTGTGGGATCTAGGCTGGTCACTGAAAAAAGACTCACCAGGGTTTTCGGCACCTGTGGTAAAGAGGGCCAGAAACGGGGAATCTAATGTAGTCTCGTTTGCTCATGTTGCTGAGGGCAGTGATTATCCTCAACAACTATCTGTCCACTTAGCAGTCCAGAGAGCAAGGCGAGTAGGTGAAACTCCAGCTGATTAGCTTTGTCAATCAATTGGAGGAAGATGGCGACCAATCAAAGTTCAGCGACTTTAGCTATCAGCTCGGGGGATGTATCATTGTGTTACAACCAAGATACTAAGGACTGGCTTTCAGCCATAGTGAAGGAATGAGGGATCACTATTAGTAGGGGCATCATGCTCTGAACTGGTAGTGTAGAAGAACTTAAGAAGGCTCTGATGGTATGTGTGTACTTCCCAGGAGAAGAACCCAGAGGACCACTTTTGTAAGGAGATTCTGGTTTCAAAATTCTAGTCAGTTGACATCCGCATGATGGTATAGAAGGATCAATCCCTAATCAAAATTCTAGGGTTCCAGATGTGGGCAAATGGACACTTATGGCATCTGAGGAGAGAATTGGATTCTATGGAATCCTTCATATTCCTGAGACCAGTATCATGTACCTTGAGTGAAGGAACTTGCTGGCGATGTATGGTCTTTAGTCAGTAAGGTCTTTCTTAGGGTATTTTACAAGAAGAAGCCGCCAAAACCAATTGCAGAGATGGTGAAGAAGGCTGTGACTAAGAGCGATCCCAAGGAAGAGAAGAAGGGGACCGCTATCTCTGAGGCATCCACTTCCACCACTGCCAAAATCAAGACTATGGCTACGCTGAGTGACTATGCAGTGGGGGCTGGGGAGCTCACTGGACCTGGGTCCTCTGCCAAGGCGAGACCTGGGGCTGACATTGCCTCTCGGCACTGGGGTGTGGCCCTCCAGGAGCTGGCATGTATAACAATGAAGGCTGTTGCAGATAAACTTACATTACTGGATTGTAGCACGTGGTATACTGCAGCATCACTTTAAAGGTTGAGAATTACATTATTTTCAAGTGCTTCATATATATTTAATTTTAGACTGTTTTCAACGTGATGTATTAATTTAATTCCTGAGTCTGTGATGAATTTATGTTTTTTTCCCATTTAAATGAATTGCAAAGTTTCATTTAAATGAAAATATATATATATATATATATATAAATTCATCAAAGACTCAGGAGTTAAATTAATACATCACATTAAAAACAGTCTCAAATTTAATATATATGAAGCACTTGAAATAATAAAATCCTTCAAAGCCAATCCAGATTGCTCCTTAAATGACCAAATAAATATCTCCAATAGTCCAATCTTAAATTTATTCCCAAGCAGTTGGACCGGAGAACACTGGATGCAGTCAAGACAGAAGGGGGATTCACCGATTCTGAGGTGGGAACCCTGAAGGCTTTGGCATGCAAACATTTTCCTATTGGATGAAATTGTAATTAAACCAGTTATTGACAGTCACACAAGCAGTAGAGATAAATGATTAAAAGCAAACCGAATTGTTGATTCTGTGTAAGTAGAATGGATAATAAATTCCTTTGTCAGCTGGTACTGATGGTATTTTCCCGGCCCTTTTACAAAAAGGTCTACCAGGACTGAAACCTTATCTCTTAGTGCTACTAAGAGGAAGCCTCGCATTTAGCTACATTCCAAATAGCTGGAGGATAGCTTAAGTATTATATATGGTATATAATTATATAACAAAACCAGAGAAAGTCTTATGACAATTCCAAGGTCTATAGACCCATATGTCTGACAACATTCTTGATGAAAGCCCTGAAAAAAGTGATTCACTGACATATTAGAGACAGGATGTTAGCAGAGAGACCGCTTCATTATGCTCAATTTGCTTACCAGGGAGACAAATTATTTGAAACTGCTCTTCATCACATGCTTTCCAGAATTGAGAAAACTTTAATATACAAAGAGATTATGGCAAGCACTATCTCCATTGACACAGAAAGTGACTCTGATCGCACCCCTTATAACACTTTGGTATTAGCCCTAGAAAGGAAAGATGTTGGGCCCCTCCTAACTTCCAGATGGATCAATGAATTATGCTGAAGGAAAGAATTCTCGAATCGGAATTGGGACATACCAACCGTGGATGAAACCTATAGGGAGATGGGGATCAGGAGATGGGCATATTTATATTCATAAATACGAATGAGAATGTATTCACAAATAAGGTCCCTATGAATATAAATACGAACATATTTGTATTTAAAAAAATGAATACGAATATAGGATATTTGTATTTACATGTGTGAATACAAATATAGGCATATTTACACGTGTATTCATAGGCGTGAATAAGAAAATTCAGTACCCTGAGGCCCTAGGTACTACTCTCAGTCTGCAAAGGGATCCCTCAGATATAGAATGACTCATTGGATTTTCTTCCAATTTTCTACAAATTTAAAGTTTTGAAAAAATTTCAAATAAAGTTTTGTTTTTTATGTAATTTTTTAAAGGCATGGTGTACCCTATTCACTGAGAAATCATGCAATTATCCAAGAATCTTGGCTAGTTAATGTTACAAGGTGGAGAAAAGAACATTTGCATTTTGTTTGTTTATTATCTATTAAGTCTTTTGGCCAGATATAATCTCTATTATTTTATACATCTTTGTTATTCTAAATGGACTTTGTCCCAGAATAAAGTTGTTTTTCTGTTCAAAAATTTCATTTGTCAGAAAAAAATCAATATTGAAAATTTGTTACATAACACCTTCCTCCATTCATGTCTTCAATTCATGTTTACCCATTAGTACCCAGAACTTTTTCAGAGTTTTTTCATAATTGTTTTTATTTTGGTAAATTTCCAAACTACCTTTATACCAAAGTGAAATTTGATGTTATAAGAAAATCCAATGAGTCATTCTATACCTGAGGAATCCCTTTACAGTTCGGCAGTACACTTTGATGGCAATAATTGAAACTATTTTACCAATTTTGAAATGCAAAGCAACTTAAGTTGCAACTGATCAATAATGGGTTAAATTTCAAACCTTTTTTTAAGGTGATTATACTTTATTACCTTATAGTTTGTTTTACATTTTTAATATTTCTGAAAGTATTGATTCAATTGAAACAGTTATATCAGAAACGAAACATGTGATTTTTAGCGGTTTTAAGTTGAGAGAAGTCTGAACATCTAATGATATTTATATTACTAAAACCTGGCATAAATAATGTGCATATTGATTGTTTAAACTATATATTTTTTGTGGATTTTAATCTTTTAGAATTTTAGTACTATATATGTTTTTCTATTTTCTTAAAATCGTGAAAATGTTACATGTTTCTTTTCTGAAATAATCGATTCAATTTGACTTTGATCACATAAATTCAAGAAACCAATATCACATTGATTCTTGTAATTTAATTTTTAAAAACAGAGTTTTTATATGCATTATTGTAATTTGACTTTGATCACATAAATTCAAGAAACCAATATCACATTGATGCTTGTAATTTAATTTTTAAAAACAGAGTTTTTATATGCATTATTGACTAAGCGTCATTCTTCAAGCAAATTTATCTTTTAACTCGGAAGTTCCTCAAGTGTAATAGGTGAATACTGCACTAGGATGAATTGTCTTAACAAGTTGGAGATTTGTTTTAAACTTCAGTATTTCATCATCATCATCATTGTCTATCCTCTATGAACCGCATTAAGCAGTGTGAGGAGGAAGTCTACAGAGCCCTCTCCAGCTCTGCCGGTCCTCTACAAGACGCCTTCTGTCATTCCATTGAAGTCCTCTTCTCTGGAAGTGGCTCTTTACCTCATCTTCCCATTTTCTTCTTGGCCGCCCTTTTCCTCGCTTGCCCTCAACTTTAACTCGATAGGTTTCGCTAGCGATTCTGCTTGGTTCCATCCTCAGGAGGTGCCCTAGCCATCTTAGTTGACTTTCCTCTATTATATCGTTTGCCAACTTAACATTGAGGTTCAACCTGATGGTGTTGTTGCGTATTCTATCTCTTCTTGTTTTTCCTTCGATCTTTCGAAGAAATCTCATTTCCGATGCCTGTATTCTCGATCGATGTTTCTTTGTCAGCGTCCATGATTCTGACGAGTACGTTAAAATGGGCAGAAATGTCGATCGGAATACAGCCACTTTTGTTTTCTTTTCCACCTCTCGCCTGCTTAGAAAACCTCTCTTCACTGCTTCAAACATCCTGCCCGCAGCTGCGATTCGTTCAGTCACTTCCGAATCGATATATCCATATTCATTAAGGTGCGCACCCAGGTATTTGAAGTTTTCTACCTGTTCGAGGATTTCGTCTTCGACTCTGATGACGCGCATGTTTCTCCTGGGTTTCTTCCCAACCCTCATTAGTTTTGTTTTCGCAGGGTTCATAATCATGTTAATCTTCAGCAGTTCTTCTTTCAATTTATTAATATTGTACTGAAGATTCCTATCAGTGTCGGAGAAAATGACAATGTCATCGGCGAATGCAAGTAATGAGAGGCTAACTGGTCTCAGATTGGCGTATCCTAGGTGATATTTCCGCATTTTCTCTTTAGCCCTCCGAATAGCTGAGTCCATAACTAAGATAAACAAAAGTGGGCTGAGACTACAACCTTGCCGGATTCCTATGGTAGTTTCGATTTCCTTAGAGGTGCAGTTGGCAAATCTTACCACGTTTCGTGTTTTCTTATAGAGACTCTCAACCGCCAGGATATGACCATGATCGATCCCTTTTTCTCTTAAGGCCTCTAAGATATCTGACTTTCTTACTCGATCAAAGGCTTTTGTAAGGTCAACAAAGCACACGGACATTTCCCTTTCTTTTTCAAGTACTTTTTCGAAGACCTGTCTCATAGCAAAGATAAGGTCTTGGGTGCTACGATTTTCACGAAAGCCGTACTGTTCCTCTTCAAGCAATCCTTCGATTCTTCTTCTTATTCTCTTTTCTAGAATCTTAGAGTAAATTTTACTTGGTACGCTTAAGAGAGATATACCTCGGTGGTTGTTACAATCTCTGTTATCTCCTTTCTTAAAGATAGGGACAATGACGGCTACTTCCCAATCTTTCGGTATTTTCTTTTGCTTCCACACTAAGTTTAACAGATGCAGCAAAATTTCTTTTCCTTTGGCCCCCATGTATTTTAGCATTACAGGAGTCACTCCGTCACTTCCTGCGGATTTCCCGAGTTTCATACTACAGAGTGCTTCTTCCAGTTCGTCATCATCAATAAAATCATCCTCTTCCCAGGGTCCTATCTCTCTTTTCTCTTCATCTATGGAGGGCGTTTGTCCATTCTCATTCAACAGATCTTGGAAGTACTCCCTCCACCTTTCCATTATATCATCCTTCTGCCTGAGAATGTTTCCTTCCTTATCTTTGACGAATTTCAGGATTGGTGCTCTTTCCTTTCTTAATCCCTTGAGGACTCGATAAAATAACTTTTGATTTTGGTAGAAATCGGATTCTAATTTTCGACCAAACTCTGTCCAGGTAATCCTCTTGGCTTCTATAACTTTATTTTTAGCCTCAATTCTTTTCCTCTTGTACTTTTCGTAGTTCTCCGGTGTTTTGTGCTCGAGGTATTCTTTCCAGAGGGTCTTCTTTTCTCTTATTACTTTTTTAACCTCATCAGACCACCATGCTGTTCTCTTGTGTTGGCCTCCAATTCTTTTCTTTCCACAAACCAATGTCGCTGCATCCAAAATTATCTTCTTTAAGTATAACCAGCTCGTTTCTACGTCATCCGAATCCCACGGGTAGTCCAAATCACTGGCCATTCTTTCTATTTCTTCCTGGTAATAGGTAGCGATTTCCAACTTCAGTATTTGCAAGGTTATATCCCTAATCAATTATGTAATTAAATGTGTTCATTAAATTTATCGTTTTAATTAAAAACAAATTAAAAGATTTCGCAAAAAAATAAAGAAGAAAAAAACAAACATTACCAGACAATTGAAACCATGAGTGGATGAAGGTATTATGTTACAAATTTAATGTTTTGAGAAAATTTTAAATAAATTTTTTTGTAATGTAATTATTTAAAGACATGGTGTATCCTATTCACTGAGAACTCATGCAATTATCCAAGAATCTTCGGTTGTTAATGTTACAAGGCACATACAAGAAAAGCACAAAACTTCATTCATCGGAAAAAAATCAACATTGAAAATTTGTTACATAACACCTTAATCCACTCATTTCTTCAATTAATGTTAACCCATTAGAATACAGAAATTTATTTAGATTCTTCCACAATTGTTAAGGAAAGGGAAAGAAAAAAAAGAAAGAAATATAAAATATATATATATATATATATATATATATATATATATATATATATATATTATATCCACTAGGGATTGATCAATACGCTGTGTATTGTAGCAATCCAATGTATTTGGGCAGCACTGATTTTCAATAAATCATTTTTCTCTCGGAAAATACCAAACTACCCATGTTACCAAAGTGAAATTTGATTTTAGAAGAAAATTCAATGTCATTCTATACCTGAGGGATCCTTTTGCAGGTTGAGTGTAGTAAATGTAGCCTCAGGGTACTGAATTTTTGTATTCACGACTGTGAATACATGTGTGAATATGGCTGTATTCATATTCACATGTGGAAATAAGAATATCCTATGACTGTATTAATTTTTTTAAATACAAATATATTTGTATTTATATTCATAGGGACCATATCTGTCTAAAACTCAGGTTAACATCTATAGTGAAGTTAAGCACCTAGGGATTACCCTAGAAAACAAACTGAAATGTAATAGCCATATTGAAAAGATCAGGACAAAGGCACTTCGATTTATGTATGCAAAAGGGTCGTGGATAAATCCAGGGGCTTAAAGCTTAAAATGGTTCTCTATGCGCAGCAACAATTAGACCTATAGTTCTGCATGTGCTGCAATAATATGATAGCATAAGGCCACTTCGAGAAAACCTGGAGCATTGCTTGAAAAGTTGCAAAGGCTAGTGTGCCTTATGACAACTGATGCCATAAGTATCACTCAACTGCTGCTATGTTGATCAGCCTGAAAGACTTGAGGTATGTCTGCCTAGAGGTATAGAGATTCCTTCTCTGGCTTGATCCATTCTCCATATACCAGCTTCTGAACCTTGTTCTGTCACGGATCTGTCAGTAGAGCAATCAACTTCATTACACGGTCTGTGTGAGTTAGTCCCTGTAATCCTTACACAATAGTATGTTTCTTGATTTGAAGATCAGTGCATTGACAGCACCCCGTCCTTATCAATGTTTCTGAATAAGTTTCCATGCCCTTGATAGGTCAGAGATTTGGATCTTGTTCCTATTTTTGTAAGTCTTTAAGCCATACTATGAGCATGTTCTTCTACCTCTATGTGAAATGTAATTGAGCTCAAAAGAACATCTGGGCACACCAAACCTTAATAAAAGAGGGTATTATCGAATCACGACAGAGAGGAATTATTAAGGGGTAATAAGGGGGTGATTAGTAAGACTAATCCCAATCCTTTATTGGATCAAAAACAACAAGAGTGTTTTATCACTAAATGAAATGGTCAATAGACAGTCGACTGACTATATCCTTCAGACTTTGTAAGTCTGTAGGGTAAATTATGAGAGATAAGAGAGATGCAAGTACTGTAACTACTAGGGGACCTAATTTCAAAGGGACAACTGAAGTAGGTTTAGTCTTGAACTCTACTGGGCTTCCTCGAGCTTTTTGGTCGGAGTATATATCAGATTTCGAAGTGGAGGGGAGATTTAGGATCAAACGTGAGCACTGTTGATGTATGTAGCGTTATCTGAATTTCCTAGAACTCCTTAAGATAGCCAGGTGACTGAGGGACACTTTACAGCCTGGCAAGTGTGATTATAGATTTAAATAATATTTAATATAATTGGGTGGCCAAGAATTTAAGAATAGGATCACCCTTTTTCTCTTGATGGATAGGATCACCCTCAGGAGTGTGACAGGACTGTGCACAGGTCACTGTCTCTGAATAAACAACTTTCTAATCTCGTGTTAGTTGACCTATCTGCAGATTTTGCAGTAAGGTGAACAAAACCGCTTATCGAATAATTAGCAGATGTGATACTTTAGCTAGAATATAGTACTTCCATTTTGGTTGTTACTGCATTATTGGCCTGCTTTGACAGAATATGAGACGCCATAAAACAAAAATAAATAATAACAAAAACCTCTAGCCATCCAGTCAAACGGATTTATTGTCCTTTTAAGCATTAAAAAATTCAGATTGGGGAGCAAAACCAATATTGATCGGTTGAGAATGTTGATTAATCGATTCTAATATATCCTTGAATGAAAGAGTATGTAGTTCCTTGGGTACACACAGACTTAACACAACTTTTTATGCATCCTCAGCGCAGGCATTTAACAATAAGAATCTTTTCACCTCATCATTCATAATTTTATTTATTTCAAAATAACACTGAGACCTGCTTTAATAGGCACAGAATTCTATCACTCATGAGAGAAAAATAACTTAAATGTCCAACATAACCTAGATAGATAGCTTACCACTCCTAGGGTAAATAATCTGTCACTTTCTGTAATTCATTTCGTTTTTATCATTTGTGTTAATTTATTCCTCATCACCACTTTGTTATATCTGGACCACAAATAAAGCAACTCAGCTTTGTAATCTATATATTAATAGGCAAGCAGGTTTTGTGTTTTACCGATTACTCTGCCTGCATGCATACTAGGGGGAAAATAGATATATGCCATCGGATAGGCATTGTTGAGTAGATAATATAAAATATGTTCACATATTTTTCCGTTATGGCAGGCAAATCTCTGTTTCTTTATTTCTGACTTTTCCACGATTATCTATGAATGGGTGGACCAATTTTATAACTTTCTTTTTTGTTTTGTAAGGTTTGGGCAAGTTGTGCCTATCTATCACATCGAGCACCCTGTGCGGTATAACGGCTACGCAATAGCCTAAAAACCATTTCTTCCATAGAGTGTAGTGCCAAAATGGCTCAGATTTTAATAAAACGCCTCAATTCTTCTCCTTAAAGCCCTTTTAACTAGAATAAAGAATATTTTATTCGTGCATAACTCGAAAAGGATACATACAATTTTTTGTTAATTACACAATTGCTCATTTGAAACAAAAATAAAATCTCTATAAAACAAAAAATCATCTAATGTGGGCCACAGGAATAGAGAAAAAAAATAATAAAGCAGGCTGAAACTGCTTTATTTAATAACTCGAGTTTGGAAAATGATATTGACATGGTTTTTCCAGCAAAACATTTGTTTTTCAAAGTCTATTCAAGTAAAAATATAAACATTAAAAAATAATTGATTTTTGGTCATTTAAATTTAAGAATGGGTTAAAATTATAAAATAAACATGCCTTATACATTTTTTTACACAAAAAATGAAGGCAGATTTTGATTCAGCACACCAAAAAGTCTTCATTTTGAAAATATCATCAACAACAATAAAAGATTTTTTTTCCAGTTTTTTGGATTTGAAGCTCTTTTTCTACTCTTCAGTGCACCCGATATCGACATTCTTGGGCTCATTAGAAAGAGGAGATTTGCTTCTTTCCATACATATAAACATCTATTTTATTAATTATTAATTAAACATCTATTATCTTAGAAAGTCTGTATGAAAAAATGTGATAAAATAAAAACAAAATTGATGTTTTTTGCGGATAATGGTTCTTTAAACAAATAGGAACAGTTAAAACAAATATTGTGGTTTAAGAACCTTTACCAAATTTTGTTTGAATCATTCGAAGCAGGGATGGATTGCAATTAACTTTATTTTTCACTCCTAGTGATTAAAAGTCAAGAAATGATTTTTATATTTGGCACCTGAAATAAAAGTCATATCATGACTTTTATTTTTGACCTTGAAAAATAAAAGTCATGATTTTATTCCATTATTTTCATAATTATCCATTATTAATTATTATTATAATATTAGTCATATCTGATAAACGATCTCCGTACAGAAGAATTCTGCATGAGTAATATTTAATAGAATCACTAGAAAATTCTATTAGCTATAAACAAACTAGCATACACTCGCTATATTGAAAAAAATGCACCTCGATGCACCAATATTGGATCTCAATGTCAAGGAAATCCGAAATGTTAAAATAAATCGATACATGAAGTCGTGATCTTAAAATCAATTGTTTTATTCAGAATCATCATCCTCGTTAACCTAACAGTGGACCTCAATATCACTAATATCTGAAATGTTAAATTATATTGATAAGTGAAGTCACGATATTAAATTTTATATTTTTTTCATAATCAGGATCCTCGGTAACCTAATAATGGACCCCAATTTCAAAAATATTTGAAAAACCTTTATATTCATAGTCAAATAATAAAATTTGAACATTCATTTTTTTTGTTATTATTTAAAATATAAAAATCAAATCATGACTTTTATTATCAGATGCCAAATATAAAAATCATATCTTGACTTTTATTTACTAGGAGAGAAAAATAAAATTAATTTCAATCCCTAGTTCAAAGGGTTCCTGATTTATGGGCAATCATCGAAATCAGACCATTGTAAAGATACAGCGCACTGAACATTGTAGCCATGTCTTTATGTTCCTATCACTCCTAGGTTAGGGAAATACAGTAAAACTTCAATTAATAATCACTGCCAGGACCAAGGACAAGACGGTTAAACAAATAGACAGATTACAGAAATACCATTAGAAATATACCTTAACCTCTAATAGATTTCAAGCAGAACACTGTATAATCAATACTATGCACCCATAAAAAATAGCTTCAAATTTGTGAATTAATTGTGAGCATTTCTTCATAGCGTATAAGGCACAACTGAGGCTCCTTAACACGTCATTGTCTAAAGTTGTAGGTCTTCCAGTTCTTTCTACGAGTCGAAATGATCAAAATTACTGGATCTGAACTTGAAAACCACCTTTGGCATTTACAATCATCTAATGCACTTTGATAAACATCGCAAATGTTTTTGGTAGCAATTTTTGAATTACTACTGTTGTGAAACTTGCCAATACTCTTTCGCTGTTTGGTTGGCCATTTCACTAAAACTCACAACAAAAAAAAAAAAAAAAGAATAATTAATTTCAATTGTTTACAAGTAAACAAATCATTTTAACCTTAAAATATCTTTGACACAACTTTGAAATAGAAAATGAGCTAATAATAATAAAAGAAATATTGATAAGCTAAGAAACGACATTACTTTCCGGTCCTCCCAATATTAATCAAAATTATTAAAGCAGCTTTCTTGTATTCACAATAATATCACAAAGCAAAAGTTATCAGTTTAGTTTAGCATGAAGTCAACAGAGTAGTACAGAGCATATTGTTGAGAACAGGATGTTGGAGTTAGAGTAAAAGGGGAGAAGCGAGATAAGGAGAGGTATTGTCCTGTAACATCCTTCTGCTTTCGGACATATTTGGTATTACATCTAGGGTACCAAGTTCTTGTAGTCCAATACGCTGAATCTTTGCTAATACTGGTCCAATTCATACATTTTTTTTTTTAGATAATTAAATTACATTTCATATGATCATATACATAATTTATCATAAAATGCATACTTTTTAAGTTATGCATGAATAAAATTTTCTTTATGTCATAACTTTTTCCCCTGCATTTTCTCAGTGATGTACTACATATATGGATAGTTAAAGGGCTTTAAGGAGAAAATTTTAGGCAAGTTTCATCAAAATCGTTGAAGAGGTTTCTGAGAAAATTTTAAACAAGTGTAAAATTGATGATACAAAGTGGCACTTCTGGTAAGTCGATTTTACTGAAAAGGTTGCTGTAACATCCCAGTGATATATCTACCTTAAATACGTAATTTCAGTTTTGTACAAATCTTCGTTTTGAACTAGGCTGTTCACATACACGAAGACCATTTTGCGAGACTTGGTTATTAGGACTAAAGGGATATTAAAATGTGGAAACAGAGGAACCTTACTATATATTTCATATATAGGTCAGTGAAAGTAAAAATTGAAAAAGGATGTTTAAACAAAAATGTTCTATAGTAGGATATAATGAACGTTTGTAGCTTAGCACATAGATAATCACAAGAGGAAAAACAAAAAGATGTAAAAAAAAAAAAATAAATAATACAAATGTAAGAAAAAATGAAAATTCATAATTATATACCAAATAACAATTTAAGAGTGTAAACTCCTCATGCCTATCAAGCCTTTTTTCTTTTCCTTTCCTCTTTGTCATGTAACTATTATGTCAACCCATCTTCTAATTGTTGATAATCGTAATTGACAGGTGTGGATTTATTTAAAAGTGAAAAAAAAAATGTAAACTCATAATTATGTTCTAACGATAATTAAACAAAAACAATAGTTCACCTTCTTTATTTCTTCCCTTCTTTTTTGAACCTTCTTTATCCTGGAAAACAAATGGATATTATTACTAACTATATAATGTAATTAAGACCATTCCTTATACACAGCATCATACTAAGGTATATCCAGTGTGCATTCCAATAATTTTCTAAAAGATAGAACTTTAGTACGCCATTGTTAATTTTTTACCTACTCAAAGGCAGTTAGCAGCATTTGAGATGAAACTCAATACATCCCAAGTACCTAATATTATTCATCTTAATGTGAAACCACCGACCTTTTGGGCCCCCAACCCAACTTTATGGTTCAAACAGCTTGAAACCCAGTTTGAACTTGCCCGAATGATGACAGAAAAAACCAAACACAACCATCTACTGTCAGTTTTAGATGGTAACATGAAAGCCACGGTTGCTGATGTCATTAAGCGGGTCCCTCCACCATTGTATAACAAATTTAAAGAAGCTTTTATCACGCGTTGTAGTGATTCAGAAGAGCAACAATTGAAAAAAACTGTTATCCGGCCTCAAGTTAGACAATTTGAAACCATCCATATTGCTTAGGAAGTGAAATTGTTAGCCTCTCCCAATACCGGCACGGATATCATGAAACAGCTGTAGATCTACAGGTAACCAGTAAAAATACAATTGATTCTTCAAGTTATGTATACCACTACACTTGATGAATTAGCTACAGCCGCAGATAAAACTTTAGATGCATCAGAACCTCAGATATCTGTAGCCTTAGTTGAGCTCCACTATCAGAGCATCCCTGCTGTTTACACAGAAATTACAGTACTAAAACAAGAGATTTAACCCCCCCCCCCCCAAGATACCATCGCTCCTGCTCCACTTTCAGGCACGGACATGTGTAGCCCCATGTGACTATCCTGCTCCAATAAACTGAATATTGGTCCCACAGCACCAATATTGCCTCTTCTTAACCGATACACAATCTTTGTTCCCTTATCAATAACAAAGCAGGCATTACCTCTTACCTCTCAGGCCTTTAGATCGTGAGAATCATGTCCAACAGAATGTTTTAGCAGCCGACTCTCGTAGGGAAAGATGACACTCAATTAACTACATATTTCTTTTAGCTGACGTGCAATAGCCAATTATCAGGTCGGATTACTTAATTCACTTTAATCTAAAAACTAATGCCATATTTAAATTCAGGGCATCAAGTTCATATGAAATCAGCTCCAAATACCTTGGCACCAAAACTACAGTTGGCCTGTGTTATTGATGGCCTCCTGACTTGTCACACGGCTTGAAATACCATGTGCAGGACCTCATCCGGTGGTATGCAGGGATGCCAAAACATTTGCCATCTACAAGAATGGCGGAAACATTGTTTTGACAAGAGACTGAGAGAAACCTGCCCATATATTTGCAGAGTTCCTGACATCTTGAAATTCCTGCTCCAACAGCGGACATGAACAGCCAGAAGAAGCGAACATGACAACAGAAACGTGTTATTTTCTATCTGCCTCCCATTCTCACCAGAAGCGGACGTACTACGTGTATACCTGAACAATATCGTTGACACTAGGAGGAGAGTGTGTTGTGATATCATCAATTTGAGCTATACTTACATATCTCTGATTATTGAGGTTAATGTTTGTAATGCTAATTTCCCAATTGTATAAATCTCTCATCTTAGATTTGTTATTCCTTATCAACACGCTCATCAAATATATAGCTTGTGGCAGTGTAGGGCATTATTGAATACATTTTTATTTGAATATTTTATTCAATAATTTTTTATTGCTTGACTGTACGCCTCTCTGCCCTGATGATGGCCTGAAACTTATGCCGAAACGTTGGCACAGAATAAATAAGTCATACTTATTAATGTGTTTAGTCTTTGACCGCATCCCCCACCAACTTCTTCTTTAATTATATCTATAGTCAACAAAACTTACTCCAATAATACATTTTTTACTTCAATCTTTTCTGAATCTATATTCTTGATTAGAAATGAACATAACTCAAATACTTATTATGATTTGAATACTTTTTAAAAGAAAAAAGTGCTCAGTATCCATTATCACATTATCAAAGCTGTAATTTTTGAAAGTGCTATTGATTTTAAGATGGCAAGATCACGTAACGATTTATTTTAACAGATTTCTTCTTAATTAAATTCCATTATAATGTTATAGAGGCCTTCCTCTGAGCACTAGAATAAAAAAATCGAAGTTGTTTTTAATAATAAGAGAGCAACTTGATGGAATTCCATATATGATAGTTTAAATGAATTACTAAGGATAAAATAGAAGTGTTCTGATCTTAGAGAGCTTTATCATTGAAATAAATATTAAATGAAAATGAATTTTTTAACATTTCAGAATTTATGATTTATTCAGAGCTGTTAGCAAAAGCCATTGATATTTTGCAGGGTGATAAAAATGTTTATTATGGAATGATGTTCACTTGCCTTCTTGATTTAAGAAGAAAGCTGAACTTGCTGCTTTAGAAATACTGGAAATATTGTAAGCCAATTGCACAGGGCCTTCTAACTAGTCTCGCTACACGGTTTCATGAGTTTTATTTTAGCTACTTTATCACATCCAAAATAAAAAAATTAGAGCTTACATTGTGCTGATTCCTGCAGACAAAATGAGATACAATAGCAATTTAAACATGCCCCAATAACAGAAATGAACATTGAAGAAGACTTGCCACATGAGGTAAATAACCTGGAAACTCCGATTTGAGAACCGAATGACTTTTTTGACTTTGGGTTAGATGAGCAATCTACATGAAATGTGGAGACTAGAGCAGAACTAGAAATGTGGCAGTATCTTGGCAATCATGTTCACGACGTGTGTATGTTAAATAATTGCAGATATATTAGAAAATATTCATTAGGCTCAATATACCATTACCATCTTTAGCTCCAGTTGAAAGACTATTTTCTTTTGCAAGTATTACTAATAATCCAAGAGCAGATGATCTGTTTGAGAAGGGACTGGTACTTAAAGCAAGTTTAAATTACACTTCAATCATGAATAAAATTTGTGAAGTAATAATTATATAAAATAATATAAATTATACAAATAGGTTTATAAATCGTTAATAAAAAAACTGAAAGTAAATACGAAAATTTCTTTCTATTTCCTTCCTTTAAAATAATATTGTTAAGGAGAAAGTGCCCTATAAGAGATACTTTTCATAAAATTGCACTGGAATTCCGTAATTTAACATCTATAATTTTTTTTTCTTTTGACTAACTAACAGTCATGGTTTCATGAGTTTTATGATTTCACGAATTCACAATCCCAAAATGCAGCTATAGCTGCTTTATCACATCCAAAATTAAAAAATAATTGCTAACATTGTGCTGATTCCTGCAGACAAAATGAGATACTATAGCGATTTAAACATGACCCAATAACAGAGTAATGAAGTAATAATATAATATTACTTCATAATTAAATAACCTAGAAACTCCGATTTCAGAACCGAATGACTTTTTCGACTTTGGGTTGGATGGGTCATCTATAAGAAATGTGGAGACCAGAGCAGAACTAGAAATCTTGGCAATCCTATTGAGCATGTGAGGATGTTAAATAATTATAAATATATATATTACTAGTAATACAAGAAATAATAGGCTAGCAGATAATCTGTTTGAGAAGATACTGGTACTTAAAGCGGTTTAAAATAAAGATTCAATGATGAATAAAATTTGTGAAGTAATAATTATATAATATAATACAAATAAGTTAATAAAAAAACTGAAAGAAAATTTATTTCTATTTCTCTCCTTTAAAATAGTGCTGAATAGAGGAAAGTGCCCTTTTAAGAGATACTTTTTGTAAAACTGCGCTGGGGGTTCTGTAATATAACATTTACCATATATTTTTTTTTTTTTACTTTATGATTAATAGTCTCTTGAAACATTAACAAACTTTTTAAATAATGGAATAAAAAATGTGTTTAAAACAGTATTTTCAAAAAATTTTGAAAAAAAGTTGGTTGGTGAAAGCATTCTGCAATATGCGATAGTGTATATTTATTGTACAACAAAAAGGATAAAAATGCTTCTTTACAGTTTTGATTATCTATTTTTACTAGTTTCCTAATAAATCTTGCCTAAATTTGGCATTTTTAATTAGAGATAGACTAGATATCTGCATTTTCAGTCTTATTAGAAAAAAAAAATACAACTTATTATGCAACAGTAAAATAACTGTTAAATGTGTAAACCTTAAAAACAAAAATTAAAAAAATGATTACTAAGAAAAATATCGATAAAAGGAAAAAATCCTGGTGTGTACCATATTAGGTGCAGCCACTTTTTTTTATTACAAGGCCAATTAATCCCATTAAATTAGAAAGCTTAGGACTAGTGACTAGTGACAAATAAACTATAAGAACAACTGATTACAAATAGTAAAAATCATTTTCAAAAACAACTTACCTAATCTGCCAAATTAACCGTCAAACATAAGTCACAAACATTTATTTTAACATGTGTTCAATAATTGGGATGGTCTGAGAAGGCAAGGCTCCAATTGAGAAATATTTTGCTTGTCCAGTGCCTCAATGATCACTTGCAAGTAGTTTATGATGCAATTGGTAAGTAAATCATGAAAGTAGAGGAATACAGGTGTATCCCATATTAAAAAGTATCTCATAATAGGACATTTTCCCCTACTATAAAATATTAGGATTAACATGGTTTCTGATAAATTAATTTTCATTCAAATAATTTATTTTTAATCAAATACTTATTATTTAAATTATTATTTTTTTAATCGAATAAGCATTTTTTATTTGAATAATTATTTTTATTTGATTACTGATTAAAAAAATGATAAATAAATTTATTCAATGAATAATAGAATAACGAATAAATGGAATATTTATTATCCTTGAATAGAATAAAAATGTATTCATTATCTATTAATTATTTTCAGAATAAAATAAAAAATGTATTCATTAGGTACTTATTAATTTTTTTCTGAATTAAATTTGCCTAACACTGGCTTTTGATTATTCTTGTTAGTAATTAAGACCACTGTAAGCTCAATAAAAATCTCAAAACAATTTTCTTACTGAAGAAGAACTGAGATCATTGAAAGAAATTTCACTGAACTTTCAGTCACAGAAGACAAGACCAAGATTGCAGAAAATGAAAGTAAAAGGTTTCCTTTATTCCCAGTAAACTCCTAAGAATTTTATAGTTCTAAATCTTTGCATTACAAAAAAACAGATTTATTTAAAGGCTTAAAGAGAAAGTTTAAAACTACAATAGTTAGTTGGTAAGGTAATAAATAGAAAACAATCTTTCACTTGTGAGACGACTTAATTTTTTTAATAATAACAATTTTTTTATTTATTAGAAAATGGAGGATCAGATTTCCATTCACTAATTATTATTATTGAATAAATTCTAATTAAAGGTGTGGTTTAATAGATTATCTATGAATAGATTATTAGGAGTATAAGAATTTATAATCAAGCATCAATATTTTCAAAGCTTCTCTAGATTTCTTTAATATAGCAGTTGATTAATTTTTTTATTGGGCGATATGAACTTAGTATTGGATTTGGATTTTCAAAGATAGTTCCAATTTCTTTGGTATGGAGTTGTCAGATTTGGATTCAGGAATTGATTCCACGACTCTTTTATTACTGCTGTAGTGCTATTCCAAGTAGTTATTCATTGGAATGTTTGGGGTGACAATTAAAAGTTTATTATCAGAATTTATATAGTAGCATGGTGCAGTGTCCCCAAGGCTAGGAATGAGGACAGGCTGGGTGTACTGATTGGCAGTGTCTGAAAGATCTCACCCAGGATATTCAATCCATTTTACCATCTCGTATCAGTATGTTAAAAATAGTGCATATATATATATATATATATATATATATATATATATATATATATATATATATATATATATATATATATGTATATATGTATATATTGTCAAAATATATGCTTTTTGTTTAAGTTTGAAAAACTTCTCTTTTATTTATTATTATTTTATATATATATATATATTATATATATATATATATATATATATATATATATATATATATATATATATATATATATATATATATATATATATATATATGTATATATGTATATATTGTCAAAATATATGCTTTTTGTTTAAGTTTGAAAAACTTCTCTTTTATTTATTATTATTTTATATATATATATATATATTATATATATATATATATATATATATATATATATATATATATATATATATATATATATATATATATATGTATATATGTATATATTGTCAAAATATATGCTTTTTGTTTAAGTTTGAAAAATTTCTCTTTTATTTATTATTATTTTAAAATTCTGAGACTAATGAGTGTCTTGAATAAAGATTAATTTGTTTGGTTATTGGTTCTAAATTAACTGGAAAAAAAATACAATAAGAAAAATCAATTTATTAATAATGAAAATAGAATTATACATTTAAAATTATGAAAATTTAATGACCAAAAGATTTAGAAACTGATATATAGAAAAGTATTACAACGATAAGTGTTTGCAATTTTATGAATAAAGGCAAATCGGTTTAGTAATGTGGAATATTCGAAAAAGACGAAAATAAAATTATGCGCATCTTAATTCTAAAATACAAGATATTAAATTTAAATTCTATCAATAAAATAATCCTCGCGCGGATCTCATTACCGCGTAGGGGAGCGTCCCACGGGTGGCGGATGTGGGATGGTCGGTAGAAATTCCTTGGAAGTTCCTCCCGGCTAAGTCCGATGGACTCGCTGACCAACAATGAGAGCGCCCCTCCAGGCTTGCTGGAGGGTGTGACGTAGGTTTGAACGCCCTACTCACATATTTTTAGTTCACAAAATACCACAAAAAGTCATGGATCTCTCTGAGGTAAAACGCTCATTATCCGGAAGTAAACTAGTCCCCCGTTCGGGTCTCCGGGTGGGGACTGCTTCAGGGGATTCATGGCGCAAGTTGAAAATTAGAGATTTAGGTATAGGGACGTGGAACGTAAGAAGTTTGAATACAGCGGGTGGGTTAAAATCGGTGGCAAACGAGGTTAAGAGATACAATGCAGATATCGTGGCACTGCAAGAGGTTCGGTGGCCAGGGGAGGGTTCGTTAACAGAAGGGAACTATTCTATTTGGTACGGTGGGAGCGGTAATTATTGTTTAGGTACTGGATTTCTAATAAGGAATAGATTGCTCTCCGCATTGAGGGACGTAAAATTTTTAGTGATAGGATATCTGTGGCCATATTTCAGGGGCGGTGGTTTAAAATCGCGCTGATAAACATACATTCCCCTACCGAAGACAGTGATGATGAAGTTAAATGCGAATTTTATGATAAACTAGAGTGGGTATATGATAAACTACCTCGAAACTGCATGAAAATAATATTAGGGGACGCTAACGCAAAGGTGGGAAGGGAAGAAGTATACTATCCGACGATCGGTAAAGAAAGTTTGCACGAACATAGCAATGATAATGGGATCCGTCTAATAAACTTTGCTATCTCGAAAAACCTAACAATCAAAAGTACTACGTTTAAACATAGGGATATTCATAAGTATACGTGGACATCGCCGGATTCACAAACACGCAATCAAATTGATCATGTTTTGATACAACAAAGATGGCAAAATAGTATAATTAACGTGAGGTCTTATCGTGGGGCAGAATGTGGGTCAGATCATGAATTAGTAATCGCGAAACTTCGACAAAAACTTAATCTAAAAAAAAGGAAAGAAAGCCGTATTTGTTCCGAAAATTTTGATCTAGATAAATTGAAAAACCCTTCAATTAGAAATCAATTCGCGGTAGAAATCAAGAATAGGTTTGAAGCCTTGGAATCTTTAGATGAGGATCGCGAAGATGTAGACAAGCTATGGATCGGAATTAGGGATAATATTAAAGAGGTAAGTAATCTGTGTCTTGGAAAAAGGGACAATAAAAAGAATAAACCGTGGTTCGATAATGATTGTCTAAACTTGTGCGAAAAAAGAAGAGCCGCGAAACTAAAAGCTTTGAATAATCCAAGCGATAACAATGTTGCTAATTTCCGGGCCTTGATGAATGAAACGTCCAAATTCCTCAAAAATAAAAAACGAGAATATCTTAAAAACAAAATAATAGAGATAGAAACTAATAGAGTTGAAAACAACGTAAGAGACATGTACAAGGGTATAAGCAGATCGCGTAAACAGTTTGAACCAGCAATGAATGGAATTAGAGATGAAAATAACAATATCTTGGCCGATCCGGGGGACATTGTGAATAAATTTAAAAAACACTTTGAAAGTATTTTGAATTCGGGAAATAATAATCAATCTCCTCCTTCTGAATATCAGAGTGCTGAACCGTTAATTGAAGAACCGAGTAAGGAGGAAGTCGAAATAGCCATCGGAAAATTAAAATCTCATAAAGCAGTGGGAATCGACAACATTTCCAGTGAAATAATAAAAGCGTGCGGTGAAGCTGGAGTTTCTAAAATACATTTTTGGTTAAAAAGATCTGGGAAAATGAAAAAATGCCCGAAGAATGGAAAGAATCTATACTTATTCCGATTCACAAAAAAGGTCCGAGGACGGAGTGTAATAACTATCGCGGAATATCACTCCTCCCGATATGCTATAAAATATTCTCGTTGATCCTAACTAGTCGAATCACGGAATATGCCGAGGAAATTATCGGAGACTACCAAATGTGGTTTTA